>JAMPIV010016116.1:0-189171 GCA_024509875.1 Oreohelix idahoensis
CCATCCCCTAGTAGCGACGGTCAAGACAGCAGCCTCTCTCTCGACACCCCAAATCGACAGCATGCGCAGAAGTGCCTTTAGACCCCCGATTTCGACTCCAAAATAAATAGACCGACATAGAAATACAAAAGAAACAAGATATAAGACCGCATCACCTTAAATAGACAAGGAATAAATATACATTCGGGCCCATATACATTTTAAGCCAGACAAATCTGTATCTGGACATAAGTACCAGAAGCACAAATGACGTAAATCTAGTATTCATAACGCTCAGATTGTGACACATACACCGAAGAAAAGATAAACCCATAGAAACCGAATATAACATCGATCCAATCAGGGTTCCTGTCCCCTTAGACCTAAGAATCATTGATTCTTAAAATAAAATTACTTTTCATCAGACAACTATTTTTATACTTTAACTCATTTGTATGCCTACCACAGTAATCTGTGCGTCAACAGACTACGCACACAAAAGAATCTGTGCGCAACAGTAGTTTGAGGAAATGAAGAATAAAAAGCGATAATATTAGAATATAAATGAATACAAGAAATAAAAATTTAAATCACTGTGTGACCCGGTAACCAACAGGATCATTAATTATTGGTCCATAAATATAAACTGTTTAGGAACTAACCGAGATTATTTGACGAAGACAGATGGACCGAAACAGACTTGAATCTTTCTCAGTTTGCCCTGTGGTGGGATTTGGGATAAGGGGGATAAAGGGGAGCGGAGGAGAAGTTAGTCCTAGATTTGAAAAATTTAGTTCGAGTTTGAATATAAGGACGCTAAATCTAAAAGCCAAACGGTACCTGATTGGCTGTATGCCTAATAGGACTAAGGAATAATAAAACTAATGGATAGTAGTATTCGGGGCCACTTGTGATAGCAGATTTTCGACATAAAAGTTGTTTAATAAAGCAAGCTAAAAGTACTGTCTCTTGGCTTAGCTGTTCTGCACCCAGGCAAGAGATCTGGGGAGTTGACCATATTATCTCAATTCAAACTATTAGTGTTTAATATTTCTCTGATGCGGTAAGAAAGAAAACCGTTGTATATTTATATCATTATTATTATCAATATGTATGTGATAAACAGCGCAAATGCCTTATTGCTCTATCTTTTACCTACATCTGATTCGTATTTGTATTTTTCTCCTGACATTTGCTCTTTCATGGAGACATTTGCGATCCATATTTGGCTATATTTCATCGATGGTGATTACTCGCAACCGTTATCTAGGAGAACCCACATTTGCTCTTTCCATCGGGGGAAATAAAATCCTTTGATTGGAGACCACATGCCCGACATTATCGTTTTGCAAGCCACACATTGGCAATCGTTGATTAAATCATGTAAAAAACACATATGGTCATACCGAATCAAACATGGGCAATGCGGGTAATTTCTGTGACACTAAAAACACCACTTGGAGCGTGCCGCTGATGGCCAAGGGGTTAAATACGGTCTCACTAGGACGGTTGGAGAGCAAGCGTTGGTTTACCACATGTGGGGATCACAGCTTGGCGGGGGGTGACCTATTCATGGGGGTAATATGGGGGGGTATGGAAATACCGGCAATGGTAGGTATTCTGTTGACTACCGCAGTAATCAGAAGTGAATCCATGATTTTTACCTTGTGAGGAAGAGAATAAACCAAAAAACGCAATAGTCTAATAACACGTGTTAATTCAGATTGAATGATAATTCAGTTCTGTGATTAATTGTGTTCTTAAAGGATTTTTGCGAAGGGAAAAGAAGGATATCGAAGATCCTAGTACTTATTAATACATTTTTCTTATTTTTTGTTATTTTAACCACAGCTAAAATGTATCGAAAGATAAAGTTTCAAATAATTCTTGGCAATAACTGATTAATAAATCAGAAGATTTTTCCTTAGAAGAATGATAGATGATAGGAGGTAATAATAGTTCATATTTCACCTTTTAATCATCATCACTCAGTCTCCCATGCGCACACAATCTCATGCACAAGAAATATTTAACATCATTAGAATTGACTCGAGGAGAAGAGAGAGAGATGAATAATGAGCAATAGATTAAATGCAAGACAACCAATGATTTAAATGTAAATACTTACGAAGACTTTTGTTGTCCTTCATCATCAGAAGTCTGAGTCTACACGCAACGTGTCTGACGGTCTAACCGAAATAAGTTATTAAAAAACAAAAACGGACATTTGCTAGCAGAATTCGCCATAGGACATCTTTTCATTCCTCAATTAAAAAGCGAATATTGTCTCACTCACCCATCACAGTCATAAAGGTGGGAACGCAGCATTTTTTCGTCATCCATATACAGCTTGGCTGCTCACAAGTTCCATACAATCGTTAATCACAAGTCCAATACACGTCATTTCATACATTCAACTCACTCGAAAGATCATTATTATCTGAAGTCAAGCAAAAGAGCTCAAAAGAGGAATCGCATATTTATACCACGTGCAACACACTCTTAAGCGCATTTTATGAGCAGACTCGAAAGTATATGAATCACGACTACATACGCAAGATTATGAGTCTACATATCACTAACATTTCGTGAAGATATCCAGTCTGACCAGTGCCCTCGGGAGATTAGACAACAGACCTTTGTTCATATGAACAACTATTAACGTTGATCAACCACTACAAGATAAACCAAACAGTGAAGGAATAATACATAATTCTCGTCAGCGTTCTCCGAACGACAACCGTATCATCAGAACGTCCTCAGCCTAGAGATACCCCACTCGAAACATAACGTATAACAACTTGGGAACATTTTTATGCATACATGTTAATCCTCATATCTAGGAGAACATTTAGAGGAAACACATTGACTCTCCTGAACATGCTGGTTGATCGAACTTAGGGAGGCAAATTGGTAACAGCCGACCATAATCAAATGTTGCGTTGGATGTAAAGAATTGGAATTCTTGCGGCAACCAAACTGTTTCATTCAGGGAATCCTGGACTATTACTTAATTAACTGTAATTATTATTATCCTCATCCTGTGCAATTGTGTGAGATCGTCTGTCACCATATCACGTTTCTAACCATTACTAACCTATATGTGCACCGGATATTGACCCATTAATAAACCCAACGATCGGTTGATCAATATCAAGAGTTTGTTTAATGTATCACTCGTGCTGTCCGGTGTAAACATATTCACCTATAGTAAGGAACCTTTCGCTACTCAGATGAGGTTGTGGGGTTTTGCTTTACGGGATTCTAAGGGCAGAAGCTAAGGTCGGTGGGGAAAACATAACTCTTTCCATAATTAATTAGAAAAACACTGTCTAGTGGAAAGCAATTCGCATATGTCTGTCTTCTTGTCCCTATCGCTCGAATAGGTCTTTATTCTTTCTTAACGAGCCAATTTTTCTACTGGACACCCTTTATATCTATATCTCATAGACTATTCCGATGGGCAAAAAAACTACTGTAGTAGTTGCCCCAGTGACTCACCCACACGGACAATGTACATATTATTGAATTTGTAAAATGAAAATTATGTGGGAAAAGATTATATAGAGTGAAGCCAACATCATAAAACTTTGTGTTGTTTCTAAGAGTTGTTAAGAAATATAGTAATAGGTTGTAGAAAAGACAAACAAAAAACCCGACAGGTTTACCCCCCCCTGTTTTCTGACACTTTAAAATTAAATAGTAATGAGGAAAAATAAAAATTAAATAGTAATGGGGGAAATTGTTGAACAGTATTGTGACATAAGAACCAGGCACAGAAACCACTGGCCCGTCTCTCGTTCAGCAAGTCACCGTCTTTGTAACATGACTTGATATATTATTAACTTAAAATGTTTCCTTTGTCAAGGAAAGTGTCTCAAACTGTAGTTTGAAGTTTATTTGACCATGAATGTGGGGTAACAAACCAAATTAAGAAAACGTTAACTATTTGTGTAGTTACCATGCTGAATCTGAATGAATTAAAATGTTTAGTTAGGGAAAGAGAGAGGTATATCAGAGGGTGATGTAGGCCGCATTTATATTGTTCCAGGGGTTTCATCCACGACTAGAAGTGAGCCCCAGGTCAGCTGAGATCTGTATAATTCTGCATCTATAAAAGAAGTGAGGCAGTATCAACTGTGTGCCTCCATGTTTATTTCAAGATCAGAAGACGCACTGACTTGTTATTGGAAGCTGGTGGGTGACTATACTTCATCCTGCACATCAGAAGCCACAAAGTTAAGCCAGTGGTCTGCAGGCATTTGATATATCAACCCAAAAAATTGCTATTCATTTCCAAAGTTGTTTAATAAATATTCAGATTGTGATGAACTTTGACGTTTCGGGGGGGGGGGGGGGGGGGGGGGGGCTTCCTAACAGTACCTATTCATAGGAGCTATGGTACAGTTATATTGTCCCAGAATGTGACATTATGTAAACTAAATTTGTGAAACAATAATATATACAGTTATAAATTGAATCACTTTGATGTCAAATTTTGATTGATACATTTTGAATTTCAATTCCAGTATACACAAAATTGTGATACTAGAACAATAACTTTTTTGTAAAAAAATTAATTCACATTTAAACTTAACTCTGGGTGTTGTTAAATACTTTTCATAGAGTTCTTAGTTGTATTTGTTGTGAACACATTATTACAACACACCTTACCATTACCCTAGACATTATTATCCGTAGCTCAATCAGACATGCCACTAGTCAAGAATAAGTCTCTGAATAGAGATCATACGGGGGTAGCAGAAAGGCACTCTGAAAACTCACCCTAATAATTTGTTAGATTCAGGGGCCTTCTACACACCTTTCCTTCACATGCTGACCTCATTCAGTACTATAGAAATACATTAACAACAACAAGTCATAACATCTAAATCCACCACAGCCGTAAACGACTACTGCTAGTTTCGGCAGGAAAAAATCAGCTGATGTGTGTTGTAAAATCAGTAATTATATAAATCATTACACACTCGTTCTGGATAAACACAGCGCTAAAATTCTTTTGTGTACTATAGCTTTGTTCTGTGTTCTAATTTTTGATTGCATTTTTATATTTGGTTTGATAAGTATATCCTTTTGACGGAGTTACAGGGACTTTTTGAAAACAGCATCATCATTTGAGGAAATTCATAAACAGAAGTGATCTATTTATTAATACTTACATTACTTAGTCGTTTCCCTTCTACCGTGAGGTGTAGAGGTTTGGAAGAGAGAGCGCCAGACTATTCTATCGGCTGTCTTCCTCCTGGCTTAATTCCATTCTAGTCCTCGGTCTTTCAAAGATTGTCTAATGTTGTCCTCCCAGCGGACTCTGGGTCGTCCTGGGGGTCTGGATCCTTGGCTCTTTGTTTCCCATGCTTGTCGTGGTATCCGATCTTCTCCCATTCTGCAGACATGGCAAAACCAAACCATATTTATTAATGCAATCAATATCTAAAAAATCGGCCCATTCTTATGAGTTTATAATTATATAGACTTCTCGAAAGGTAAGCTAAAGATTATTGTCCAACATACTTTTTTTGGTTTCATATCTTGAGAATGTGTGGTAGTCAGTTTTGTTGAGTTTGGCATTAACAAAAACAAGCATATTGTCACCAGATTTTAATAACATTTAAATCACTGTAAAACGCATTCCTGATACTCGCAAATCTTAAAAATGTTCACAACACCACAGTTACTTACTAAGCCACCTTCACAACCACTAACATAAGAGGAAGAAACCCTATTCACATCCATTGTTAGAAAAAAACTAGAACAGCACAAAATAATATTAAAAATGCAAAACCAGAGGACAGCCTATTGTACTACAAAAACTAATTAAACATAGAAGAGAAACATCAGTCACCAGAACGCAACAAAACGTAAGCGATCTCATTTCTCCACACTGTTAGGGAAAAATATTGCTTTGGAACATCAACTGACTCACTAGACCTGCAGCAGGCACATGAAACTACAATGCTGTTCAGAAACGTCTCGCCAGGAAAGCAGGCATTGAAAGTAGAGTTAGTAATATCCAAAGAATTAGCAATAGCCATGAAGAACGGTTAGGTCTTACGTGGGCACAGGAGAGAGAGAAACAGAGAAGATTATTAAAACATGTTGGTGTTGACATGGAGCATGAAGGGGCAGAAAAGAAAATGGACAAGAGAGATTACGATGTGGAAATGAAAGAGTTTTGTGGGGGGATAATGGACAAAGGTTAGAGACACCATCTGCATGTATCAAAGATTTATGTGGCTTTCTTCGTGGGCTTCTTAAAGATTACAAGACGGCGGGCTTATTAACGTGGCATAGGGTTCCATTCCAGAAAATAAAAGTATGGCTGAAGATTGGGGGTGATCATGGAAAGGGAAGCATCAAAGTTACAATGCAGGTAGTAAATTTAGAGAAACCAAATTCTAAATCTAATACCATCCTTTTTATCAATGGCTAGAGTCAGAGATTACATATGATATTAATTTATAAATATTTATGAATGGCATGAAAGCTCAGATAGAGTCACTAAAAAAGATTTAGATTGGGATGGTAAAAAAGTTGTTGTTTTCTTATTCGGGGATTATGACTTTTTGATGAAAATGTTTGGTTTGTCTGGAGCTCAAGGAACATATCCATGTCTGTGGTGTCTCCAGCAAAACAAGGAAATAAAGACATCCAGAGAGCATACAACTTGCAAACCAAGAAGTTTGGCCATGTTGATAAGAGATTACAATAGATATATGAAATATGGGAAAGGGAATAAAAGACAAGTGGCACGTTACCATAATTGTTTACACAAACCAATGTTAGAGATTGAAATTGAAAATTTAGCTCCTCCTTACCTTCATATTTTATTAGGCATTGTTTTGAAACACCACATACTTCTAGAACAGGTAGCCGATACAATAGACGCCAAGATATTTTAGAATCCACAAGAGATACACGCAAACATTAGTACTATTAAGAACTTGAAGAGATTTGGTAGGAACTGGAAACAGGCAGAAGAATTAGAAGCTAAAATTGAATTTTTTTCAGGCAGGTATTGAACTTTGTGAGGATAAGGAGGACACAGATAGTATTAAAGTTAAACTTTAAAATGCACAAGATACGCTGGCCAAACTTCAATTTCAAGATCTGTGTGCTAGGTCTGGTCAAGTTTGCTCACACTTGGACAAGGTACTAGCCAAACACAAAATCACACCACAGGCTTATCATAGCAGAGCAGTCATAGGGAATCACTGCCACAGATATCTCACACAAAAAGTTTATAAATATCTTACAAGAGCAATCATTACACAAACACTGAAAATTACAGACAAACAAGATATAACTGACATAGCTTTTATTGCTCAAGAACAATTCAACTCACTGAACGCAGCATTTGAGAAAGTACACAACAAAATATCACACGGTAAACCAATTAGTAAAGACTCAATATCATCAATAACAGCATCAATAGAGACATATACTTGTATGTCTTTGTTCAGAAAGCTATTCCCCAGTGAGACAATTCCTAAACAGCACATATATTAGAAAAACATTGCGCAGACTGGATCAGAACCCATGGCTTTGGAATGGGCATGCATGGAGAGCAAGGAGGAGAATTTGTACATTCCACTATTTTCAAAATTGAAAGATGCGCCAGCGGTATTAAAAATATAACTTCACAATTAAAATTTATAATGGAAACTCATTTGTTACAAATTTCTCTATCTGTGCATGTACAGATTCCTCTTATAAAAAAAAAGGAAGTGTGAATGATAATTGAGCAAAATTTTGGGGCTAGAGCAAATTATGGCAGTTGTTGCGTGAGAGTGACAGAATTAACAGAGTGTGGAAATCATTTAATAGGTGTATGTTTTATTTATTAAATTGAACATTTCATTTTACTCATGACCATACTCATTTTTTACATTGACCATAGTGATGTATGATTGAGAGAGTAAATTGTTAGCTCTCATGTTTTGGGGACAATTGGGTGTGTTATTTTAAGGTAAATAAATGTGGACTTGCAATTTAATGTTTCAATAATTAATGTTTGACGCATGAAACCAAAACAAAACTTTGATATCCATTTTCTGCAGGTTTTCTACTTTTGATTTCTGTAATTTGTTATGCAATTTGATTGTGATCGTTTTAGTGTAAATTGCATAAGAAACAAACCATAACAAAATATAAAAAAAAACGTAGATTTTACACTATTTCAGACTATTATATCTTCTGTTCTAATTGTGATAAAATGTTTGTTCTTATTCTAAAATTTACTCTAACATTTCTAGTCTAGCTTAACGCAAAATTAAAGCCGGTATTTATAATAATAAAGTAGCCTAAAAGCATTAATTAAGCCCTATCAAAAGTAAACACTGCCACATTTTTTTTCCCGTTAGGAAGTTGGCCACGTGACCTCTGTCACGTTAGCTATAAATAGCGTGGTCAGGAAAAACTAAAGTGTCGCTCTCAAACCACCGTGTCCAGTTTACCCAGCTGTATATGGGTACCTGTCTCTTTGAGTTAGGGAAGGAAAAGGCAGCGAGGAAGGGAACTGGTCACCCCACTTCTCGATACTGGACCTAGTTTAGTGAAATGTAACACTTCACTCCCCTACAGCAGTATCTGCTATGGTACCACCGTTACCTTTTTTTACTATAATATAATAAGCTGAAAATGTTTTTGTTTACATTATGTTGAGTGTGTCACTTGCCATAATTGGTAACATGCATAGTAGATTAGTAATAAATTATATAATTACATTTTTCAGTCTTACACCGCCTATTTTAGTCTCATTTGCATTGATCGTTTATATGTAGATGTTGCAGACCTGAAACCATTGATTAACAACATATTATGTTACAGTAATTTTATCACTTATCATTGCACTCTATGGTTATTTTAACTGATTGCATAGACACAGTAACCAGTTGAACTGGACACTAAAGAAAGCAAGAGGTCTCGTGGCTGCCTCAGTGTATGATCTGCTGGAACTGTTGGGGTTGAAAGGACAGTCAAGAACAAGGGCGCTCAAGAAGCTCAGTGAAGCTGTGGAAAAGGCATTGTGATGGCTGTGGAACAACTGCAACGGGCTATGGAACTCGGAACAGTAATTTGTTTTCAACATAAGGATACTTTCACAATTGCCTCCAACTGGCAGAAAATAGGAGTGAATTTGAAAGCTGCAACCAAGGTGAAGTGGGTTCAATTCTCTGCACAAGACAACAGGAAGCTGACACTTGGGCGTCATGACCCAAGTGCGGCGCCCCCCCCCCATATTGTAAAGGAGATTAAGGGGCCAAAACACTTTATCGACAGGAGGGGACCACTTCTGATGATCAGATGCCTCCTGTTGTATCGCTCTGTACAGAGCTTCCTATCATCATCAGTATGTGGGTATGAATGATAAGAAAACCTAGACACTAAAATAACTGAAAGAAAATTATGGGATATGGATAGGACACACTTTGAGAAAACTTTGCTGATTGCATTACCAGCCAGTCCTTGTTCTGGAATGCCCAGGGAAAGAGAGGTAGAGTGAGACCACAGAATACATGGAGAAGAGAACTGGAGACAGACATCAAGAAACATGGAAAGACCTTGAGCTGATAGCACGGGACAGGAAGACTTGGCATATGTTTGTTGAAGACCTATGCTCCTTGGGGAGCTGAAAGGGGGAAGCTGATGAAGTAGCTTTAAGAAGAAGCAAATTAAACATTAAAATAACTGGTGTGAATGGAGAGTCAGCTTGAATACCAAATTTAAAACATCTGGTATGAATGGTAAGGAAGCCTGGACACTAAAGTTGAAGTGTCTAGTGTAAGCTGTAAAAATACATGGACCTAAAACAAAATTATCTGGTGCCAGTGATAATAAAACCTAAGCACTAAAGTAAAAGTATCTGGTATGAATTGTATAAAAACCTGGATGTTAAGTAACTGCATGAAAACCTGGACACTAAAGTTGCTTGTATGAAGGAATGCATTGAACACTGAACATTACAATAACTGATGTGAATGAACAGCATATCTGGACACTACGGTTAAAGTATGTGGTATAAATGGTAAGAAAACCTCTAAAGTGAGAAGTGTCTAGCAAAAATAGTAAGAAAACTTAGGACACTAATGTTATAGTCTCTAGTGAATGGAAAGAAAACCTAGACACTAACATTAATGCTAAGAAAGCCTAGACAATAACGTTAAAGGTCAGAAAACCTAGACACAAACGTTGATGGTAAGAAAACTTGGGACACTAATGTTATAGTATCTAGTTAATGGTAAGAAAACCTAGATACTAAAATTAATGCTAAGAAAACTTAGACAATAATGTTAAAGTATCAAGTGTGAATGGTGAGAAAACCTAGATACTAACGTTAATGGTAAGAAAACCTAGACACTAACATTAATGGTAAGAAAACCTAGACACTAACATTAATGGTAAGAAAACGTGGACACTAAAGTTATAAAGTGTCTAACTTGAATGGTAAGGAAGCCAATATACTAAAGCTCATGTATCTGTGTGAATGGTAAGGAAGCCTATATACTAAAGCTCATGTATCTGTGTGAATGGTAAGGAAGCCTATATACTAAAGCTCATGTATCTGTGTGAATGGTAAGAAAGCCTGGATACTACAATAATAAATAGCTTGAATGGTAATGAAGCCCGTATGATATGGTTCAGGTATCTGGTGTTAGTGGCAAGAAAACATGGACATTGAAATTCAAAGGATCTTGTGTGTTAATGATAAGAAAACACGGACACTGAATTTTAAGTTCTGGTATGATTGATAAAAAAAAACCTGGCATTACAGTTTTCTTGACATTAAGACAAAACATGGACACCATGGTGGCTTGAATGAATGAGCACACTGAACATTGAACAAATGGTGTATAGTGCTTGAATATTAAATAATGATGTGAAAACCTGGCAGGAAATAATACACATGTAAAATAACTGGACTGTAATATGAACATATAATAATCATCATCATGTAGCATGTCTTTTGCAGAACGTCGCTCTCATCACAGCCCGCTTGAAAGAATCTCGATCTCTAGCCAGCCTTCCCGCCTCCTCCATTGTCGTATTCAAGGTGTCTTCAATAGCCTGTGTCCACCGTCGTCTTGGTCTGCCCCTGCCTCGCCTTCCAGGTACCATATCCTCCATCATTGCTCTTTCTAAGCCACTATGACGTTTAATGTGGCCAAAATATTTCAGTTTCCGGGACATGATATTGTTTATGAGCCAGTTTTCCCCGATGTTCAGGTCGCGTAGGATGTCTATATTTTTCTTCCTCTTGGTCCAAGACACCCTGAAAATTTTTCTGTAACACTTTGCTTCGAAAGATTCGATATTTTTCTTTAATTTTTGTGTAATGGTCCATGATTCACATCCGTATGTTGCCACCGGAAAGATGCACGTTCTCAGAAGTTTTATTTTATTAATTTGCTGGTGTTATGCCATAGGTTCTTCATTTTATTTAACCCCTGCACTGCCATGGCCAGTCTCCCCCTGACCTCTCCCGAGCAGTCTCCACTGTTGTTAACCATGGAGCCAAGATATTCAAAACCTGCGACATTTTCAATTTCCTCATCACCGACGGTAACCCCTGTTTGGCATCTTGTTTTGTCCGTGGACACCATCTTTGTTTTTTTGTGTGTTCAGAAAAAGGTTATGTTCCCTCACTGTGTTCTCTTGACAGACATGATTTATCTGTTCAAGTTCCTTGGCACTATTTGAAAGAATAACTGTCATTCTGCGTACCTGAGTTCTGGGATCGCATTTCCACCAGTTGTGAACAGATCGCAATTTTCACATTCTTGGTCACTACTCCTAACATTTTCTCATTATATTTTCTGCATAGATGTTAAACAAGTATGGAGAGAGGATGCAACCCACGACTTACTCTCCCCTTTTTCACCTCAAACCATCCCCCCGATGTATCCTCCCGCTACTCCCTGACAACTGCTTGTTGTTCGTAATATAGTGTTTCGATTAGAATGGATCAAATGCCCTGGAAACCACAATGCGTCTCATGATGTTCCACAATTTTATGATGTTGTAACGCAGTCGAAATGCCGTGGTGTAATATACGAAACAGGTGTAAAGATCTACATTGGTGTCTCCTTCATTTTTTCGAGGCATGTTTCCTCACAACATTCAACAATGTGGTCCCTTGTACCCCTTGCCTTGATGTCTAAAACCCGCCTGTACTTCATGTATTTCATGTTTTAACTTCCTTTCTATCCTCTTCATAATAATCCGCAAGAGGATTTTGCTGGCATGACTTATTAAAGCTATAGTACGATTAGTTGGCCCCGCCGTACACAGTTATAAATTGCCTTTCTTTGGGAGAGGGGTATAAACAACCGATCTTTTCCAGGCTTTGGCCAGACCAGCACTGTTTCCAGATCTAGTGCATGATAAACGCGGACGCTGGCCTTCTCACTCATGCTTGAATTATTTCAGATTGGTATGTCATCGCCATCCCTGGGTGATTTCCCTTTCTTCAGGCTTTTTGCTTTCCGCACCGTACTTCATCTAATATAGGTTCTGGCTCTCTCTCTTCATTTTTTATCGTCATGTCGGAGTCTTTGTACTATCTTCATACATTTTCTCAGCTGTACTTCCTTCCATCTCCCCAGTATAATATATCCTTACTTTCTGTTAATACATTAACCATTTTTATCATTAATTGCAATGTAATAGATGGTCTAAAATTCATCTGTTTGCGTATCTGATTTCCTTGAACAAATCCACATACTTTTCCTGCAATTACAGATCTTCTATTCTTTTTGCAGGAGTTCGTTATGTACGGGTTCTTGTGTCTTTCCGATGTTCTCTTGTGCAGTTTTTGTATTTGTCTCAGTTGCGTTGCTACCCCCTGTTGGCTTTAATTTTTCTTTTTCTTTTATGAGCCTCAAGTTTCCTCCGTGATGTAATATCGGCTTCTTGTGCACCTTTTCTAGGGATCATGTTTTGTGCTGATGAGATGAGAATAAATCTCTCAGCGTGTGTGGTTAGCTCATCAGGTGGTCATATCCTCTTGTACAGACATCAGCCCCTTCGAATTTATTTTGTACTTCTCTGTAATATCAGGTTGTATGGCGCTTACATCGAGACGGAGAGTGTCGAGCTCCTTTTGTCACTTTTCTTCAATTTTAACTTAAAATCCGCCCAGAGCTCGCACCTCATCCTAGTTACGCCACATGCTCGTGAGGCTTTCTGTGCCCTTAGCGACGGTGCTTAGCGAGCTTTATGTGTATTTACCGCCCTGGACACACGTTATTACTGGGAAAATGTAATATACGAAGAGCACAACAAATGATTATAACAGCCGAAAAATAAACATACCTACATTGACCGGACATTTCGTGTGAACGTTATAAATAGCGACCTGTGGCTTATTTGATTAATTTTTGATCCTGACTTCTGATTTATGAATAACCATATCCCCAGAATCTGTGTAAAGACGCGTTTATTTTGTTTCGGCTTTCGAAGTTGCAAATTGATCATTGTGTTTTTTTATGTGCCATAATGCATCAGATTCTTCATTTGCTTGATTTCAATTCCACGACGACCCACGAGCTATTATCTGAAGTTATGCAGGATAACGTTTGTTTTCTGTCAGCTATGTCAATTTGGTAAAACCTCTTGTTTTGTTCATAGTTCATGTGCAGCGCGGGTAGTAAAGTAATTCTTATGTTCTTCACAGAATGATAACTCCGCGTTTCATGCTTTGTAAGCATTGGGGGTAGCGCTTTCAGGCTTATTCAGAGGTCGGGAAAGAGAAGATTACGGATGCGTCATTTGAGGCTCCAAGATCAGTGGCCGCATTAAGGCTTTCCAAAAGTGTTTTAAAATATTATGAAATCTTAAAAAAATAGTACGAAAGAAAAATATGTTTTTTAGTTATTTGATTTGCAATAACAATAATCTATATATGTTTGATGTAAAACAGCTTAGCTTTCTCGGATTTTCTAATTTGGGAAATCCATGATTAGGTCATTCAAATATGCTATTAGACGAAGCGTGTCCGCTTCTGGTACAAAGTAGTGCAAGTGAATTAAGTCTGTCCTGGCTCACTGTTTATTCTTAGGGTTGGGTATTCTTGTTAGCTGAGAAAACGAACGGTAAGTAGAGCAGTTTATAATCATCAATGTTAAGACAATACTCACAGCAATCTTTCAAGTGTTAAATACACACTGTGTTTTTCCATCTTGAAAGATAATATTTATGAATAACAATGTGAATGAATTTCTTTGTTCCATGTATTATTGTATTCTTAGCACGCATATATAAAAATGAACCTGTCGCAGTTGAGCAGAAAAGAAAAATGTTCAAGTCACCAAGGTTACGATTCCAACTTGATTTAGGGAATTATGAACATTAGACTTGTTCATAATTCGATATCAAACAGAAATTTAACCATAACACTTTCTTATGCCCAATTCAGCTTTCAATTCATATGTGCTTTGAAGTGTATCAGTTATTAGCATTCATTGGACATTGAGTCCCATTTTTTCGAAAAGGTTCAGAATGGATGGCTAATGCATGAATGGGAAACGTCAGCATTAGAAGCTTGTAAATCTTCTCATTCTTGACTTACGGATTGCGAGTCATGGGCAATGCCTATAACCTACAAAAGCCTGCTCCAAAACTCAGAAATGAGGTATCTGAGAAAAGGTGGTTTGAAGTAAAGAGAAGAGACATGGTCCTGTTTAAGTAAGATAAAAGTTAATGTATTTTGTATCTTGTTCCACATCATAGCTATTAAACAGATAAATTACACGCGGTAATAACGTCTCTCTCTGGTTTATCAGGTGTTTGCGACGGGTTTTCACTTATACTGAACGGCGAGATATTTAATACGTCAGCGGTAGTTAATGACGTAATGCAGTTCTGCACTAATTTATGCACAACGGTTAAGATTTCTTGGCCTTTCTCGTGAATTGTAGTCCTTCAAAGAAGGACGTATTGTTATTTAAGCTCCCGGAGATACCTGTTGGAAAGGTATGAGCAATTTGTGGGCATATTCTATTTTTCGAAGGCCGCCACAAGTATTATGATAAATTGTATAAAGATGATACCAGAACCTATTGAGAGGTTTGTGTGCTACCTATGAAGTATTCAATTAATATAATTCCACGTCTGCATTGTTGTATGACACCACATTACATGGGGTGATAATACGTTCGAATAGCACCTCTAGTACAGCGGCCAGAAATGTTTGATGGAGACGTGAATGTTTAATGGACAGGACGAAGTACATTAATATTATAGCCTATACCAATTCATGATGTCAATTGTCTGCAAGTATCATTAAACGATAACCATATTATGGTGGACCCATCCCCCTCACGTCTTGTTTTTCGTCAAGATTGATATGATTGCAACATTCCTACCAGCGTCTCCATTCGTGTTTGTGCAGTACGAAAATGCCCTATTACTTTCCATTGAAACTTTATATAATACGTTCAAACTAATTTACAACAAGAGTGATATCACCCGTAAACAGGTTCCATAACCAGACGATACATTTTTTTCATGGCCTCCAAACCCAACCCATAAAGACCCGGAGTGGGGATCAGTCCCAAGATTACGATGGTGTTGGCCATGTCTGCAGAATGGGAGAAGATCGGCTACCACGACAAGCATGGGAAACAAAGAGCCAGGGATCCAGACCTCCAGGACGACCCAGAGTACGGTGGGAGGACAACATTAGACCCGAAGGACTAGATTTGGAACAATCCAAGGAGGATGACAGTTGATAGGAAAATATGCGCTCTCTTTGGCAAATCTCTGCAGCCTGGGGTAAATACGAGGTTAACGACTAAGTCAGTAAAATATGTACACGACAGCTATGAAGTGGTTAGAAATTTAACAAAGGTACGTCATAGTTCCTGAAATGGATGAAACGCCTCAATAAGGCTGTTGTGTAGAAAGGTTTTTAATTTGTGTTAACTTGTGATGATCATTTTATCGCGACACATGATGATGATAGCGATTTAACAAATTTAATCATCAAACGTGCTTCATTAGTATATTACTTTTCACTAGAAAATTTCTCAGACTTCACTCGAGTTTAACACGTATGTTTGCTATGTAATAAATTATCTCGCAGATTTGATTAGTAACACTTAAGCTTGCTATCTACCAAATTATTCACAAACCTGATTAAAATAATGTATGTTTTGCTATATAAACAAATTATTCACAACTTGATTAATACCACCTTCGTTTGCTATCTAACAGATCATGATAAAACCTGGGCCTATTAGAGCATAATCCTTTTCCATTTAACAAATAATGAACAGACTAAATTCTAAACCACACGTGTTCTCAACTGAAATAAAACTTTTACCCTTCTACAGTCGAGCCAAGGGGACTGACAGACTGAAAGATTATTTTTCCTACACCCCTGCTTACTTTACCGTAGACTGTAACACTTCATACATATACAGTAGTAGATGCCTATGGAGGGCCGACCTTTTGCATTCCATATGATGTTAAGTGTTTCATACAATATACAGGGCATCTTATATGAGAGTACTATGGCCTCGGATTACGTAATTTTAAACTTTTTCTTCGGCATCTAGTCATATGGACAACGGAAAAAAGCTAATCATTCCGCTTCACTTAGGAAGGACAAATCTGATTTTCAAACATACTTTTTTTTGGTAATCTTTTTTTTATTTTAATTTCTCAAAAGTAAATTTTGTTTACAATACAAATGGACAATTAATTTACATAATAGACATGACAATTCAATGTGCCGGAGGGGAATAGTTCAGATTTCGCAATCCAGATGTAAACTTCATTACACTCAACAAAATTTCATAACATTACCAGTATAGATGTAGACTTCCTAACGTTACTGTTGAGAGCATTTGTTGTTGACCGTTTTACGTGCATTTGTATGTTTTATGATTTTCTTCATAATTAAGGCCAAATTGGGGAATGAATGGTCAATTTTTCTGGAATTACCTCCCCTAGATTTTTATAGGTGGCATGTCGTGTTGTTTGAGGAGTCGACTGGAAAATCCTATATATTTGTTGACTCCGTTTTATCGTTGAGTTCAGTTTATACCGGTGAAGAGGTAGCTTAAAACGCGAATGGTTAAAATGAACGAATGTCAACAATATTCTTCAAACGAACTTCAACAAGTAGTATTGAACTGGGTGAACTGGGCAAGTACTGGCAGTACAGAAGTCGGTGGTGACTGTACATAGATTTTATTCAACACAGCACATACGGAGTGGACAAGACTAACATCGTCACAGGTGCAGAAATCATACGTCAACATGTTGATAATTACTTTTAAAGTTCCTGAAGATTCTCTACTAATAAAGTCCTCTGACTCAAGTGACTGAGGATCACAAAACTGTTACCATATACTATTCTGCTCATTCAAGTCCATTGACCTTCCTTCAAGGACGTCCATCATGGTAACGTATTCATACTCCAGGATAAAATTCTTCCATCTCATACTTCACAATCCCAGACTTTCTCCATACATCCCGTTATATATAGTATATAGTTTTCAAACAAAGTCATACATGATAATACGAACAGGTTAGAGATTCCAGTTGACTAACCTCTCCCATTCTATGCCACGCTTCTGGCATTGTAGTAACAGCATATTAAACATGTGAAGCATATAAATTCATTAACTTGATTTCTTGTAGGTATTCTCCCTCTATGAAAAGATTCAAAGGCTATCGACTCCGTGTGTCCAATTCTAGGAATGTCATCTACGATGAATTCCCGCTAGACCATTAATAGGAGCGGCCTGATACTTTAATGTACATAAATAAACATGCCATAAGAAATGGGGCGACACTTACTTTATACTTCCACTATTGACTTCGCCATGAAGATCAATAGATACGAATACAACTGATGGCTACTTCACATTTGCCAAGAATCAAAGGATAACACAGCGGACATAAATATGGTCCGAGCTGCCCCTTACATGACGTCAGAAACTACTCAACTAGGTTACACGTGCGTCCAAAGCAACTCACCCTGCATTGTGCACGTCAGTGCGTGAATCAATCGAACGCACAAATAATATAACTATATAAAACTGGTGCGTACATTTGGCAGGACCGAAGACTACCCCCGTAGGTAATAAATGTACGTAACAATATTCTTTGTATTTTTTTTTGGTCTCATTTAATTCCCACTCTATACTACATTAGCCGATCTTCTATCGATAGTTATCTTTTATGGATCATCTACCATTTCTGGTTCCTTTTGTTATGAAATTATACGCTTGTGCTGCAGTTTACAACTGGTTTACTCCTTGTTTAAATATGTGATTATATATGTTCTGATTTAGTAACAATACAGTTGTGGTCGGAGTGGCAGAGAGGTATGACGTCCGCATCTAGATCTACAAGTACGGGCTATATTAATCAAGTTTCCCTACAGTTGCCTTTTCAGCGTTTCATCACTTCAGAACTACTTTTGTAATATTCTAACACTTCAGAACTACTTTTGTAATATTCTAACACTTCAGAACTACTTTTGTAATATTCTAACACTTCAGAACTACTTCTGTAATATTCTAACACTTCAGAACTACTTTTGTAATATTCTAACACTTCAGAACTACTTTTGTAATATTCTAACACTTCAGAACTACTTTTGTAATATTCTAACACTTCAGAACTACTTTTGTAATATTCTAACACTTCAGAACTACTTTTGTAATATTCTAACACTTCAGAACTACTTTTGTAATATTCTAACACTTCAGAACTACTTTTGTAATATTCTAACACTTCAGAACTACTTTTGTAATATTCTAACACTTCAGAACTACTTTTGTAATATTCTAACACTTCAGAACTACTTTTGTAATATTCTAACACTTCAGAACTACTTTTGTAATATTCTAACACTTCAGAACTACTTTTGTAATATTCTAACACTTCAGAGCTGTATTGTACTTATTTACTTGCTTAGTCGTTCCTCTTCTATCCTGGGGTGTAGAGGTTTTCCAGAGAGTGCACCCTATTATCCTATCAGCTGTTTTCCTCCTTGTCTTATTCCAGTTTATCCCTATGATCTTAAGAGATTGTCTAACGTCCTCCCATGACTCACATCAGTAAGTCAAGACTGGGACATTGGTGGAGCGGTAAACAGCCATCTTCCTGGCTATGACAGCTGAATTGTAAATATTCCGATACGTCAAATATGCATTTTTGAACATTTCGCCGCGTTAAGGCTGCCTTTGTAATACATTAATATTTTGAACATTTCAAAACTTCAGAACTACCTTTGTAACATTCCAATACTTCAGAACTATCTTTGTAAATTTCAATACTTCAGAGCTACCTTTGTAACATTCCAATACTTCAGAACTATCTTTGTAACATTGTGACGATATGGTTGTGCTATCTCACGTCCACTCCGTCAGTATCACTTTTTTCTTCATTTTTTTCTTCCTCTCACTCGTCGCTTTTATTTGGCATAATTTTTGCCCTTTCATTCATTATTCTGTGGCATATTTTATGCACCATTTTTTTTACTCTCTATGCTGAATCTATTAGGTAAAAAAAAAGGTAAAGGAACCCGTTACACGCCCATTGAGGCATATTGGGAATATGGTGTTAGGCCCATATTATCTTGACCGTCGGCACACTAGGGGTGATGTGGTCGGCATCACGCCGGCCGCCTTAACCTCCCCAGAGATGCTCTGGTACCCATTTGGGTCTGGGTCGACTCAGGAGCCGTTTGTGGCCTAAAAAATTCCCACTCATCTGGGGATCGAACCATAGACCACTGCGCTAGGAAGCCAGTGCACTAACCACTATGCTACCGCGGCTCTATTAGGGAATAGTCTCTAACACTCCACTCCCCTATGGAAGTATTTGCTATAGGTCTGTTTTTGTCTTGTTTACCACTCCTCAGACGTATTTACGTTCCGCCAGGTGAACTGCGGTATTATCGTAACAATACCCAGTCATCAGACCGGTCACCCGCTCATCGCTTTGAATCAGTATGACCACCTTTTGAAACGTGTCGGTCCAACATTTGACCCCAGTGAAAAGCTGATGACCGTGTTGACACAAGCTTGTATTGTGCTTACGATGAAAGAAGACAACATTGCCTGACCAGACATCTGTCTGGCGGAGGCACGCAGATAAAGGCGATAATTGGATAACTTATCGGGGTAGATATCTTGGCGGAAGACATTACGCCAGGAAAACATGGTCACAATATTGTGGGAGGCAGATAGGTGCAAACGGAACAATATTACGTCTTATTATAAAGATGTCACGCGTGGATATTAAAATTAAACGCGAGGGGATATTTTAAACTTCCTCACCCAAACAGTGCTAGAGAGATTTGGTTGGTTTGAAGTGAGAGTCGGAATATATAATGAATTTTATTGGAACATTCGGCAGAAACATCATCTGCGAATTGAATTGAGAATGTTAGATATAATCTAGCGAACTTAGAGACACAGAACAGACAGCTTCGCAGCTTCAACCGAGCAACTCCCAAGCAGCCAGAAAGAGAAGGATTGGACCTAGTATTCCTGTTTCAAAAGTGACAGATCGACAGAATTTGGGCAACTCTGAAACCTTAAGAGTAAATCCGCATATTTAAATACATCAGGTCCAGGACTTTACATATTAGGACTGAAAACCTAGGAATTGGATCATCAGTCATAAGAGAAATAATATCCCAGACCAAGTGTATCGCAGAACACCCGTCAAAGAGGAATTACTAGTTTCCCAGGCCAAGTGATTCATAGAACACCGTCATAAGAGGAATTTCTCAGACGAAATTGATTCGAGAGCATATGCACCGAAATTGCTCGCGTCCATCTGAAAATCTGCGCAAGGAGATTGTGTATTCAAAAAATTTGGGTTCGTGGTTACAAACCATCAGACGATTTGTGGTACTGTGATGGGGCCGTAAAGGCCCCCCGGGGGCCCCCCCCCCCCCCCCCCCTTCATTGTTCATGGCAGATTTATCGCCCACATATTTTAGAAGTGCGCGCAGCACGCTAGTATGTAAAAATTCTGACGAGATAAAGAAGAAGATTGATGACTAGGCCATAATAATGCCTAAAAATTAAGTTGTGGTGTAGAATTGTGTTTTTTTGCTCTAGAAATAGTTGTGTATATTTGTGTTTTCGGGCCTTCTAAAGCAATATCGCAAGTGTTATGTATGCGGCCAAATCAATACGCCTAGCGCGCAGTAAATTGAGTGATTCGACCTGGGCTTATAAAAGAGATAGCGGCCGGCGGACGGGCCGATTTTGCAAGAACCGCCCAGAGAGAAGGAAACAAAGTTAGGCTAGCCGTGTGTCGGTAGAAGAGGAACTAAGACATGACACGTGAGTTTGATTTAAAAGCAGATTATATTATTTCCTAGTGAAATTACCATTATTTCCCTGTAGCTTTTGAAGTTATATTCAGCGTGAGGCTGTTTTAATGTTTAGTGAAATAAATAGATAGATGTGTTCCCAAAAGGAAATGTCTTTTTAGGCATTATGATTTAGTCTCGAAATGATAGATGAGTGAAAATAATGTTTGATAGGTTTTATTAGGCATGCTAAGTCCAGATTGCGGCTGTAAGAGCGATTATTTCAGTCATCAGACCGGGCAAGAAAGGCGAAGATAGTATGAAAGTATTTTGTACATGAAACTGGACAGAAATGTTATCAGAAACTGGAATTTAGATAATATTAACTAGTTGGGAAGATGGCAACCGGGAGGACCACGTGTTGATGACCGTGCGTAAAAGAAGACGCCAAGGAGTCTGCATTTAACACTCTTAGTTATCACTTAATGTTACGCAGTTTTATATCGCGTGAATCGACACGTGGGTGAAAGTAGGTTAAATGTAATTTTCCCCAGTAATAGAAGAGAGAGTTTTCGTGGTAAATTTTCCTTTATGTGATGACTAGTTCTAGTTGTTAAGTCAAGAATAATTATATTTTATTCTTTGGTATTTCACGTTTATTGATGATTCTACTGTATATCTTTGGTGGGTTACTTTGAGGTGAGAATATATATTTAGATATCTGGAGAGCGTGCGTAAGGCGTAAGGCACGTTGAGACAGCTGTTTCTCTGTTTGCTCCCGGCGGAGCATGGAAACACCAATGCAGCTGGTGTCCATTACAGGCCCACAATAAGCATTTTGAGGCTATTGCTGTGGTTGTTTCGGTGACGGTAACGATGTGTTTCGTGTCTTGAATTCCCAATCTTATCAGGGGTCATATACGACACGCTTGTTACCAGGCGCACCAGTCGCCACTTACGACATGTTCAGAGGGCAGTGACGAATATTGAGATGGATCAGTTCGAGGTGGTGGTTTATTCTCATTAAGGAGAATATTTGTTGTACATATAGAAGCATATTATTTTATGTCCAGTTGATTATTATTTAATTATTGTAATGTGAGGAATGGTTGTGAGAGCACGTGGACTCACTTCAAGGTATATTTTTCTCTTCTCCACTCCTGTGGGAGCATGGGCCCACCAGTGTGGTTTGCCTCTGCATGAAGTATTCATATGCTCGTGCAGTAGTCGTTTGAGTAGCAATCTGTGTTACATGGTGAGATTGCCAGCCTCATGCACAACACCATACTAGTCTCATTGACGACATTGCATGAGTATGTGTGTGTGATAGTTGAGTGTGCCCTTGCAGTAGTGGTTGCGGTAGCAATCTGTGTTTTACATGGTGAGAATTGCCATCCCCATGCACAACACCATACTAGTCTCATTGGAGGACATGCATGAGTGTGTGATAGCTGAGTGTGTACTCTTGCAGTAGTGGTTTCGGTAGCAATCTGTGTTACATGGTGAGATTGCCAGCCTCATGCACAACACCATACTAGTCTACATTGACGACATGCATGAGTACGTGTGTGTTATAGTTGAGTGTGCCCTTGCAGTAGTGGTTTCGGTAGCAATCTGTGTTACATGGTGGATTGCCAGCCCCATGCACAACAACCATACTAGTTCATTGGAGGACATGCATGAGTGTGTGATAGCTGAGTGTGTACTCTTGCCAGTAGTGGTTTTTGGTAGCAACCGATGTTTACACGGTGAGATTGCCAGCCTCATGCACAACACCTTACTAGTCGCATTGGACGACACGCATGAGTGTGTGCGTGTGTGATAGTTGAGGGTGTCAGGTGGCGTGGAAGGACTGTTTGGCAGGTGAGAGTATCGTTATTCAACTTTGATTTTAAACTAGCCCGTGCTTTGTTTGCGTTTCAGGATTATTAGGAAACTGAGCACTAGCTGGGTGTTTTTGTTATGTTCGTTGGTTTATTTGTTTAATGTTTGCTTAGTCACTGAATGGGTTGTAAAAATAAATACAGCCCCTGCCTCTAGAATCAAGAGTTTTATTGTTGTTCGGGTCGGTGCGAGTGTGAAAAGAGAGTGATCAAACATATCACAATATAATCATCATCATCATCTTGCCCACCCTATCACAGTACTAACTCAGCTAGTGTGAGAGAAAATCATCCACCATAACCGCCTACAGTGGAAGAGAGTGTGGAGAAGGCTTTCGTCATCACAGAATTGATGAACCACAGCTGCAGGACTCACTCATACAAGCTAAGTGCTAACTAAAAGGCACCAGCAAAAAAGGACATTTCAGTTAAACTTTAAGTATAAAGTTAAATTTCCACCTACGTCTCAATGACGAGAACTTTATAACTATCAAAATTCCACTAATCTTTCCATATTTATTTTAACCTGTTAAAGACTATTTCACTATTAAATTTGTTACCTGTTGTTTTAAAACTAAACAATAATAGTTGATTCAGTTATATGTATGAAAGCAAACGTATGAGCCAGAATAGTTAATCTATATATAAATACTAAGACAAATATTTACACTAAACAGAGCTATACCTTATAAGAGGGATTTCGTTGGATTACACCAACGGGGGGCTTGAACTGGCTAAACCATTGCTTAAACCCTTCACAAAATTCGACGGACCAGATAAAAAGTTAACAAATTGCTCAGCCCTAAGCTGCTTTTGTTCTTGACTTCTGGGAACATCTTGTGAACACTACCTTAAGGTAGAAGTGGCATTAATCTTCTATCTACATCTCTGCCAATAGTAATCTTGCGCTCAGGTAGATACCTTGGAAGTAAATATTATATACTCTTGAGTTTTGGTCATTGTTGGACCACTACTGCAAAGCAGGGTAGACAGTCCGTGACAAACATTTCAATACTTCAGAACTACCTTTATCACATTCCACTACTTCAGAACTACCTTTGTAACATTCCAATACTTCAGAACTATCTTTCTAACATTCCAAATACCTCAGAACTACCTTTGTAACATTGCAATACTTCAAAACTACATTTGTCACATTCCAAAACATCAGAACTACCTTTGTAACATTTCAATACTCCAGAAATATCTATGTAACATTCTAAGACTGCAGATGTGTGTTGTAAATATTCCAATATTTTTGGTATGCATTTGGATCATTTCTTCATTTCAGAGCTGCCGTTGTAACATTCCAATACTCCAGCAATTACCTTTGTAACATTCTAATACTGCAGATATGTACTGTAAATATTCCAATATTTTAAGTGTTCATTTAGAACATTTCTTCATTTCAGAACTGCCTTTGTTACATTCAAAGCTTTAGAATTGTATTGTAAGTATTCCAATATTTCAACACCACAGGAATGCATCTGAAAACGCTCCAAGTTTTGAACATTCCAAGATTTTAGAGCTGTATTGTGAGCATGGTATTACGGCTGATTGTTGCTGCCTTCTTAGCCCTATTGTCACACAGTCCTAGGTCTTATGTCTTTCTCTACTTCATGTGCTCTCTATCATTCCGTTGTCAACATATTTTTCAAACTACGTTGACAAAGATTTTTGCGTGTCTTCGCGTATACAAATTATTGCAGGGACCGTGTTTATAGAATATCTCAGTACTTTTATTTTGTTCCATGTTCATTTTGTACGTACCATTCTTCCATGATAATACATTTCTGTATGAATTCTTTAATTTATATTTAGAAATTATCCCAAGGTTCACATTCATGTAGGCATTAGTGGTTCCGCATAACACTCCCTTGTGTTCCTGGCTATCTCTGAAGAGGCAAAAGACAAAAAATGGGACTACTTCTGCCTCGGCCAAATCATATGTGGAGAGTAATATGCGGTTGTATATTGGGTCTGACACCTATTTAACATTGGAGGATCAAGGGGGTAGCGACGGAGCAATGGCCCCTCCCTTGGGACTTTGAAAAACTTCATTTCTTATCAAATGATCCAGTATTTTTCTCCCTACTTGAGACTTAAATGTAAGTAATCGTTAGGTTGGACGACAGAGGAATTAGAACATGTCTGGCACTGGACAATGGTAAGTACCCTAGGTTACGAACGTCTCCTTCGTTGATCCTTAGCCACCGACCGTCAAAGCAGTCAGTGGCTATCACGCCTGGTACCGTCTTGTAGGGCGGCAACAAACTGCTTCCACTTTGCTCGGTCTGCAAACATCCTTCGTGCAGTGCCCAGCTCTTATTCACTCTTTGCATCTCGGCCTCCACTGTTCTCCGTCAAGTTATTTTTGATCGGCCTCTCTTTAGTTTTCCTTCCGGGGTCCAAAGCATAGCTGTTCTTGTGATGGCATCGGGGTCTCTTCTGAGGGCATGGCCAACCCAACTCCACCGTCTGCCAGTTATGAAGGTGTGCATGACCTCTTGGTTGCCCCGAGTAAGCAGATCTTGGTTGGTGATGGTATTCATCCAAAAGATTCGGATAATTTTTCTTAGGCACATTGAGTGGAAAGAGGACAATTTCAACATTTCCTTCACTGTTACTCTCCAGCATTCCGCATCATAGAAAAGCACAGAAATTACACAGCCCTCATATCTTAATTGTGTGTTGGTGCTGAACAGAGAAGACTTCCAGACTAACAAAGGCTGTTCTTGCTTTGTTTTTTTCTGTTATTGATGTCTTTGCTTGCTCTGCCGTCTGGTGTTACTATGCGTCCTAGGTATGTGAAGGTGTCTGTCTGTTCCAGTTTCTGATTCCTTACTGTTATGGGCTCAGGGTTGCCCACATTGAGTGTCATGACCTCTGTTTTCTTTAGATTGATTTTCAGACCCACCTGCTGGCTATACTTATTAAGTCTATACATTTTTTCCTGGATGTGTTGATGAAAATGTGCGAGTAATGCAATGTCACCTGCATATTCCAAATTTTCCAATGTAGAAAACGTAGGCCATCTTATTCCGCTTGGACTGCCCTCTGTTGTCTGACGCATCACCCAGTCTATGACTGTTAAGAATAAAGTGGTTGATAAGGGGCATCCCTGTCGTACTCCTGTCTTCACCTCAAAAGTTAGGTTGCTCTGCCCAACACTACACGTAAAGTTGGCATAGAGGCTTTTTATGATTGACACTATGCAGCTTGGAATTCCATAAGCCCTCAGTATTTTCCATAAACTGTCCCTATGTATGCTGTGAAAAGCCTTTTCAAAATCAACGAAATTAATGTACAACTATCTTTGCCATTCTGAGCACCGCTCTCTAATGTTCCTGAGGGTAAATATATGATCTGCACATCTTCTGTTCTTTCTAAATCCTGCTTGTTCTTTACTCAGTTTGTGGTCTACTGCTTTTGAGATTCTCTGTATAATTATCCTGCCTATTTTTTTTTTTTTTTACGTACACCCGCTATTTACTCGAGGCGAGATCTCAGGTTAATATGTCTAAGATCCTGAGACTGATTTTACGTGAGGATCCCTTTTTTCGTCTGTACAGTGACAGGTGTGCTCTCGCAATTCAGGCAGGTACTCGCCGATTTCGGAGGTACCCATTAGAGCTGGGTCGGCTCAGGAGCCGTTCAGGTTATTCCAGTCCCTGGTCGACGACCACATCTTCAAATGTCTTCGTCCATTTTCGGGCTCGAATTATTCCAGTGCTATCCCGGTCAATGACACTTCTTCAAAAGTTGTCTTGCCAAGGCTCGAAACACTGGATCAGCCGATCGCCAGGCAGTGTGGTAACCATTACACCTGCGCGGCTCCTGCCTAGTATTTTGCTGGGATCTGAGAGAAGAGTGATTCCTCTCCAATTGTTGCAGTCTACAAGGTCGCCCTTCTTGGGCAGTTTGACAATTATTCCTTACTTCTACTCCGTGGTGTTGTCCCTGTTTTCCAGACTTGGTGAAAATAGTGGTTCTAATAGTTCTGCAGCTCGCTCAGGTTTTGTTTTAAATAGCTCTGCATTTAAGTTATCGCGGCCAGGAGCTTTTCCATTCTTTAACTCTTTGATTGCCGTGATGATTTCTTCCTTTCGTGGAATGTCTGTATTAACATCTAGATCAGTTTTCAGCCTCAGGAACATTCAACTGTCTCTGGTTGTTCCTTGTTCAGAGTTTCTTTGAAATGCTCTGCCCATCTTGTGTCCTGTCCTTTGCTGTCGTGATGAGATTTCCTTGCTTGTCTCTTACTATGTAATTATTGTTTTGTACTCGTTTTCCGCTGATGGTTTTAGTTATTTTATATACTGTGCTTTTTTCATTTCTCAGTGCTGCCTCTTCTGCCTGTCTTGCAAGATCGTCTATGAATTTCCTTTTGCTGGCTCGGGTTTGGCGTTTAACTTCCTTGTCCAGCTGACTGTACTGTTCGCTGTATAGTTGCTTTAACCTGCGGGACTTCGCTTCTGTTTTCTTTCTTTTCATTTTCTTTCTCATCGTTATGGTGTTTAATGTTTCCGTTGTTATCCAGTCTTGCTTCTTCATTTTCTGGAATCCCAAGCATGATCTGCTACTTTCCTTATATATTGTTGAAATTGTGTTGAATTTCTGGTCAATATCATCAGTCGATGGTTTTTCCTGGCTTTTGGCAATTTCATATCGTTTCTTTATATGAACCATTAAAGCTTGTCTGGTTAGGGGGTCCTTCAATTTGCTGATGTCATACCTTTTCTGTATAGTTACAATTGGTCCAACAGTTCTTAGCATCACCTTCAGTTTTGCTACTACTAAGTTGTGATTACCCCCCACATCTGCACCTCTTCTTACTTTCACATCTTATAATGAAAGTCTCCATCTACCATTAATCATAATGTGGTCTATCTGCTTTCTGTTACGGCCATTTGGTGATTCCCATGTTAATTTGTGAATTTCTTTGTGTGGGAAAAAGTGTTCCTCCAATGACCAGGTTGTTAATGCTACAGAAACTTATTAATTTATCCCCATTCTCGTTTACTGTTCCGCCACTGCATTTCTCAATTACTCTTTCATTATATGTTTTGTGTGTTCAAAATTTCACATTGAGGTCTCCCATTACTACGATAAGATCGTATCTAGGTGTAGCTTCCATTTCTGTTTGCAGCCGTTGATAGAATTCGTCCTTGACTTCTTCATCGCTGTCATTTGTTGGTGCATACGTTGTATTATTGTAGTGTCGGTGAATCTCCCTCTCAATCTTATTCTTATCAGTCTTTTGTTGATGGGTTTCCATTCCAGTAATAACCTTTCTATTCCTGTCTGTAGAATAATGGCGACACTTTCATTGTGCTGTCCTTCCTCTCTTCCAGAGTAAAGCACTGTTTCTCCTGTTGCTATTTTAACTTTTCTTGTCCTTTTCCATCTGCTCTCGCTTATCCCTAGAATGTGTAATCTATAGTTCCTCATTTCTGCTGTGACCTGTTTTAGTTTTCCCGTCTCGTTCATTGTCCTTGCATTCCAAAATCCTATTCTAGTTTCACGTTTTGCCGTCAGGGCGTCCGTTTTCGTGTCAGTGTGGCTTTCTTTCGGCTTTCACCACTGGTAGTCATACGAGCTTCGGATGTCCGTCCCGCAGTAAAGTTTGTTCATATGTTGTCGTTTCTGTAACTTCGTTTCTTTTACATAGACAGGGGTGTCGACCCTATGCTAAAACACCCAACCTGGAGGACAAGGGTGTCTGCTTTAGTCTGACCCCTACCCGCGCAAACCTGTCCAGCTTGGTAGAACCTTCCAAGAGTAAAACTCCCGCTGGCATAGCTCTCGGGGTAATCAGGGTGCGCAAGCCGCCATACTTCGACAATGTATTGACACCGGTGATGGCAGGGTACGAACGTAGTTTGCAAGTAGTTCTACGTGGGTGGACAATGAAAGACAATAAAGCAAACCGCCATACAACAATGAGACAAAAGATGGCGTCAAGCAGCCGACACAAGGGGACTTCACTCGAGTCGCAAAAACCAGGGACTATGTGACAAAAGGTGGATAATTTCTGTATCGGCGGCCAATCTCAAATTTAAAAATGTTATGCTAAAATATAAAGTATGTAAGAATTTTTATCAGATTTTGTCTCCTCGTTGTTGTTCCTTACTTTTATGTAATTATGTTATAAATAGTTGTATTTTTTAAAAATAGAAATAAATATTTTTGATAACAAAACTAACAAGATGTCAAATTTTAAAAAAATAATCCTCTTTTTGTTTTTTAATTGTCTAAAAGTATGTGTAAATAAGTAGCATTTATCGTTCTAATGTATTGTCTCTTCCCCCAACAATTCCTAGATTCGCTAGTGTCACCTAATCATGTAAACCTAATTCCCACAGAAGCTACTGCTGCAAGAGCACACGAATTCCTTGGTACAGGCTTTCTGCAAGGGGCAGTCAGCTGCACTGGTGGTTCCATGCCCCGCAGGGAGCAAGACAAAAAAGTTATAATAACACCGCGAGACTTTCTCTCTCATTCTTTCACATAGACATACTTGTTAGGTTAATACCGTCTTCTGATTAATAATTTAGCAAACACGAAACTGATGTATTGGATTAATAACGTATAATCAGTCATGCCTGGGGCGTTCGTTATTGCTCACTTTGACAACGCCATATATTAGGCTTTCTGAACTAATGAATATCGAATAGGGCTAACAGCCGCTTCTGTTTGTGTATTACGGCCACACATTTAGCACGCTACGAAGCTTTAGAATCAGACCTAAAGGTTTTTTATATTTGGAGATGCGCCCTAATATAACCGACTAGGTTGAACGGGACGCGCCTCGCCAAAACGAGACAAAACTTTATTTAAAGAAAGAAAGAAAAAAAAGCACGCTATGAGTAATACTACTGTTGTTCGTTGTTTCCATGTTGCTTGTTGGGCGGATGTTAGTATTTTTGGTAGTTGTGGCTTGTTCAACACACTACATCAACCTTGCATAAGCAAGTAATTGCAACTAATTAGAAAAAACAAAACAGGATGAATGGTCAGTCCACGTGTTTTTTATTGCAATTTTGCTTACGGGAAAAGAGCAACGTAACAAGGGCAAGTAACTCCAACATTAAAACAGTAACCGCGCTTAGCAACATATACACAAAGAGATGTTACCAGCACCTACCATGAAGATTTGTCTGAATAATTGTAGAATCGACTAATAGTGCTTGTTTCGCAGTATTCAGAATTATATAATCATGCGTCTTCTTCACTAATGACATTGATTTTCACCTACGCCACCCTGTACACAACTTGATGATGGTGATGTTACGGGCCTTGCTATTCAAACAGCGAATCACTAAAGGAAGATTTCTATGTAGAAAAATTTGGGAACTGTAGACCAATAAAAAGATTGCAATAATGTGCTTATTCTTCAAGAAATATGAACTAAGTAAAGTATCGGTTTCGCCCCGGGGGTATCTGTGGAGACAAAGAAAGTATTGTTATTGTTGATCCGTATCGATCTCACTGCACTCCGGGCATACTCATAGGTGCTCAGTCTCCCTCAGAAAATGTTGAAAGTTGTGACGGTATTGCCTCCCCTGCTTTGCAGTAGTGATCCAACAGTGACCAAAACTCAAGAGTATCTAATATGGGCTTCAACAGTGTCTACCTTCGCACACGATTACTCTTGGCAGAGATGTAGATAGAAGGGTAATGACACTTCTATCACAAAGAGATTCTTCACAAGATATTCAGATAAGCGAAAACAATGCTGCTTTGGCTTAGCTGTTAATTCTAGAATCTACCAACCACTTTTGTGAAGAATTAAGCAATGATTAATTTTAGCTCGTTAAGCCCCCACACCCGATTAACTCAGTGGAATTCTTATTATTCTGGCATTCCTCAGTTTAGAGTGTGTGTAGTAAACTGACTGAGCCAAGCAAACAGTATATTTAAAAGGATTGAATCGAAGTTAAATTTGTAAAACTAATAATAATAATAATAATAGCCCCTTCAGTCATAACTGACTATGGGAATGCGCCCCTGAGGTGACAGCCCTCAGCTGCTTGTTTTCCTGGTGCTCCTTTCGACGTTTTCTGCACTCCTCTGCTTGTTGTGTGAGCCTCTCTTTGCCCAATCTGAGGTGGCGCCGTAAATAGCATCGCCACTTAGTGCGATCGGCAGCTTCATCCTCCCATGTTGCTGGATCCATGTCCAGTGCCCTCATATCTCTCTTGCACACATCTTTGAACCTCAGCTGTGGTCGCCCAACTGTTCTCTTGCCATCTGCTAATTGTCCGTAGAAGATATCTTTCGGGATGCGATCATCTTCCATGCGGCGAACATGGCCAAGCCAGCGAAGTCTGCGCTGTCTAAGCAGTGTATACATACTTTGAAGGCCAGCACGTGACAACACCTCGACATTTGTCACTTTATCTTTCCACGAAATGCCGAGGATGCGGCGTAGACACCGTAAATGGAAGGTATTGAGCCTTCTTTCTTGCTTAGCATAGGTCGTCCAGGTCTCGCTGCCATATAGGAGTGTGCTGGTGACGCAGGCATTATATACCGCAGCTTTGGTCTTCATTGTGAGTTTGGAGTTTCCCCAAACACGCGATGTGAGGCGGGCAAACGTAGCTGCAGCTTTGCCAATGCGGCTGTCGATTTCTGTATCCAGTGAGAGTTTGTCATTGATGGTAGACCCTAGGTATGTGAAGTGGTGCACCACTGCCAATTCATAGTTATCGATAGTGATAACTGGTGCAGCACCCGCATCCTGACTCAGCACATTCGTTTTCTTTAAACTTATTGTGAGGCCAAAGTCCTTGCATGCTTTAGTGAAGCGATTCATCAAGTTCTGAAGCTCCTGTTGGCTTTGAGTGACGACTGCAGCATCATCAGCGAACAACAAGTCTCTTATAGTGACCCTTCTGATTTTTGTTTTTGCCTTCAGCCTTGAAAGATTAAACAGACGGCCATCTGACCTCGTGTGAAGGCATATTCCTTCAGTTGCATCTCTGAATGCATGTTTCAAGAGTAAGGCAAAGAAGATCCCGAAGAGGGTCGGAGCCAGAACACAGCCTTGTTTAAAACCACTTCATATGTCAAAGGGCTGCGACGTGCTTCCAGCATATTGGACTGTTCCCTTTATGTCGTCATGGAATGACTTTATCATTTCCAGCATTTTAGAAGGGCAGCCTATTTTCAGGAGGATTTTGAAGAGTCCATCCCTACTAACCAGGTCAAATGCTTTTGTGAGGTCTATAAAGGCGATATATAAAGACCTTTTCTGCTCTCTTGATTTTTCCTGAAGCTGGCGGACAGAGATCATGTCTGTTGTTGATCTACCAGCTCGGAATCCACACTGTGACTCTGGATATATGCGCTCAGCTAACTTGTGTAGTTGCATTAAGACGACTTTGGCAAAAACCTTAACAACAATACTAAGAAGATAGATGCCGATGTAGTTATTGCAATCACTTCTGTCTCCTTTATTTTTGTACAGTGTTACAATCTTGGCATCTCGCATGTCTTGAGGAATAGTTGTCTCTTCCCAGCACTGGCACAGCATCCTATGCAGGGGATGTAATAGCGTGCTCTTGCAGCATTTGATTAAATCAGGAGGAATCCCATCACTGCCTGGTGCTTTGCCAGAGGCCAAGCTATCAATGGCCTTGCTGAGTTCCTCTAATGTTGGTTCGGCATCCAGCTCCTCCATAGTTGGCAGACATTTGACAGCATCAAGGGCTGCAAGCGTAACGGTATTTTCTCTAGCATAAAGCTCAGAGTAGTGCTCGACCTACCTCTCCATCTGCTTACCCTTATCGGTTAGCTTCTCTCCGCTGATGGTTTTTAGCGGCGCCGTCTTACTTTTTTGGGGGCCAAGTGCTTTCTTTATACCGTCATACATTTGTTTAATGTTGCCTGTTTGCGCTGCGATCTGGATGCTCTCACTGAGCTGGAGCCAATAGTCATTTGCACAGCGTCGAGCAGTTTGTTGAACTTTGCTTCTCGTAGCCTTCAGGATCTGTAGAGTTCTAGCACTCGGTGAACGTTTGTATTCATTCATAGCACTGCGCTTAGCTTCAATGACAGGTGCCATCACATCTGATGAAGCATCAAACCAGTCATTTGACTTTGCCGTTTTCTTACCAAAGGTGACAAGTGCAGTACTTTGAATGGTGTTCCGTAGATGCTCCCAGTTCTCTGTAATAGTATCACCATGCTGAGGGCTGCTGAGCACTTTCTTGAATGTCGCAGTAAATTGAGCGATCATGACAGGGTCTGACATCTTGCTGGTATCAATGCGTGGTTTCCCTTCATATCTGACACGATAGAGTTTTTTTGGTTGTGCTCTGATTTTGCAGCAAACCAAGGAGTGATCTGTATCACAGTCTGCACTATGGTACAAGCGCGTGGAGAGCACAGACCTGAGAAGTGGCCTTCTGACGAGAATCAGGTCCAGTTGGTGCCAGTGCTTGGATCGTGGGTGTCTCCATGACACCTTATGCTGGGGTTTTGTCTGAAAGTAGGTGTTGGTCATGCAGAGGTCATGGTGGACACACAGCTCTAAGAGCCGTTGTCCATTTTCATTCATCTTGCCAATACCAAACCTGCCCAGACATGAAGGCCATGAAACATTATCGGCACCCACTCTAGCGTTAAAGTCACCAAGGAGAACAAGCTGTTCTTGCCTAGGTATGCTTTTGATGACTGCTGCTAGATTCTCGTAGAACTCATCTTTAGTTTCTGAGGTAGAGTACAGAGTAGGAGCATACACACTGACAAGGGTGATGGGACCTGTGCTAGTTTGCAGGCGGAGCGTTAACAGGCGTTCTGATCCATTCTCGCCTGGTTCAACCATTTTAGTTAGCGATTTTTTGACCGCAAAACCTTCTCCGTGTTCTTTAATTTTATTAAGATCTTTCCCTTGCCAATAAAATGTGTAGTCCTTCTCGCTCACCGTTCCAGAGTCCGCCAGGCGCGTTTCCTGAAGTGCAACTATATCCACCTAAGTCGTTTAAGCTCATCATTAATTATGGCTGTCTTCCTTACATCGTTTATGTCCTGTAGGTTTTCGGATAGTCCAGTCAACATAGTCCGGACGTTCCAGCATCCCAATCTGAGAGTTTGCTTATTTATATTATTCTGATAATTGCTTGGTGCAAATTTTCTGTCCACAGTTCGGGTTTGACCCTAATCCCCATGCACCCAATGGGGAAAGCAGACAGTGGCGGGACAACACCTTATTGACTGGGGGCTTCCCAGCTTGAAGCGGGCGGTAGCTGTCCAGTGAGATCCTAGAACCTCTCCCACTGTCGGAAGTAGCCCCTGGCGCCATGCCCTACGCCAATTGGGCAAAATGCTTATAACCGGTAACTTCTACTTCCCGTGTTTTGCCGACACCTATAGGGTGAAGCTGGAGTGTCCTCTCCAGGGCGCGAGCTTGGGCACAGTTATATGGAGATCAAGCTGTTGCCCATGCAGCATGTTCCCCCTCTCCACACAGCCGGTAGATCCAAAGGAACGGCTGTAGCCGATACAGTTTGGTACCAGCCACGTCGCAGGAGTTGCCAGAATAATGTCAAATCGACATTAGACTGCCTTAGGGACTCCGACTCCGGATTTATCCTCAGGGTTTACTCCCGAAGCCAATTCCATAAATGGATATTCCCGCAAGGGAGCGGTGGTTTGAATTCAGAGTTCCTTCTCTTATATAAGCTACCAACCAAGGATCACGAGCCCTATCTGCCCGAAGCTGCTGGTTTTAAGGTGCCAGTCGCTCGCCTTTGCCCCTTCTCCCGTCAGTGAAAACAGTTCCGCCGGGCTCAAATTGAGCCACACGTGAAGGCCGGGAGCTGGACTTGGTTGTCAGAGGCTGCTTGAGGCGCGTGCCATAGAAGCATTTATCTGCAGTGAGAGCTTATCCTCACAACAACTCCCTGCTGTAACAACCTTTGGAACCCAAAACTACAAATAACAAAATTTAAAAATCACTTAAGTTTTAACAGTTTGAAAATAATTGAATAGTTTAGAAGAAAAGTTTCATCATTGATGGATAATAGAGACGATGAAAAAAGTTCACTTTGGCAGCTTATATATGGAACTTAGCTAAACTTAGTACTAAACGGAGTAAATCTTCATTGAAATGAAAATCCGAACTACCTAGGCATTATTTTTGATCGCCGTCTGACTTGGAAAAAACAGGTTGACAGAAATCGAATGAGAGCAAGACAAAGAATGGCAATTATGAAAAAAAAAAAAACTTGCTGGGGTGCAGATGAGAAAGTGCTGAAGACGTTGTACACAGGGCTAGTGAGGCCAGTCCTTGAATATGGCATGGCAGCATGGCAACAGCAGCTATGTCAAACTTTGATAAAATTAGCAGACTCCAAAATCACGCAATGAGAATTATAACGGAGGCATGAAGTCAACACCTATAAAAGAACTCGAAAAGATTACATGCCTCCAGCCAATGATAGATAGAAGAGACTGCAGGGGCTCAACAACAGGCCGAAAAATTCAAAAGACTAACAGACCACCCAATGTGCCATAGAATAAATGCTCTTAGAAGGCAAAGACTCAAACGAAGTAATTTTGTAGAATCAACCAAACCACAAATGAGAGCAGTATCCATAGATGGAATATCCACTGTTAAACCCATCTACACTGCACACAAGCTTCCAGTTTGGAAACCAAATCGTTTCCCTAAAAATGATAGAAAACATTCCTGGAATTGAAAGTAAAAAGAGCCAAACTGCAACAGATAGAAAATCCATAGCGACAAAATACATAGAGAAACATTATCCACGCAACACCTGGACCCATGCATACACAGATGGATCAGCAACAAATGCAACAGAAAATGGAGGTGGGGGTGTCTTTCTGACCTTAAGCACTGGTGCAGAGAAAGGGCTGTCAATGGCGACAGGACGATTCTCCAGCAACTTCAGAGCAGAGGCAGAGGCCTTGAAAACTGCAGCAGAGGCTATATTGACAGAAGAAACGGCAGAGAGACAAGTTGCTTTCTTTACTGATGCACAGTCAGTAATTGCAACGTTGAAAAGACAAAATAATACAGACCTGGATGATCTCAGAATAGTGCTCCACAAACTTTGTCAACGATTCAAAAGTGTTGTGATCCAGTGGATCCCATCTCATTGTAACATCGCCGACAATGAAGAGGCTGACAGAGTGGCAAAAGAAGGTTCACATCTACCTCAGCCTGATGCAAGCATAACTTTTGAGGAGGCAAAGAGTTTTATCAGAATCAGTTACAGAAACAAATGGAATGTAGAACATCCAGGGCACACACAGAATGATGCTTACTACCAGCTCCACAGAAGAGAACAAGTGGTAATCTTCAGACTCCGCACTGGCCACAACAGATTGAGATACCATCTATTCAACAAGCTAAAGATAGGAACTACCGATCAGTGTAACTGTGGCACTGATAAAATGACTGCTGAACATCTGCTTCAAAGTTGCTCCTTATATGTGGTACAGAGAAATTGCATATGACCGACGCCAGCTCCTTTCGTGGAAAAGCTTTACGGGATTCAAATAGCCTCAAACTGACTTCTGCTTTCTTTGAGAACATTCAAGTGGACGTCTGAGAGTGTACGAAGAAGAAGAAGAATTTAGCTGCCAATGACGGTTCTGCTCCTTCTGATTGGTTAGTTCTTTTTACACTGCTCCCGCTCGTCGCTGGTCAAGTTTGTCGGGTGTAGCTCGTTTCCCAGAAATGTGAAGGAGAATCTACAAAGTTGGTCCATCGTCTTAAAGCGTAGGCCACTTGTCCCTTCTTGTTCCAGAGATAGTACTTTCTGCTGGTACCACCAATAACTATGATAAAGAATAGAAATGAAACGCTCTTCTGAGTATTGCATTTCCCGACACATTCTTATGTGTCCCTTTTCTTCTACTCTACCATCCCATTTTTCTCAGAATTTACCCTCAATGAGAACTAAATTTAATCTTTCGGGATAAAACTTTCTTTTACATTAAAATTGAATAGCTTTCGCTTTACATTACATTTAAATGAAACGGTTAATATGTTTACATTTACATTTCCACTGATTGAAAAGTGTTCTCAATATAAATTGAATATGTTTTTATTTATGTTTACACTGATTTGAAAAGTTTGAAACTTCCATAAATTTTAAAGTGCATCTGGTAACATCGACATTTACACTGGTTTGAAACTGTAAGTATTATACTTAGAATGTAAATCACATCTTTCATCTTTCCCTCCCTGCTCCGTATGGAACCTGGGACTCTTTATGCGTTCATTCTCTTTAAGAAACTAGCAATAAAGCAGTCACCAGCCCGTACAGTGGTGGTTCATGAATCATCATTCTATACGCTGAGGTTGCCAGCTTTAATTGACTGGGACATCCACTAGCGATTTTCACATATTAAAATTCACATGGCAATATATATGTATATGTGTTAGTTCACATGTCAGTAATGAACTATAGAATGTAAAATCCCAACTTACTCCAATCCTGGCTCAAAGACTTTTTGCTCAGATGAATAAAAGAGACTTGAATCGGCCTCTTACACGCGCCTAGGGTGTCGTTAATTTAATAAGTATCCTCTCTGACTTATGTGTTTCCTTCAGTTTCCTCAGACAGCGGCTTTCCTTATTAAAATGATATAGATTTCCTGGGCGAATTGTAAGTCCTTATGAATACTCAAATAAAATGTGTCCGATCTGATAAATGGAAATTCTGAATTCTAACTGGCACGTCTGGTGTCTTTGGCAAGCGTGAATTTCACAGTGAAAAAAACACTGAAATGTGTCAGGTTATATTCACTGTCTTACCCCACTCTGTTTGTTATGGGGCTCAAACGATCAGCCAATCTGATGTGAATATTTTGCATGACTCATATAGTGCAAAATTTTCAAACATTACTTTTCTGAAAATGGGCAGTAAACATCCGATTGCCAGCAGGCGAACTTACAGAATATCGGTAACCTCACACGGCAATGTGTATAAGATGTAACAAATTATTACTTTCGCTAAAGTAATGTCTTATCTGTTGCTTGAGCACACACAAAATTCGTCCTCTTAAAAACCTTGGCGGAGAACGCACCCGTGCCTTATCCGTGATTACGCAGAATGCGCTGGCGCGATGTACGTGCTAATCTGTGCACTGATATCGGCCGCACCTGCGATTAACCAACTTGGTTGTCGATAATGTTCTCTCAGCCGCTCCTGCAAATGTTTAGTATTATCACCAACCAGGAGTTTCAGATAAACAGACAAGACACAGTATACTGAAAGTAGTGAAAGAATGTAGATACAAAGTATCTGCTACACATAGCAGAGAAAGAAAGAAGGTGCGATAATTGAAAGCACGCAGTAAAATCCGTACCACAAATGTACCGATTCTTGCCGTAGGGAAACAGAGATCAGGAAGAAGATGGGGTTGTCCCAATCCATTCTGTTGCACAAGTTATGAATGCTAACTGTTCCAGAAGCGAGCTGGTTGTATACACGACGGATGGATCCTCTCATATGTCCATATCTGCTAGTCTTACGTTTGATGCGAAATTCCAACAATCTTTATTTTGTTGATTCATAGATTGCAGTTTCGTTCTCTAGAAGGTAAACAGTATAATAAGGCATAGAACTACTGTTCCCTCAATCATGTCGTAAGAGGCGACAATTATTAGCTAGGCGATGTTGCCATTCGGAAGGTCCTGGGTTCGATTCTCCGGTAAGCCTCTGACTTCTGTTGTTTTTCTGTTGTCTAGGTTTCTACTTCTTTATTTCTGACGCGTGCCTGAAACTTACCTTTATGTGTGTATTATTTATTTATTTGCTGTTTACAGGCCTCGGATTTGCCCTCTTTATGTATTTTAATGACTAATATTAGGTTGTGCATAGGGCTAACAACCTCATCACGTGTTACAACTACTGCAGAAAACACCACAAAAGAACAGTTTTCAGCAAGAAGATCCCCAGTAGTGGCGGCTAAATGGTATGCAAGAAGCACCAAAAAAAAAAAAAAAACCACAAGTCACAGGATGGATTTGGGGCGACCTCTTCTCAATCTCTCTTTCACTCCTCCAGTATTCATTTTAAATTGGTGTACTGACTAATTGCGTGCTGTTCCATGGTCAGCACTTTTTTCTCTCTCTGCTATGTAGCAGATATTTTGTACTTTCATTCTTACACTCCTTTTAGTAATAATTCGTCTTGTCTGTTTACCTGCCCATCCCTGCTGCGATAGTAGACAGGTGATGCAATATTGAAACGGCAGTCATAATGGTAAATTCTCGTGTACCAAACCTTGGCCGCTACAGATTAACACTAAAATCTCCCCAGCGTATTTGTTTAATCGCTGATTAGACAAGGGTGCATCTTCGCCAAGGTAGTAAAGAGACGAGCTGTGTGTGCTCAAGCGCCAGATAACGAGATTGTTAGTCTGTGCGACACATTTTGAACAGACATAAATGACATAATCGTTTCCTGCCCGACTTTCACGAAGACATTACTTTATATGAAAGTAATAAGTTGTTACATCTGACACACATTGCAGTATGAGTTTACCGATGTGTTGGTGAGTTTGCTGCCAGGCAATCGGACGTTTTATTACCAGATATGGGAGAGGTGACCACTGTATCTTGGACATAATTTTTCGATGTCGGAACAATTTTTTAATTTCCCCACACGACACGCATGTTTGAAAACGATTGGAGCCTTCTTATCATCGTAACAAACCAAATACGTGGGCAGACTTGCAATATAATCTGACAATTTTTGCAAGTCTAGTTCACTGTGAGAAATCGCTTGCCAAGACTATCACCAGACCTTGCCAGAAGTTGGAATTCAGAATTCAATTTATTAGGCCGGACTTTTATTGGAGTATTTTGGAAGGATTTACACAGCCCAGGAAAAACTGTACCATTTTAATAAGAAACCGGAATCTGAGGAAACTGAAACACACGGAGTCATAGTGGGAATTAATGTTAAAATTAACGACCCCAAAGAACACATGAAAGAGGCCGATTCAATTGCGTTTATTCATCTGAGCAAAAAGTATGTGAGCCAGAATACATTAATGGTGGTACCAGTTGAGGGTACTATCTCTGGAACAAGAAAGAAACAGTGGCCTGAGCTTTAAGACGAGGGACCAACTTTGTAGACACTCTGTGACATTTCTGAGAACGTGCTGCGCCCTAACAATCTTGACCAGCGACAAGCATGATCAGTCTACCAAGATCCAAACCATTAGCGGGAACAGAACATACATTGGCAGATACGTTAAATGTTAAAGCTGCCACGTGAGCTCCTTTATAAACTTTCATTCCATCACAACCGTGATGACAACTTTCTGTTAAATAATTTTCTCAATTTTTCTAAAACCTTGTTAAGCCTAAATGATTATTAAATCTGTTATTTGTAACTATACAAATTTAACTCCAATTTTAATCATTTTAGATGTAAAGCACGTTTGTCCCAGTCAATTTACTAAATATACTTTAAACAGAGCTATACTTTGATAATAAGAATTCCACTGAGTAAATCAGGGTGACGGCTTGACGAGCTGAAATTACTAAATTGCTTAATTCTTCATAAAAGGCGGCGAACCGATATAAAGTTAACAATTGCCCTGCCAATGCAGCATTGTTCTTTACTTCGGAAATATCTTATGAAATTTCCTTGAGATAGAAGCATCATTATCCTTCCTACCACTCTGCCAAGAGTAATCTTGTGCGATGGTAGACACATTTGAAGGCCCATATTAGATACTCTTGAGTTTTGACCACTGTTGGACCACTACTGCAAAGCATGGGAGGCAATCCATGACAACACAAACAAGTAAATAAAATAAAACAGAATAAGGAAGTGAATAATGTGGACAATATAATTAATTATTAGAAATTTATTTATTCGTTCACACCAAAAAAAAAAAGAGTTGCGACATCTAAAGACACATTGTTCATGAAGGCTATCACGTGAAGCGGTGCTCCAGACAAATTATATTTGCTTTTCACTGCAGCTGATATCGTTCTCACAATCGCACTAAGACAATTAAGTCTGATTTCCTGTTCACATAACGATTCCAATCCTATATTCTATTATCGGAGGCTGCATTTCGTAGCGATCAATAAAATCGTTGACAAGTCCATCCATCTGCAGCAAAACTATGATCAGCAACGAAGGAATGTAACATCCATTTCATATCCAAGTGATTAATGATGCTCTGAGCAGAACCTAGACGCGACTGTTCAACTAGGTTGTGGCCAGATATGTGACACATTCCCACAAAGTCAGGCTACCGCTGTTGGCTTGTTTACGTAAAGTTACTTAAACCCATTGGTTTTGTGTTCATATCGATTGTTAATTTTAAATAATAAAAAAGGGCTTCTCCGTGAAATCAACAGTATATGATCACAGATATAGGTAAACAAATTATCATAAAGGCATCTGAGAACGGTGGTTACTTCTGAAATATCACCGAAAGCTTTCATTATTACTTCAGAATTGGCCATTCCAGACAACTCGTCCAGCTCACACAGCTTTTCACCAAATTTTAATATTTTGAGAAAGTTTCATCGTCATAATCATCGTCATCAACAACATCATGAAGGTTTCCCATGGAGCAACTGCATTAAACTAACTCTCGCCATCATGTCCTGCAGCATGCGTTCAAATCCTTATTCACCTTTTTAAATACTTGTTTCAAAATCCCCTCTCCACTTTTTTGTGGGTCATCCTCTATTTATTTTGTCGTGGGAATCCCAGAACCAGGACTGTCTAGAAGGCTTTCATTTACTTTTTCTGTTAGTTTCACTAGTGCCAAAAAAAAAAAAAAGTAATGACAGTAGGCAAATTTCAAGTTACTAAACGTACTGTATAGATTTACGAAGCATTTCTGAAGATTTGTGTCAGATTTACTCCGCTACCCTGAGACTCTACTTACTTAGTCGTTCCACTTTTACCCTGTGGTCTACAAGTTTACCCGAGAGAGAGAGAGAGAGAGAGAGAGAGAGAGAAAGAGAGAGAGAGAGAGATGGAGAGAGAGAGAGAGAGAGAGAGAGAAAGAGAGAGAGAGAGAGAGAGCGAGAGAGAGACATTCTATCATATCGGCTGCCTTCTTCTTGCCCAGGCTCAAATCTAGTCCTCGGTCCTTCAAAGATTGTCTAATATTGTCCTCCCAGCCAGCTCTTGATCGTCCTGGACATCTGGATCCCTGAAACTAACAAGAGTGTAACTGCAAGGGAGCAAATAGTTTGGAATCAGAATTTTACTTCCCTTAGATGAGCTGCCAGACGAAGCAAACGAATCTCACTTATTGCCAGGAATGTGGGGAGAAGGCTCTCAGTCTGGTTTATTAGTTTAACCGGGTTTTCTACGAGGAGACCAAGAGCTTGTCGACAACGGCAACAACAACAACAACAACAACAACACATCATCAACATATTCATCATCATCATTATTTCCGTTGCGCTCCTTTACTGGGCACGAAGTCACCATTGTAGCAACTGGTTTCTTTGTAGGAAACCTGCATCGAATAGTCACGTGCTCTTGGAGAAGTAATTTATGTTGCAAATTTCTTTTACATGATAAGGTTTGTCAGCTCCCCCCCCCCCCCCCCCCCCTTTCCCATAAACTCATATTGGTCGCTCTTTCCTAATCTCTTCTGAGACACCAGGGACCTACACTTGACGATAATGATAATGTCGGCTTAAGTTTTTTTGTTTGTTTTGTTTTGTTCGTGTAAATCTTTTGTTGTAGTTATTTTTTATTTTTCCTACAGGGCAGGGCCAAACCATGCATGTTTGTTACCGCATTAGTTATTTCAAAATCTTATTACCTGTGAAAAACATTTCTGAATATCTTGTTTAAATGCGAAAACCCTGGAAGCAGACAGTGTCGTAAAGTTTCTAAAATTAGTCTCTATTTTTGCCTTAACATAAAACACACACACACACACACACACACACACACACACACACACACACACACACACACACACACACACACACACACACACACACACACACACACACACACACACACACACACACACACACACACACACACACACACACACACACACACACACACACACACACACACACACACACACGCGCACGCACGCGCGCGCGCGCGCGCGCACGCACGCACGCACGCACGCACGCACGCACGCACGCACGCACGCACGCACACACGCGCACATTCACGCACACACGCGCACGCGCGCGCGCGCACGCACACACACATACCCACACACGCACACACAAACACAAGTGTCAGTTAAAACTATTGTTTCTGGTTTCGTGAATTTTCAAAATGTTTGACTTTTCTGAACCGAGGGGAGACAAACCGTTTGGCGTAGCATGTTTCTAAAATAAATCAATAAAGAGTTAAACGCTACAGCTGTGAAGTGATGTGGGGTGGTGTTTGTTTGTCTAAGATGAAGAGCAGAAAGTTCTAGATATGTAGGGTTTTTTTTTAACGTCAAATGAACTTTATTTAAGACCCCCTCGCCATTTTTTTCCCAACGGTGCAAGAAATAGAATGCAGCGTTTACAAAGTAGGTTGCGATTCGGTTCCGTGTATTATTAGACCTATACGAGCAAGTATACCCATCAAAGCAATGACGCCAACATCGTAAACATTTATAATCTAAAACACATTTACGCGTAGAAGACTGTGATGTGGTAATGGGCAAATTTAGTGTAATTTGACTAATTACTCAATTATCTAACGGTGTAATTTGTCTAATTACTTAACAGCTCTTTACTCAAAACATCTTTTTTAGATGCACAGTTATCTGTAACACACACACCCACACACACACGCATATATATGTTACTATGTTCTTAATACAAATCCGCATGCCTTATTATTTCTTGTTGAATTTTGGTAGAGACTCTCTTCAGGTACCGCCGGGGTACGCCATTCAGTTATTTTATAATTTAATATTGTAATTATGACATTATGAGTAATTATAGTTTTTTCGTAAGAAATAAATAGAAGCCATTTATTTCTCATGGGCCATAATCAAATAAATACATATCCAATAAATATCAAGGGATTTAACACAAATGTTAAAATATTATTATTTTATGTTTGTTATTAAGACCATACTTTTGCATATTTTACAAGATAATTAAAAATGTTTAACTAAACATTTTTACTTTAATAGGAAATAGCACTTCCTTTTCTTTTTAACTAGGTAATTTTAATGGCACTCATTTGGCCAAGCAGTTTCAAATTGGATCGGAGCTGTATCAATACATATATTAAAACCAATGAATGTTATCTGAGCATCATTCCACTTCCGCCTGCTAGAGCGATCAGACGTGGTGTTATTCTGAGACGATTCATTTTCGAGAAGGCACAAGCCAAATAAGTTGAATCTCCTTTCATTTTAATTAAGTATTATTAGATTATAAATTATTCTATTTGGTCATTAGATGACTAGTTAATTACTAGCTAGGGAATATTAGAATAAAATAGGGATAATAGTTAAAAAAAGATTAAAATAGGCCCAAGCGCCACGTGTTGTCTGGTGTGGTACAGCAGACGTATTTCAGATAAATTAGTTTTTTATTCTGTAACATATTGAAACTAAATATTGTTAATTAACCACTAGTATTAGTAAATCGCCGTTAACATTAGTTAATAATTGGTAGGAGTGATAGTATAAATAAAAATATTAGTGAAATAGAATAAATAAGCCCAGGTTGGCATACCACGTGGGATCTTCATAAGCGAGATGCAGTAGCCATCTTTTTTTCCTTTGTGTAATACTGGCATCTGCATCCTTGAGCAACGTGTGTACAAAATTAAATTTAAAATTACTTAGCTTAGTAGTAGTTCTAGTCAGCTTTTAACTATTGATTTCTAAACATAATTGAAAATTTATATAAAAAATAGGCCTAGTAATAATTTATCTTGTGTTAATTTAGCATTAGACAGCGGAACCAGAGGATAAATACTAATTAAGCGTCAGCGGTGATAGGTATAAAAAAAGGATAGAACAATTAGACAATATTTAAAAAAAAAAAGATTTAGGCTATAACTCATATTTAAAAAAATAGTATTTGTAGCAAAATAAAAACCAATAAATCAACAATGCCACCGATTACCAGAGTTCAGTCAAGGTAAGGAAAAGCGTGCAGCAAAACAACAGAAAAACATACTAAGGAAGGTACATCAAAACAGACAGAAAATGAGAGGAACAAAAGCCCTGGACTAAAAGATACAGAAATTAAGGACAAAATTGAAACCATCAAGGACAAAATAAAAGTGAAGTCTGAATTAAATAAAGACAGAGAATCAAATAAAAGCAAAAACGAGAAAGAGATAGAAATACTGATGACCAAGTCGCAGTCCCCCAATGGGCTGATCACCCGTTGGCTTGTCACACTGATTACGGAAACAACGGCAGATGGATCTATTTGTTGTTGCCCTAAAGACGCCGCTAGGCGTGATGGGAAACTACAACAGAGAAAATCAATCTGCTGTTGCCCTTAAGACGCCACAAGGCGTGATGGCCTCTGACTGCTTGGTCGGTCTTTGGCTAAGGACGGAAGAAGAAGAAGAAGAAGAAGTCGCAGTCCGGGGAAGGACAAGCGTGGGCCAGGCCAGCTGGAAAAGATAAAACACAAAACCCGACAGAAAAGAACAGGACCACAAGCCCTAAAGTCAGAGTCACATAAATTAAGCACAAGGGAGAGACAATACAGGAAAAACTGAATGGAGACTCAGAAATAAAAACTGCAATAAGCAGAAACCACAAAAGTGAAGACGCAGAAACCCGGACAGTTAAGAAAACAAGTAGAACACAGGAAAGAAGACAACCAGGAAAACTCAAGCAAAAAAAAGTCAGGAAACCAGAGGAGGAGAAAACAAAGACACCAACTGCAATATTGTGAAGTGAAAATGTAAATATAGCCTCAGAAATCCGAACACTTTCGCTTCCCCGTTTAGTGTTTTAATTTTGCTACGCAAAAACCACGAACTTCGCTGTCTGTCTGACTCATATTTTAAATCCACGCCTATCTTTCCTGCTTACATGCACTGCTGAGTGTTTACCAATTTTCGCACCCGGAAGTTTTACCAGGGGAGCGAATCACATTCGCTTACCTGAGTTTCTCTCGCGAGCTGTTTGCCAATTATCGGCAATTAGACAGACGCCCGTAGAAATAAACGGATTGCTTGTTTGATCATTTCAAGGGCGATAATAATACGCCCCGATCACCTTTGATGTCTGACATTTTCAGGGGTCTTAACTCTTTCAGTCCCAAGCAAAAAAGTGGGTTTGGCCCAAGCAAAAATGGCCACCCCAGTGCGTTTTTATTGTTGCTGTTTGAAAATAATTTTTTTAAATGTTCATATGCATAAATAACTTTGTTGTTGTATATGAAACTGAAGGTAATTGGATGTACTTTACTCTTGTGCTACAAGTATAAAAGCGTTCATCGAAAAATGATTAGTTATTCAAGGTAAAATGGAGGATATGCGCTTAAAAAATGATTAGTTATTCAAGGTAAAATGGAGGATATGCGCTTAAAAAAATCGCTTTAAAAAAATCTAAAAATAAATATCTCAAAACAGAAACACGTTCACTCTTAAACACGTGGCGGTATTTAAAAGAATGTACTTGCAGTCTGAAAATGACGTTTTTGGGTGGTTTGTGGGTAGTTATAATTAGAAACAGTCTCAAACAGAGGCACATATACTAAACGCTTTTTAAAAGTCGATTGGGCCAAGCGCGTCTAACCCCTGAGCCTTTATAAAGTCGATTTGGGACTTAAAGAGTTAAGTATTTGATCTACAGCGGGGAGATAATCCAGAAGGCCCGTTCGCATGGGATGCCTTCTGATGTCGTTTCGGCATCGCGAGTGACCGAACCATGACAGAATCGGTTATCTCGGAAGCCAAGCTCGTTGATTTTCCCTGATAAGTCCAAGGTGTGAAATTTCACAAATACAAGTTTTAAAAGATATTACCCTAAATCCAGTATATATACTGCCTTCTCTCTCCAGTCAGTTATCAAGTCTGTCAGGAATGAAATTTTGGATAGTCTGAACGCGTACGCTAGAACTATGTGAAATAATGTGTTAATAGCCTTGTGGGGATTATTCTGTTTTTTTCTGGTAATAATATAAGTTGTGCTTAAGTGTTAAAGGTGTAAAGTTGTACTATTTTTATTCACTGTGAGTCCCTAGCGTTAAGACTAGCGAAATAGCAAACGCGTAGATATTTCTTACCAGTAGTTCAGTAATGGAAATGCATCAACCAGTTTTTTTCACCAGAAGATACGGTTTAGCTGACTAAATAATGCTTGGAGTGACGGATAATGTGACAGAGTAGAATGCGCATTATATTTTCATTGTGTGTAAATTATATATGGACTAACATTTAATATCATGTGTAAAAACGATAGTTGTTTAAGGGAGCGTAGTCATAATTAAATTATAACTGATATTGTGCGCTGAGTGTTTTACCGGTCGGAGGGGAAAGGCGGCATGCTTTTACCAAACCCCGTACTCGTTAAAGCGACGCGCGATAGTACAGGCTTAGGATACCGTATGCCTTTTAATTTAATTAGGTGACGGAGAGGATAAGAGATCGTACCTTACGCTTGATAGCATAGGATTTGTCATTTTAGAAATGTTTGTTTTCTTCCTAATACAGGGCTTGATCAAAACTCAGCGGCCAGGGGTTTTTCTATTGTGGTCTTGTCCTCAGTTACTGAAGGAATAATTAGTTGTCGTTTTCCTTGGCGTTCGTCCCGTACCGGTGTGAACAGGAATTGTCAGGGCGAGACGCTAACATTTTTTAAAACTAAATTTGAGTAATGGGACTCACAAAAGTACCCAGATTTTTTCCATTCAATTTTATTAGCCGCTGTGGAAAATATACATAACATTTTTACCGACTTCTGACAGTCGTTTTTACCCAAGAGAATTTTATCCAGGAGTATACCACTGTTTCATAATCGGCACTCACCCAGAGAAAAAGCCGATAGGATTTATCATCATCGGTTTTGTTTTTTTTTTTGAACGTAACTTGTTGTATTAGCATCCAGAGGCTAGACAATACAGGAACTATTTTTCTCTTTTATTATAACTGTGAACGCCCCGAGAACGGGTTTGCCCTTCAATAACTATATGCGGTGATTTAGGGGCTCATCCAGGAAAAATTAACCCACCAACTTTGGCGACCACACCTGGAAATTATTATTTGATACCAAGGCTGGTCTGGGGCCAGATTTAGGCAACCCAACTGACACTATAGGTACATACTATTGTAATTTGTCAAGGGATACCTACACCAGTTATTAGGTAAGCAAGATTGTTTGTGGCCACAGATGACAGAGAGAAAATATTTTCCTTTGTTACAAATCATTGTACTAACTTCTTTTATTATTTCGCTAACCTGAGTATTTTACTGGATAGCTAAAGTAGGAACTGTGTTCTTTTCTTTACTGTTTATTCTCTATACCCTAGTGTTAATCTTTGACCTTTGGGTTATTAACTTCTTTTGGGATCTTTTCTCAACAAGGGGAGATGGCACTTATTGGGTTATTTTCCTATGTCTGTAAACATGATTATATTTGATATATATGTTTGATGTTGTAAAGTTTAAGTGATAATAAACTAAACAAAACTTAACTTAGTGTGTCGGTCAGACTCATACCCAATTATCCATAGTTTTTTTCACGTATTGTGCGTATTGTTGTCACATAATGGTGTGTGCGTGTGGGTGTGTAGTGTAACCTATATTTCATATAGGGAGAGAAAGATCGTCTGATTAAAATATAGTCGTATAGATAGGCTGGACTAGAGAAACTACTCACTCCAGAGACTGATCTTCCTCTTACACTATTTCCTCGTGAAAATCGTATTTCTTACACCTTTATACTCACATATTTTACCACTATCACCTCTGCTCAGACGGGACCATAAAATATCTTCTGACAATCTTTGAAAAAATTTACGACAAATACAAAGGGAACAAAAAACAATTAAAATCACGCAGAATCTCAGAATTCACGCTGAGAGCTCTCCCGGATGTCAAAATCCTGGTAATCTTGGAAAAAATAATAGAAAAAAAAAATGCATCGACAAAATGCAAAAGCATCAACATGGACTAACAATCACTTTAAACAGAAAAAAAGCAAGACCCTATTAAATGAACTAAAGAGTAACCCAAAAGAAGTACAACTCGCACATAGGATAAAGGCACAGATTGAGTTGATCGAGGAGACTCGAAAATTCGTTATCAAAGGAGTCGATTTAAACCTAACTGAAGAGGAGATCCGCAATAACATAATGAAAGAAAACCAACACACAAAGATAGAAAAGGGGGAAAAATAAAAACTAAGGAGCAAAAGATCATTACAGTGGTAGTGCTAAGTATAAAGGGTACAGAAATACCCAAGCAGGTCAAACTCCACGAGAGTCAAAATGACAGAAATATTCATTCCTAGCATTATACAATGCACAAACTGTCAAAGCTTAAGCCATACACATCATGTGTGTAAAAGCGCGACAAGATGTAGTTTCTGTGCGGGAGCACACAGACATGCGGACTGTACAATGGCTAAAGAGGCCAAAAAATTATAAACTAGAAAACAAAAACAGAAAATGCTCAAACTGCCAGGGTAATCACCGTGCCAGGTATCAGGGGTGCCCAATCAACCAAGAGACAAAACACATATTAAAAGAATCACTAGTAACAAACAAACCATTTTGGCAAATAAAAGAAAGACAGAAAACAAACAACCATCTCCAAAACTCCCAAGAAAGCATCATTAAGAAACAAATAAAATAAATAACCAGTGAAGTGAAAGACATAAAGGAAAAAATTCAGAAAGAAGATAAAATTAAAACACTCATAAACAGTAAAGCAGATGACAACACAGAGGAGACAGAACAAAACCTCATCCAAACCAGACAGGTACTAAAAGAAATAAAAACAGCACAACAGGAAATAGAGAGAGACCTCAAAAAAAAAATAGCTGAGATAAAAGAAGCTAATGAAGAAATCCTTAAAAAAATAGAGATAGAAAGAGCTATTTTGACGGACGAAAAAAAAGACTAAGAGAATAAAATGATAAAAAAACCAGGACAACAAAGAAAATATGGAAGAAACAATTTAGGAAATAGTCGAACTACTCCTACCACATCCTCGTAGCAAGAGTTCGGAGAAAAATGGTTACTTGGAATGATGAGTTTGTGGAGATCTTGAGAGATAGTGAGCAAAACCAAAAAAAAGCAGATCCCTTATCAAAGAACCTAATAAATACAACAACATAACTAAGCTAACCATACTAAATCTGGGGACCAAAGACTTTTAGAGCTTTCAAAGTAGTTCAGTGGGACTGTAGGGGTGCGAGGAAGAACCTGATGTCTCTTATGGGACAGTATAAGGAGACAAAACCCATCTTTGCAATACAAGAAACCCTCCTGAACCCCAAACAGAAAATGAACTACCAACGATATAAGATACTTAGAAATGATAAACCGGAGGGAAGAGGAGGGGGTGTGGCCTGTCTAGTACATGAAGACTACACAATAATAAATTTGGAACAATTCAACACAGAAAATATTGAAGGAATAAGTGTAACGATAGACAGTGAACCAGGAAACTTAAAAATAATTAACATGTATAGTCCCAAGGGCAAGATAACTGATAAAGACATAACAAACATATTAACACACAAATAGACAAAAGAACATGTATTAGTAGGTGACCGAAATGCACACCACGAGGCATGGGATAAACAACAGTAAATAATCCAGCAGGAAAAAGGACTGTTGGATTACCACTGAAAGTGCTCGAGCTTATATACTAAATGATGGGCTCAGTGACAAGGGTTAACTCATGCAACAATGGAATAGATACAGCAATAGACATAAGTATTATAACACCAAAGCTAGCCTCTGCTAAATGGGTAGTGCTGAATGATTCCAGCTAAGATCACTTACCATTAGAAATTAAACCTAAAACGACCAATACAGATCTAGTCCAAGAAGCTCCAAAAACCTACATTCAACTTCAAGAAAGCAAACTGGGGAGTCCATTCCAATTGGAACTAAGTAAACTAAGCATAGAACAAATTGAATCTAACAGTGTAGATATATTGTGCAGAAAAAACTAACAAAATGAGATTTTAAAATTAGCAGAAAAGTATATACCAAACAGGAATATGCCTGATCTCTTAAAACCAACACAAAAAGGTAAAGATAGGAAAAGAAATAAAGATAAAAATACAGTACCATGGTGGACAGACAGATGCCCAGAACAACTTAGATTGAGGGAAAGGGCCCTGATACAGTATAGAAAAACCAAAACTGAAGCGAATTACACAAACTGTAAAAAAATAAGAAATAAAATAATAGATTCGGAGATAAAGAAAAGAGTTGGAGAACATTTTGTCAAACATTAAACCATAGGTCACAACAAGTAACTACAGTTTGGAGAAAACTAAAAGCAATTAAAGGAGGAAACAACAAGAAATTTAAAATCCCAACAATTAAAATCCCAGAGAGAGCTGAAACAGATAGAGAAAAAGCCACCTAGACTTAGCTAAATAATGACTTTTACAGGTTAGTTCAATATAGACAGTCTAGATAAGGCAGAAATAAATAGAGCGAAAGAAAAACACTGTTTAAAAAATTAAAAGAAGAAAATACGAACAACACACTGGAATGCTAATTAGTTTAAATGCAGGAGTTTACAGTAGAAGAATTATAAAGAGCGTTTAAAGCTGGGAAAATCCTAATACCACCTCTGGGCATGACATGCAGGCGTTGTATGGCTCTTTATGGGGGACACTATTCAACTCCTAAGGCCTTCCTTAGGTTCGCGACTTTCTCTCCCCGTCCTTAGGCTCCCCCTGACTCAGGGTGCGCCCGACGATTTGCTCGATCGACCTCTTAGGAGTTGTATATGGTACCTTTTTGAGAGGAATTACAATAGCTCTGAATGTTCATGCCCCAGAGGTTGGTTATTTGGTTTTTCCTGCTAAAGCTCTTTTATATTTCTTCTACTGTAATACCTGCATTTTAAATAATTAGCATTCTGTGTGTTGTCCGTATTTTCTTCTTTTTAATTTTTTAAACAGTGTTTTCGCCTATTTATTTCTGCCTTATCTAGACTGTCTATTGAACTAACCTTGGTAAAAGTATTTAGCTAGTATGTTGGCTTTTTCTCTATCTGTTTTCAGCTCTCTCTGGTATTTTAATTGTTAGGATTTTAAATTTCTTGTTGTTTCTTCCTTTAATTGCATTTAGTTTTCTCCAAACTGTAGTTATTTGTGACCTATGATTTAATGTCTGACAAAAAGTTCTCCAACTCTTTTCTTTAGCTGTGAATATTATTTTCTTTGTTTCATTTCTTATTTTTTTTATAGTTTGTGAAATTCTCTTCAGTTTTGGTTTTTCTATACTTTATCATGGCCCTTTCCCTCAATTTCTGTTGTTCTAAGCATCTGCCTGTTCAACATGGTACTGGATTTTTATCTTGGTTTTTTTCCCTATCTTTACCTTTTTGTGTTGGTTTTAAGAATCAGGCATATTCCTGCTTGGTATATACTTTATTGCTATTTTTAAAATCTCATTTGTTAGTTTTTTCTGCACATATATTCTACACGGTTAGATTCAATTTGTTTCTATGCTTAGTTTACTTAGTTCCAATTGGATGGACTCCCAGTTTGCTTTCTTGAAGTTTGAATGTAGGTTTGGAGCTTCTTGGACCTAGATCTGTATTTGGTCGTTTAGGTTTATTTCTATGGTAAGTGACTGAGCTGGAATCATTCAGCACTTCCCGTTTTTAGCAGAGGCTAGGTTGGTGTTATAATACTTATGTCTATTGCTGTATCTATTCCATTGTTGCCATGAATTAACCCCTTGTCACTGAGCCATCATTTAGTATGATAAGCTCAGCACTTTCAGTGTAATCCAACAGTCTTTTCTGTGTGGATTATTACTGTTGTTATCCCATGCCTCGTGGTGCGTTGCATTTCGGTCACCTACTAATAATGTTCTTTTGTCTATTTGTGTGATTAATAAAGGTTTATGTCTTTATCAGTTATCTTGCCCTTGGGACTATACATGTTAATTATTTTTAAGTTTCCTGGTTCACTGTCTATCGTTACACTTTATTCCTTCAATATTTTCTGTGTTGAATGTGTTCTCAATTATTATTGTGTAGTCTTCATGTACTAGACAGGCCACACCCCTCCTCTTCCCTCCGGTCTATCATTTCTAAGTATCTTATATCCTTGTAGTTCAGTTTCTGTTTGGGGTTCAAGAGGGTTTCTTGTATTGCAAAGATGGGTTTTGCTTCCTTATATTGTTCCATAAGAGACATCAGTTTCTTCCTGACACACATACAGTTCCACAACTTTGATAGCTCTAATGTCTTTGGTCCCCATTTAGTATGGTTTGCTTAGTTATGTTGTTGTATTTATTAGGTTCGTTGATAAGGGATCGGCTTTTTTTTGGTTTTTGCTCACTATCTCACAAGAATCTCCACAAACTCATCATTCCAAGTAACCATTTTTCTCCGAACTCTTGCTACGAGGATGTGGTAGGAGTAGTTCGACTATTTCCTAAATTGTTTCTTCCATATTTTCTTTGTTGTCCTGGTTTTTTTATCATTTTATTCTCTTAGTCTTTTTTTTCGTCCGTCAAAATAGCTCTTTCTATCTCTATTTTTTTAAGGATTTCTTCATTACTTCTTTTATCTCCAGCTTCTTTTATCTTTTTTTTTTGAGGTCTCTCTCTATTTCCTGTTGTGCTGTTTTTATTTCTTTTAGTACCTGTCCTGGTTGGGATGAGGTTGTTGTTCTGTCTCCTCTGTGTTGTTCATCTGCTTTACTGTTTATGAGTGTTTTTTAATTTTATCTTCTTTCTGAATTTTTTTTTTCCTTTATGTCTTTCACTTCACTGTTATTTATTTTATTTGTTTCTTAATGATGCTTTCTTGGGAGTTTTGGAGATGGTTGTTTGTTTTCTGTCTTTCTTTTATTTGCCAAAATGGTTTGTTTGTTACTAGTGATTCTTTTAATATGTGTTTTGTCTCTTGGTTGATTGGGCACCCCTGATACCTGGCACGGTGATTACCCTGGCAGTTTGAGCATTTTCTGTTTTTGTTTTCTAGTTATAATTTTTAGGGCCTCTTTAGCCATTGTACAGTCCGCATGTCTGTGTGCTCCCGCACAGAAACTACATCTTGTCGCGCTTTTACACACATGATGTGTATGGCTAAAGCTTTGACAGTTTGTGCATTGTATAATGCTAGGAATGAATATTTCTGTCATTTTGACTCTCGTGGAGTTTGACTGCTTGGGTATTTCTGTACCCTTTATACTTAGCACTACCACTGTAATTGATCTTTTGCTCCTTAGTTTTTATTTTTCCACCTTTTCTATCAAGTTTTGTGTGTTGGTTTTCTTTCATTATGCGTTATGTGCGGATCTCCTCTTCATTAGGTTTAATCGACTCCTTTGTATAACGAATTTTCGAGTCTCGTCGATCAACTCAGTTCTTGTGCCCTTTATCCCTATGTGCGAGTTGTACTCTCTTTTGGGTTACTCTTTAGTTCTTTAAATAGGGTCCTTTAGCTTTTTTTTCTGTTTAAGTGATTGTTAGACCTTAGTTGATGCTTTTTGCATTTTGTCGATGCATTTTTTTTTGTCTATTATTTTTTCCAAGATTACCAGGATTTTGACATCCGGGAGAGCTCTCAGCGTGATTTCTGAGATTCTGCGTATTTTAATTGTTTTTTTGTTTCCTTTGTATTTGTCGTAAATTTTTTCAAAGATTGGTCAGAAGATATTTATGGTCCCGTCTGAGCAGAGGTGATAGTGGTAAAATATGTGAGAATAAAGGTGTAAGAAATAGATTTTCACGAGAGGAAATAGTGTAAGAGGAAGATCAGTCTCTGGAGTGAGTAGTTTCTCTAGTCCAGCCTATCTATACGACTATATTTTAATCAGACGATCTTTCTCTCCCTATATGAAATATAGGTTACACTACACACACGCCACACGCAACACACCATTATGTGACAACAATACGCACAATACGTGAAAAAAACTATGGATAATTGGGTATGAGTCTGACCGACACACTAAGTTAAGTTTTGTTTAGTTTATTATCACTTAAACTTTACAACATCAAACATATATATCAAATATAATCATGTTTACAGACATAGGAAAATAACCCAATAAGTGCCATCTCCCCTTGTTGAGAAAAGATCCCAAAAGAAGTTAATAACCCAAAGGGTCAAAGATTACACTAGGGTATTAGAGAATAAACAGTAAAGAAAAAGAACACAGTTCCTACTATTGTATTAGCTATCCAGTAAAATACTTCATGGTTAGCGAAAATAATAAAAAGAAGTTAGTACAATGATTTGTAACAAAGGAAAATATTTTCTCTCTGTCATCTGTGGCCACAAACAATCTTGTGCTTACCTAATAACTGGGTGTAGGTATTCCCTTGACAAAGGGTATTTGTACAATAGTATGTACCTATAGTGTCAGTTGGGTTGCCTAAATCTGGCCCCAGACCAGCCTTGGTATCAAATAATAATTTCCAGGTGGTCGCCAAAGTTGGTGGGTTAATTTTTCCTGGATGAGCCCTAAATCACCGCATATAGTTATTGAAGCAACCCGTTCTCGGGGCGTTCACAGTTATAATAAAAGAGAAAAATAGTTCCTGTATTGTCTAGCCTCTGGATGCTAATACAACAGTTACGTTCAAAAAACAAAACCGATGATGATAAATCCTATCGGCTTTTCTCTGGGGTGAGTGCCGATTATGAAACAGTGTATACTCCTGGATAAAATTCTCTTGGGTAAACGACTGTCAGAAGTCGGTAAAAATGTTATGTATATTTCCACAGCGGGCTAATAAAATTGAATGGAAAAATCTGGGTACTTTTGTGAGTCCCATTACTCAAATTTAGTTTTAAAAAATGTTAGCGTCTCGCCCTGACAATTCCTGTTCACACCGGTACGGGGACGAACGCCAAGGAAAACGACAACTATTATTCCTTCAGTAACTGAGGACAAGACCACAATAGAAAAACCCCTGGCCGCTGAGTTTTGATCAAGCCCTGTATTAGGAAGAAAACAAACATTTTCTAAAATGACAAATCCTATGCTATCAAGCGTAAGGTACGATCTCTTATCCTCTCCGTCACCTAATTAAATTAAAAGGCATACGGTATCCTAAGCCTGTACTATCGCGCGTCGCTTTAACGAGTACGGGTTTGGTAAAAGCATGCCGCCTTTCCCCTCCGACCCGGTAAAAAACACTCAGCGCACAATATCAGTTATAATTTAATTATGACTACGCTCCCTTAACAACTATCGTTTTTACACATGATATTAAATGTTAGTCACTATATAATTACACACAATGAAAATATAATGCGCATTCTACTCTGTCACATTATCCGTCACTCCAAGCATTATTTAGTCAGCTAAACCGTATCTTCTGGTGAAAAAAACTGGTTGATGCATTTCCATTACTGAACTACTGGTAAGAAATATCTACGCGTTTGCTATTTCGCTAGTCTTAACGCTAGGGACTCACAGTGAATAAAAATAGTACAACTTTACACCTTTAACACTTAAGCACAACTTATATTATTACCAGAAAAAAACAGAATAATCCCCACAAGGGCTATTAACACATTATTTCACATAGGTTCTAGCGTACGCGTTCAGACTATCCAAAATTTCCTGACAGACTTGATAACTGACTGGGAGAGAAGGCAGTATATATACTGATTTAGGGTAATATCTTTAAAAGATGTGAAATTTCACACCTTGGACGTATCAGGGAAAATCAACGAGCTTGGCTTCCGAGATAACTGATTCTATGGTTCGGTCACTCGCGATGCCGAAACGACATCAGAAGGCATCCCATGCGAACGGGCCTTCCTGGATTATCTCCGCCGCTGTAGATCAAATACTTAACTCTTTAAGTCCCAATCGACTTTATAAAGGCTCAGGGGTTAGACGCGCTTGGCCCAATCGACTTTAAAAAGCCTTTAGTATATGTGCCTCTGTTTGAGACTGTTTCTAATTATAACTACCCACAAACCACCCAAAACGTCATTTCAGACTGCAAGTACATTCTTTTAAATACCGCACGTGTTTAAGAGTGAACGTGTTTCTGTTTTGAGATATTTATTTTAGATTTTTAAAGCGATTTTTTTTAAGCGCATATCCTCCATTTTACCTTGAATAACTAATCATTTTTTAAGCGCATATCCTCCATTTTACCTTGAATAACTAATCATTTTTCGATGAACGCTTTTATACTTGTAGCACAAGAGTAAAGTACATCCAATTACCTTCAGTTTCATATACAACAACAATAAAAACGCACTGGGGTGGCCATTTTTGCTTGGGCCAAACCCACTTTTTTGCTTGGGACTGAAAGAGTTAAGACCCCTGAAAATGTCAGACATCAAAGGTGATCGGGGCGTATTATTATCGCCCTTGAAATGATCAAACAAGCAATCCGTTTATTTCTACGGGCGTCTGTCTAATTGCCGATAATTGGCAAACAGCTCGCGAGAGAAACTCAGGTAAGCGAATGTGATTCGCTCCCCTGGTAAAACTTCCGGGTGCGAAAATTGGTAAACACTCAGCAGTGCATGTAAGCAGGAAAGATAGGCGTGGATTTAAAATATGAGTCAGACAGACAGCGAAGTTCGTGGTTTTTGCGTAGCAAAATTAAAACACTAAACGGGGAAGCGAAAGTGTTCGGATTTCTGAGGCTATATTTACATTTTCACTTCACAATATTGCAGTTGGTGTCTTTGTTTTCTCCTCCTCTGGTTTCCTGACTTTTTTTTGCTTGAGTTTTCCTGGTTGTCTTCTTTCCTGTGTTCTACTTGTTTTCTTAACTGTCCGGGTTTCTGCGTCTTCACTTTTGTGGTTTCTGCTTATTGCAGTTTTTATTTCTGAGTCTCCATTCAGTTTTTCCTGTATTGTCTCTCCCTTGTGCTTAATTTATGTGACTCTGACTTTAGGGCTTGTGGTCCTGTTCTTTTCTGTCGGGTTTTGTGTTTTATCTTTTCCAGCTGGCCTGGCCCACGCTTGTCCTTCCCCGGACTGCGACTTGGTCATCAGTATTTCTATCTCTTTCTCGTTTTTGCTTTTATTTGATTCTCTGTCTTTATTTAATTCAGACTTCACTTTTATTTTGTCCTTGATGGTTTCAATTTTGTCCTTAATTTCTGTATCTTTTAGTCCAGGGCTTTTGTTCCTCTCATTTTCTGTCTGTTTTGATGTACCTTCCTTAGTATGTTTTTCTGTTGTTTTGCTGCACGCTTTTCCTTACCTTGACTGAACTCTGGTAATCGGTGGCATTGTTGATTTATTGGTTTTTATTTTGCTACAAATACTATTTTTTTAAATATGAGTTATAGCCTAAATCTTTTTTTTTTTAAATATTGTCTAATTGTTCTATCCTTTTTTTATACCTATCACCGCTGACGCTTAATTAGTATTTATCCTCTGGTTCCGCTGTCTAATGCTAAATTAACACAAGATAAATTATTACTAGGCCTATTTTTTATATAAATTTTCAATTATGTTTAGAAATCAATAGTTAAAAGCTGACTAGAACTACTACTAAGCTAGTAATTTTAAATTTAATTTTGTACACACGTTGCTCAAGGATGCAGATGCCAGTATTACACAAAGGAAAAAAAGATGGCTACTGCATCTCGCTTATGAAGATCCCACGTGGTATGCCAACCTGGGCTTATTTATTCTATTTCACTAATATTTTTATTTATACTATCACTCCTACCAATTATTAACTAATGTTAACGGCGATTTACTAATACTAGTGGTAATTAACAATATTTAGTTTCAATATGTTACAGAATAAAAACTAATTTATCTGAAATACGTCTGCTGTACCACACCAGACAACACGTGGCGCTTGGGCCTATTTTAATCTTTTTAACTATTATCCCTATTTTATTCTAATATTCCTAGCTAGTAATTAACTAGTCATCTAATGACCAAATAGAATATATTTATAATCTAATAATACTTAATTAAAATGAAAGGAGATTCAACTTATTTGGCTTGTGCCTTCTCGAAAATGAATCGTCTCAGAATAACACCACGTCTGATCGCTCTAGCAGGCGGAAGTGGAATGATGCTCAGATAACATTCATTGGTTTTAATATATGTATCGATACAGCTCCGATCCAATTTGAAACTGCTTGGCCAAATGAGTGCCATTAAAATTACATAGTTAAAAAAATGGAAGTGCTACAGAAAACTGTTTTTTCTTTTATTTCCTATTAAAGTAACAATGTTTAGTTAAACATTTTTAATTATCTTGTAAAATATGCAAACGTATGGTCATTAATAACAAACATAAAATAATAATTTTAACATTTGTGTTAAATCCCTTGATATTTATTGGATATGTATTTATTTGATTATGGCCCCTGAGAAATAAATGGATTCTATACATTTCTTACGAAAAACTATAATTACTCATAATGTCATAATTACAATATTAAATTATAAAATAACTGCATGGCGTACCCCGGAGGTACCTAAAGAGAGTCTCTGGCAAAATTCATCAAGAAATAATAAGGCATGCGGATTTGTATTAAGAACATAGTAACATATATATGCGTGTGTGTGTGGGTGTGTGTGTTACAGATAACTGTGCATCTAAAAAAGATGTTTTGAGTAAAGAGCTGTTAAGTAATTAGACAAATTACACCGTTAGATAATTGAGTAATTAGTCAAATTACACTAAATTTGCCCATTACCACATCACAGTCTTCTACGCGTAAATGTGTTTTAGATTATAAATGTTTACGATGTTGGCGTCATTGCTTTGATGGGTATACTTGCTCGTATAGGTCTAATAATACACGGAACCGAATCGCAACCTACTTTGTAAACGCTGCATTCTATTTCTTGCACCGTTGGGAAAAAAATGGCGAGGGGGTCTTAAATAAAGTTCATTTGACGTTAAAAAAAAAACCCTACATATCTAGAACTTTCTGCTCTTCATCTTAGACAAACAAACACCACCCCACATCACTTCACAGCTGTAGCGTTTAACTCTTTATTGATTTATTTTAGAAACATGCTACGCCAAACGGTTTGTCTCCCCTCGGTTCAGAAAAGTCAAACATTTTGAAAATTCACGAAACCAGAAACAATAGTTTTAACTGACACTTGTGTTTGTGTGTGCGTGTGTGGGTATGTGTGTGTGCGTGCGCGCGCGCGCGTGCGCGTGTGTGCGTGAATGTGCGCGTGTGTGCGTGTGCGTGCGTGCGTGTGTGGGTTTGTGCGTGCGTGCGTGCGTGCGCGCGTGCGAGTGTGTGTGTGTGTGTGTGTGTGTGTGTGTGTGTGTGTGTGTGTGTGTGTGTGTGTGTGTGTGTGTGTGTGTGTGTGTGTGTGTGTGTGTGTGTGTGTGTGTGTGTGTGTGTGTGTGTGTGTGTGTGTGTGTGTGTGTGTGTGTGTGTGTGTGTGTGTGTGTGTGTGTGTGTTTTATGTTAAGGCAAAAATAGAGACTAATTTTAGAAACTTTACGACACTGTCTGCTTCCAGGGTTTTCGCATTTAAACAAGATATTCAGAAATGTTTTTCACAGGTAATAAGATTTTGAAATAACTAATGCGGTAACAAACATGCATGGTTTGGCCCTGCCCTGTAGGAAAAATAAAAAATAACTAACAAAAGATTTACACGAACAAAACAAAACAAACAAAAAAACTTAAGCCGACATTATCATTATCGTCAAGTGTAGGTCCCTGGTGTCTCAGAAGAGATTAGGAAAGAGCGACCAATATGAGGTTATGGGAAAGGGGGGGGGGGGAGCTGACAACCTTATCATGTAAAAGAAATTGCAACATAAATTACTTCTCCAAGAGCACGTGACTATTCGATGCAGGTTTCCTACAAAGAAACCAGTTGCTACAATGGTGACTTCGTGCCCAGTAAAGGAGCGCAACGGAAATAATGATGATGATGAATATGTTGATGATGTGTTGTTGTTGTTGTTGTTGTTGTTGTTGTTGCCGTTGTCGACAAGCTCTTGGTCTCCTCGTAGAAAACCCGGTTAAACTAATAAACCAGACTGAGAGCCTTCTCCCCACATTCCTGGCAATAAGTGAGATTCGTTTGCTTCGTCTGGCAGCTCATCTAAGGGAAGTAAAATTCTGATTCCAAACTATTTGCTCCCTTGCAGTTACACTCTTGTTAGTTTCAGGGATCCAGATGTCCAGGACGATCAAGAGCTGGCTGGGAGGACAATATTAGACAATCTTTGAAGGACCGAGGACTAGATTTGAGCCTGGGCAAGAAGAAGGCAGCCGATATGATAGAATGCCTCTCTCTCTCTCTCTCTCTCGCTCTCTCTCTCTCTCTCTCTCTCTCTCTCTCTCTCTCTCTCTCTCTCTCTCTCTCTCTCTCTCTCTCTCTCTCTCTCTCTCTCTCTCTCTCTCTCTCTCGGGTAAACTTGTAGACCACAGGGTAAAAGTGGAACGACTAAGTAAGTAGAGTCTCAGGGTAGCGGAGTAAATCTGACACAAATCTTCAGAAATGCTTCGTAAATCTATACAGTACGTTTAGTAACTTGAAATTTGCCTACTGTCATTACTTTTTTTTTTTTTTTTGGCACTAGTGAAACTAACAGAAAAAGTAAATGAAAGCCTTCTAGACAGTCCTGGTTCTGGGATTCCCACGACAAAATAAATAGAGGATGACCCACAAAAAAGTGGAGAGGGGATTTTGAAACAAGTATTTAAAAAGGTGAATAAGGATTTGAACGCATGCTGCAGGACATGATGGCGAGAGTTAGTTTAATGCAGTTGCTCCATGGGAAACCTTCATGATGTTGTTGATGACGATGATTATGACGATGAAACTTTCTCAAAATATTAAAATTTGGTGAAAAGCTGTGTGAGCTGGACGAGTTGTCTGGAATGGCCAATTCTGAAGTAATAATGAAAGCTTTCGGTGATATTTCAGAAGTAACCACCGTTCTCAGATGCCTTTATGATAATTTGTTTACCTATATCTGTGATCATATACTGTTGATTTCACGGAGAAGCCCTTTTTTATTATTTAAAATTAACAATCGATATGAACACAAAACCAATGGGTTTAAGTAACTTTACGTAAACAAGCCAACAGCGGTAGCCTGACTTTGTGGGAATGTGTCACATATCTGGCCACAACCTAGTTGAACAGTCGCGTCTAGGTTCTGCTCAGAGCATCATTAATCACTTGGATATGAAATGGATGTTACATTCCTTCGTTGCTGATCATAGTTTTGCTGCAGATGGATGGACTTGTCAACGATTTTATTGATCGCTACGAAATGCAGCCTCCGATAATAGAATATAGGATTGGAATCGTTATGTGAACAGGAAATCAGACTTAATTGTCTTAGTGCGATTGTGAGAACGATATCAGCTGCAGTGAAAAGCAAATATAATTTGTCTGGAGCACCGCTTCACGTGATAGTCTCCATGAACAATGTGTCTTTAGATGTCGCAACTCTTTTTTTTTTGGTGTGAACGAATAAATAAATTTCTAATAATTAATTATATTGTCCACATTATTCACTTCCTTATTCTGTTTTATTTTATTTACTTGTTTGTGTTGTCATGGATTGCCTCCCATGCTTTGCAGTAGTGGTCCAACAGTGGTCAAAACTCAAGAGTATCTAATATGGGCCTTCAAATGTGTCTACCATCGCACAAGATTACTCTTGGCAGAGTGGTAGGAAGGATAATGATGCTTCTATCTCAAGGAAATTTCATAAGATATTTCCGAAGTAAAGAACAATGCTGCATTGGCAGGGCAATTGTTAACTTTATATCGGTTCGCCGCCTTTTATGAAGAATTAAGCAATTTAGTAATTTCAGCTCGTCAAGCCGTCACCCTGATTTACTCAGTGGAATTCTTATTATCAAAGTATAGCTCTGTTTAAAGTATATTTAGTAAATTGACTGGGACAAACGTGCTTTACATCTAAAATGATTAAATTGGAGTTAAATTTGTATAGTTACAAATAACAGATTTAATAATCATTTAGGCTTAACAAGGTTTTAGAAAAATTGAGAAAATTATTTAACAGAAAGTTGTCATCACGGTTGTGATGGAATGAAAGTTTATAAAGGAGCTCACGTGGCAGCTTTAACATTTAACGTATCTGCCAATGTATGTTCTGTTCCCGCTAATGGTTTGGATCTTGGTAGACTGATCATGCTTGTCGCTGGTCAAGATTGTTAGGGCGCAGCACGTTCTCAGAAATGTCACAGAGTGTCTACAAAGTTGGTCCCTCGTCTTAAAGCTCAGGCCACTGTTTCTTTCTTGTTCCAGAGATAGTACCCTCAACTGGTACCACCATTAATGTATTCTGGCTCACATACTTTTTGCTCAGATGAATAAACGCAATTGAATCGGCCTCTTTCATGTGTTCTTTGGGGTCGTTAATTTTAAAAATAATTCCCTGTATGACTCCGTGTGTTTCAGTTTCCTTAGATTCCGATTCCTTATTAAAATGGTAGAATTTTTTCCTGGGCTGAGTAAATCCTTCCAAAATACTCCAACAAAAGTCCGGCCTGGTAAATGGAATTCTGAATTCTAACTTCTGTAGTCTTGGCAAGCGATTTCTCACGGTGAACTAGACTTGCAAAAACTGTCAGATTATATTGCAAGTCTGCCCACGTATTTGGTTTGTTACGGTGATAAGAAGGCTCCAATCGTTTTCAAACATGCGTGTCGTGTGGGGAAATTAAAAAATTGTTCCGACATCGAAAAATTATGTCCAAGATACAGTGGTCACCTCTCCCATATCTGGTAATAAAACGTCCGATTGCCTGGCAGCAAACTCACCAACACATCGGTAAACTCATACTGCAATGTGTGTCAGATGTAACAACTTATTACTTTCATATAAAGTAATGTCTTCGTGAAAGTCGGGCAGGAAACGATTATGTCATTTATGTCTGTTCAAAATGTGTCGCACAGACTAACAATCTCGTTATCTGGCGCTTGAGCACACACAGCTCGTCTCTTTACTACCTTGGCGAAGATGCACCCTTGTCTAATCAGCGATTAAACAAATACGCTGGGGAGATTTTAGTGTTAATCTGTAGCGGCCAAGGTTTGGTACACGAGAATTTACCATTATGACTGCCGTTTCAATATTGCATCACCTGTCTACTATCGCAGCAGGGATGGGCAGGTAAACAGACAAGACGAATTATTACTAAAAGGAGTGTAAGAATGAAAGTACAAAATATCTGCTACATAGCAGAGAGAGAAAAAAGTGCTGACCATGGAACAGCACGCAATTAGTCAGTACACCAATTTAAAATGAATACTGGAGGAGTGAAAGAGAGATTGAGAAGAGGTCGCCCCAAATCCATCCTGTGACTTGTGGTTTTTTTTTTTTTTTTTGGTGCTTCTTGCATACCATTTAGCCGCCACTACTGGGGATCTTCTTGCTGAAAACTGTTCTTTTGTGGTGTTTTCTGCAGTAGTTGTAACACGTGATGAGGTTGTTAGCCCTATGCACAACCTAATATTAGTCATTAAAATACATAAAGAGGGCAAATCCGAGGCCTGTAAACAGCAAATAAATAAATAATACACACATAAAGGTAAGTTTCAGGCACGCGTCAGAAATAAAGAAGTAGAAACCTAGACAACAGAAAAACAACAGAAGTCAGAGGCTTACCGGAGAATCGAACCCAGGACGTTCCGAATGGCAACATCGCCTAGCTAATAATTGTCGCCTCTTACGACATGATTGAGGGAACAGTAGTTCTATGCCTTATTATACTGTTTACCTTCTAGAGAACGAAACTGCAATCTATGAATCAACAAAATAAAGATTGTTGGAATTTCGCATCAAACGTAAGACTAGCAGATATGGACATATGAGAGGATCCATCCGTCGTGTATACAACCAGCTCGCTTCTGGAACAGTTAGCATTCATAACTTGTGCAACAGAATGGATTGGGACAACCCCATTTTCTTCCTGATCTCTGTTTCCCTACGGCAAGAATCGGTACATTTGTGGTACGGATTTTACTGCGTGCTTTCAATTATCGCACCTTCTTTCTTTCTCTGCTATGTGTAGCAGATACTTTGTATCTACATTCTTTCACTACTTTCAGTATACTGTGTCTTGTCTGTTTATCTGAAACTCCTGGTTGGTGATAATACTAAACATTTGCAGGAGCGGCTGAGAGAACATTATCGACAACCAAGTTGGTTAATCGCAGGTGCGGCCGATATCAGTGCACAGATTAGCACGTACATCGCGCCAGCGCATTCTGCGTAATCACTGATAAGGCACGGGTGCGTCTCCGCCAAGGTTTTTAAGAGACGAATTTTGTGTGTGCTCAAGCAACAGATAAGACATTACTTTAGCGAAAGTAATAATTTGTTACATCTTATACACATTGCCGTGTGAGGTTACCGATATTCTGTAAGTTCGCCTGCTGGCAATCGGATGTTTACTGCCCATTTTCAGAAAAGTAATGTTTGAAATTTTGCACTATATGAGTCATGCAAAATATTCACATCAGATTGGCTGATCGTTTGAGCCCCATAACAAACAGAGTGGGGTAAGACAGTGAATATAACCTGACACATTTCAGTGTTTTTTTCACTGTGAAATTCACGCTTGCCAAAGACACCAGACGTGCCAGTTAGAATTCAGAATTTCCATTTATCAGATCGGACACATTTTATTTGAGTATTCATAAGGACTTACAATTCGCCCAGGAAATCTATATCATTTTAATAAGGAAAGCCGCTGTCTGAGGAAACTGAAGGAAACACATAAGTCAGAGAGGATACTTATTAAATTAACGACACCCTAGGCGCGTGTAAGAGGCCGATTCAAGTCTCTTTTATTCATCTGAGCAAAAAGTCTTTGAGCCAGGATTGGAGTAAGTTGGGATTTTACATTCTATAGTTCATTACTGACATGTGAACTAACACATATACATATATATTGCCATGTGAATTTTAATATGTGAAAATCGCTAGTGGATGTCCCAGTCAATTAAAGCTGGCAACCTCAGCGTATAGAATGATGATTCATGAACCACCACTGTACGGGCTGGTGACTGCTTTATTGCTAGTTTCTTAAAGAGAATGAACGCATAAAGAGTCCCAGGTTCCATACGGAGCAGGGAGGGAAAGATGAAAGATGTGATTTACATTCTAAGTATAATACTTACAGTTTCAAACCAGTGTAAATGTCGATGTTACCAGATGCACTTTAAAATTTATGGAAGTTTCAAACTTTTCAAATCAGTGTAAACATAAATAAAAACATATTCAATTTATATTGAGAACACTTTTCAATCAGTGGAAATGTAAATGTAAACATATTAACCGTTTCATTTAAATGTAATGTAAAGCGAAAGCTATTCAATTTTAATGTAAAAGAAAGTTTTATCCCGAAAGATTAAATTTAGTTCTCATTGAGGGTAAATTCTGAGAAAAATGGGATGGTAGAGTAGAAGAAAAGGGACACATAAGAATGTGTCGGGAAATGCAATACTCAGAAGAGCGTTTCATTTCTATTCTTTATCATAGTTATTGGTGGTACCAGCAGAAAGTACTATCTCTGGAACAAGAAGGGACAAGTGGCCTACGCTTTAAGACGATGGACCAACTTTGTAGATTCTCCTTCACATTTCTGGGAAACGAGCTACACCCGACAAACTTGACCAGCGACGAGCGGGAGCAGTGTAAAAAGAACTAACCAATCAGAAGGAGCAGAACCGTCATTGGCAGCTAAATTCTTCTTCTTCTTCGTACACTCTCAGACGTCCACTTGAATGTTCTCAAAGAAAGCAGTAGTCAGTTTGAGGCTATTTGAATCCCCGTAAAGCTTTTCCACGAAAGGAGCTGGCGTCGACCATATGCACTTTCTCTGTACCACATATAAGGAGCAACTTTGAAGCAGATGTTCAGCAGTCATTTTATCAGTGCCACAGTTACACTGATCGGTAGTTCCTATCTTTAGCTTGTTGAATAGATGGTATCTCAATCTGTTGTGGCCAGTGCGGAGTCTGAAGATTACCACTTGTTCTCTTCTGTGGAGCTGGTAGTAAGCATCATTCTGTGTGTGCCCTGGATGTTCTACATTCCATTTGTTTCTGTAACTGATTCTGATAAAACTCTTTGCCTCCTCAAAAGTTATGCTTGCATCAGGCTGAGGTAGATGTGAACCTTCTTTTGCCACTCTGTCAGCCTCTTCATTGCCTGCGATGTTACAATGAGATGGGATCCATTGGATCACAACACTTTTGAATCGTTGACAAAGTTTGTGGAGCACTATTCTGAGATCATCCAGGTCTGTATTATTTTGTCTTTTCAACGTTGCAATTACTGACTGTGCATCAGTAAAGAAAGCAACTTGTCTCTGTGTGTTTTCTTCTGTCAATAGAACCTCTGCTGCAGTTTTCAAGGCCTCTGCCTCTGCTCTGAAGTTGCTGGAGAATCGTCCTGTCGCCATTGACAGCCCTTTCTCTGCACCAGTGCTTAAGGTCAGAAAGACACCCCCACCTCCATTTTCTGTTGCATTTGTTGCTGATCCATCTGTGTATGCATGGGTCCAGGTGTTGCGTGGATAATGTTTCTCTATGTATTTTGTCGCTATGGATTTTCTATCTGTTGCAGTTTGGCTCTTTTTTACTTTCAATTCCAGGAATGTTTTCTATCATTTTAGGGAAACGATTTGGTTTCCAAACTGGAAGCTTGTGTGCAGTGTAGATGGGTTTAACAGTGGATATTTCATCTATGGATACTGCTCTCATTTTGTGGTTTGGTTGATTCTACAAAATTACTTCGTTTGAGTCTTTGCCTTCTAAGAGCATTTATTCTATGGCACATTGGGTGGTCTGTTAGTCTTTTGAATTTTTCGGCCTGTTGTTGAGCCCTGCAGTCTCTTCTATCTATCATTGGCTGGAGGCATGTAATCTTTTCGAGTTCTTTTATAGGTGTTGACTTCATGCCTCCCGTTATAATTCTCATTCCTTGATTTTGGAGTCTGCTAATTTTATCGAAGTTTGTCTTAGCTGCTGTTGCCCATGCTGCCATGCCATATTCAAGAACTGGCCTCACTCGCCCTGTGTACAACGTCTTAAGCACTTTCTCATCTGCACCCCAAGTTGTTCCAGCAAGTTTTTTCATAATTGCCATTCTTTGTCTTGCTCTCATTCGATTTCTGTCAACCTGTTTTTTTCCAAGTCAGACGGCGATCAAAAGTAATGCCTAGGTAGTTTGGATTTTCAATTAAATGAAGATTTTCTCCGTTTAGTACTAAGTTTAGCTAAGTTCCATATATAAGCTGCCAAAGTGAACTTTTTTCATCGTCTCTATTATCCATCAATGATGAAACTTTTCTTCTAAACTATTCAATTATTTTCAAACTGTTAAAACTTAAGTGATTTTTAAATTTTGTTATTTGTAGTTTTGGGTTCCAAAGGTTGTTACAGCAGGGAGTTGTTGTGAGGATAAGCTCTCACTGCAGATAAATGCTTCTATGGCACGCGCCTCAAGCAGCCTCTGACAACCAAGTCCAGCTCCCGGCCTTCACGTGTGGCTCAATTTGAGCCCGGCGGAACTGTTTTCACTGACGGGAGAAGGGGCAAAGGCGAGCGACTGGCACCTTAAAACCAGCAGCTTCGGGCAGATAGGGCTCGTGATCCTTGGTTGGTAGCTTATATAAGAGAAGGAACTCTGAATTCAAACCACCGCTCCCTTGCGGGAATATCCATTTATGGAATTGGCTTCGGGAGTAAACCCTGAGGATAAATCCGGAGTCGGAGTCCCTAAGGCAGTCTAATGTCGATTTGACATTATTCTGGCAACTCCTGCGACGTGGCTGGTACCAAACTGTATCGGCTACTGCCGTTCCTTTGGATCTACCGGCTGTGTGGAGAGGGGGAACATGCTGCATGGGCAACAGCTTGATCTCCATATAACTGTGCCCAAGCTCGCGCCCTGGAGAGGACACTCCAGCTTCACCCTATAGGTGTCGGCAAAACACGGGAAGTAGAAGTTACCGGTTATAAGCATTTTGCCCAATTGGCGTAGGGCATGGCGCCAGGGGCTACTTCCGACAGTGGGAGAGGTTCTAGGATCTCACTGGACAGCTACCGCCCGCTTCAAGCTGGGAAGCCCCCAGTCAATAAGGTGTTGTCCCGCCACTGTCTGCTTTCCCCATTGGGTGCATGGGGATTAGGGTCAAACCCGAACTGTGGACAGAAAATTTTGCACCAAGCAATTATCAGAATAATATAAATAAGCAAACTCTCAGATTGGGATGCTGGAACGTCCGGACTATGTTGACTGGACTATCCGAAAACCTACAGGACATAAACGATGTAAGGAAGACAGCCATAATTAATGATGAGCTTAAACGACTTCAGGTGGATATAGTTGCACTTCAGGAAACGCGCCTGGCGGACTCTGGAACGGTGAGCGAGAAGGACTACACATTTTATTGGCAAGGGAAAGATCTTAATAAAATTAAAGAACACGGAGAAGGTTTTGCGGTCAAAAAATCGCTAACTAAAATGGTTGAACCAGGCGAGAATGGATCAGAACGCCTGTTAACGCTCCGCCTGCAAACTAGCACAGGTCCCATCACCCTTGTCAGTGTGTATGCTCCTACTCTGTACTCTACCTCAGAAACTAAAGATGAGTTCTACGAGAATCTAGCAGCAGTCATCAAAAGCATACCTAGGCAAGAACAGCTTGTTCTCCTTGGTGACTTTAACGCTAGAGTGGGTGCCGATAATGTTTCATGGCCTTCATGTCTGGGCAGGTTTGGTATTGGCAAGATGAATGAAAATGGACAACGGCTCTTAGAGCTGTGTGTCCACCATGACCTCTGCATGACCAACACCTACTTTCAGACAAAACCCCAGCATAAGGTGTCATGGAGACACCCACGATCCAAGCACTGGCACCAACTGGACCTGATTCTCGTCAGAAGGCCACTTCTCAGGTCTGTGCTCTCCACGCGCTTGTACCATAGTGCAGACTGTGATACAGATCACTCCTTGGTTTGCTGCAAAATCAGAGCACAACCAAGAAAACTCTATCGTGTCAGACATGAAGGGAAACCACGCATTGATACCAGCAAGATGTCAGACCCTGTCATGATCGCTCAATTTACTGCGACATTCAAGAAAGTGCTCAGCAGCCCTCAGCATGGTGATACTATTACAGAGAACTGGGAGCATCTACGGAACACCATTCAAAGTACTGCACTTGTCACCTTTGGTAAGAAAACGGCAAAGTCAAATGACTGGTTTGATGCTTCATCAGATGTGATGGCACCTGTCATTGAAGCTAAGCGCAGTGCTATGAATGAATACAAACGTTCACCGAGTGCTAGAACTCTACAGATCCTGAAGGCTACGAGAAGCAAAGTTCAACAAACTGCTCGACGCTGTGCAAATGACTATTGGCTCCAGCTCAGTGAGAGCATCCAGATCGCAGCGCAAACAGGCAACATTAAACAAATGTATGACGGTATAAAGAAAGCACTTGGCCCCCAAAAAAGTAAGACGGCGCCGCTAAAAACCATCAGCGGAGAGAAGCTAACCGATAAGGGTAAGCAGATGGAGAGGTGGGTCGAGCACTACTCTGAGCTTTACGCTAGAGAAAAATACCGTTACGCCTGCAGCCCTTGATGCTGTCAAATGTCTGCCAACTATGGAGGAGCTGGATGCCGAACCAACATTAGAGGAACTCAGCAAGGCCATTGATAGCTTGGCCTCTGGCAAAGCACCAGGCAGTGATGGGATTCCTCCTGATTTAATCAAATGCTGCAAGAGCACGCTATTACATCCCCTGCATAGGATGCTGTGCCAGTGCTGGGAAGAGACAACTATTCCTCAAGACATGCGAGATGCCAAGATTGTAACACTGTACAAAAATAAAGGAGACAGAAGTGATTGCAATAACTACATCGGCATCTATCTTCTTAGTATTGTTGTTAAGGTTTTTGCCAAAGTCGTCTTAATGCAACTACACAAGTTAGCTGAGCGCATATATCCAGAGTCACAGTGTGGATTCCGAGCTGGTAGATCAACAACAGACATGATCTCTGTCCGCCAGCTTCAGGAAAAATCAAGAGAGCAGAAAAGGTCTTTATATATCGCCTTTATAGACCTCACAAAAGCATTTGACCTGGTTAGTAGGGATGGACTCTTCAAAATCCTCCTGAAAATAGGCTGCCCTTCTAAAATGCTGGAAATGATAAAGTCATTCCATGACGACATAAAGGGAACAGTCCAATATGCTGGAAGCACGTCACAGCCCTTTGACATATGAAGTGGCGTTAAACAAGGCTGTGTTCTGGCTCCGACCCTCTTCGGGATCTTCTTTGCCTTACTCTTGAAACATGCATTCAGAGATGCAACTGAAGGAATATGCCTTCACACGAGGTCAGATGGCCGTCTGTTTAATCTTTCAAGGCTGAAGGCAAAAACAAAAATCAGAAGGGTCACTATAAGAGACTTGTTGTTCGCTGATGATGCTGCAGTCGTCACTCAAAGCCAACAGGAGCTTCAGAACCTGATGAATCGCTTCACTAAAGCATGCAAGGACTTTGGCCTCACAATAAGTTTAAAGAAAACGAATGTGCTGAGTCAGGATGCGGGGTGCTGCACCAGTTATCACTATCGATAACTATGAATTGGCAGTGGTGCACCACTTCACATACCTAGGGTCTACCATCAATGACAAACTCTCACTGGATACAGAAATCGACAGCCGCATTGGCAAAGCTGCAGCTACGTTTGCCCGCCTCACATCGCGTGTTTGGGGAAACTCCAAACTCACAATGAAGACCAAAGCTGCGGTATATAATGCCTGCGTCACCAGCACACTCCTATATGGCAGCGAGACCTGGACGACCTATGCTAAGCAAGAAAGAAGGCTCAATACCTTCCATTTACGGTGTCTACGCCGCATCCTCGGCATTTCGTGGAAAGATAAAGTGACAAATGTCGAGGTGTTGTCACGTGCTGGCCTTCAAAGTATGTATACACTGCTTAGACAGCGCAGACTTCGCTGGCTTGGCCATGTTCGCCGCATGGAAGATGATCGCATCCCGAAAGATATCTTCTACGGACAATTAGCAGATGGCAAGAGAACAGTTGGGCGACCACAGCTGAGGTTCAAAGATGTGTGCAAGAGAGATATGAGGGCACTGGACATGGATCCAGCAACATGAGAGGATAAAGCTGCCGATCGCACTAAGTGGCGATGCTATTTACGGCGCCACCTCAGATTGGGCAAAGAGAGGCTCACACAACAAGCAGAGGAGTGCAGAAAACGTCGAAAGGAGCACCAGGAAAACAAGCAGCTGAGGGCTGTCACCTCAGGGGCGCATTCCCATAGTCAGTTATGACTGAAGGGGCTATTATTATTATTATTATTATTAGTTTTACAAATTTAACTTCGATTCAATCCTTTTAAATATACTGTTTGCTTGGCTCAGTCAGTTTACTACACACACACTCTAAACTGAGGAATGCCAGAATAATAAGAATTCCACTGAGTTAATCGGGTGTGGGGGCTTAACGAGCTAAAATTAATCATTGCTTAATTCTTCACAAAAGTGGTTGGTAGATTCTAGAATTAACAGCTAAGCCAAAGCAGCATTGTTTTCGCTTATCTGAATATCTTGTGAAGAATCTCTTTGTGATAGAAGTGTCATTACCCTTCTATCTACATCTCTGCCAAGAGTAATCGTGTGCGAAGGTAGACACTGTTGAAGCCCATATTAGATACTCTTGAGTTTTGGTCACTGTTGGATCACTACTGCAAAGCAGGGGAGGCAATACCGTCACACAACTTTCAACATTTTCTGAGGGAGACTGAGCACCTATGAGTATGCCCGGAGTGCAGTGAGATCGATACGGATCAACAATAACAATACTTTCTTTGTCTCCACAGATACCCCCGGGGCGAAACCGATACTTTACTTAGTTCATATTTCTTGAAGAATAAGCACATTATTGCAATCTTTTTATTGGTCTACAGTTCCCAAATTTTTCTACATAGAAATCTTCCTTTAGTGATTCGCTGTTTGAATAGCAAGGCCCGTAACATCACCATCATCAAGTTGTGTACAGGGTGGCGTAGGTGAAAATCAATGTCATTAGTGAAGAAGACGCATGATTATATAATTCTGAATACTGCGAAACAAGCACTATTAGTCGATTCTACAATTATTCAGACAAATCTTCATGGTAGGTGCTGGTAACATCTCTTTGTTTTTATGTTGCTAAGCGCGGTTACTGTTTTAATGTTGGAGTTACTTGCCCTTGTTACGTTGCTCTTTTCCCGTAAGCAAAATTGCAATAAAAAACACGTGGACTGACCATTCATCCTGTTTTGTTTTTTCTAATTAGTTGCAATTACTTGCTTATGCAAGGTTGATGTAGTGTGTTGAACAAGCCACAACTACCAAAAATACTAACATCCGCCCAACAAGCAACATGGAAACAACGAACAACAGTAGTATTACTCATAGCGTGCTTTTTTTTCTTTCTTTCTTTAAATAAAGTTTTGTCTCGTTTTGGCGAGGCGCGTCCCGTTCAACCTAGTCGGTTATATTAGGGCGCATCTCCAAATATAAAAAACCTTTAGGTCTGATTCTAAAGCTTCGTAGCGTGCTAAATGTGTGGCCGTAATACACAAACAGAAGCGGCTGTTAGCCCTATTCGATATTCATTAGTTCAGAAAGCCTAATATATGGCGTTGTCAAAGTGAGCAATAACGAACGCCCCAGGCATGACTGATTATACGTTTTTTAATCCAATACATCAGTTTCGTGTTTGCTAAATTATTAATCAGAAGACGGTATTAACCTAACAAGTATGTCTATGTGAAAGAATGAGAGAGAAAGTCTCGCGGTGTTATTATAACTTTTTTGTCTTGCTCCCTGCGGGGCATGGAACCACCAGTGCAGCTGACTGCCCCTTGCAGAAAGCCTGTACCAAGGAATTCGTGTGCTCTTGCAGCAGTAGCTTCTGTGGGAATTAGGTTTACATGATTAGGTGACACTAGCGAATCTAGGAATTGTTGGGGGAAGAGACAATACATTAGAACGATAAATGCTACTTATTTACACATACTTTTAGACAATTAAAAAACAAAAAGAGGATTATTTTTTTAAAATTTGACATCTTGTTAGTTTTGTTATCAAAAATATTTATTTCTATTTTTAAAAAATACAACTATTTATAACATAATTACATAAAAGTAAGGAACAACAACGAGGAGACAAAATCTGATAAAAATTCTTACATACTTTATATTTTAGCATAACATTTTTTAATTTGAGATTGGCCGCCGATACAGAAATTATCCACCTTTTGTCACATAGTCCCTGGTTTTTGCGACTCGAGTGAAGTCCCCTTGTGTCGGCTGCTTGACGCCATCTTTTGTCTCATTGTTGTATGGCGGTTTGCTTTATTGTCTTTCATTGTCCACCCACGTAGAACTACTTGCAAACTACGTTCGTACCCTGCCATCACCGGTGTCAATACATTGTCGAAGTATGGCGGCTTGCGCACCCTGATTACCCCGAGAGCTATGCCAGCGGGAGTTTTTACTCTTGGAAGGTTCTACTAAGCTGGACAGGTTTGCGCGGGTAGGGGTCAGACTAAAGCAGACACCCTTGTCCTCCAGGTTGGGTGTTTTAGCATAGGGTCGACACCCCTGTCTATGTAAAAGAAACGAAGTTACAGAAACGACAACATATGAACAAACTTTACTGCGGGACGGACATCCGAAGCTCGTATGACTACCAGTGGTGAAAGCCGAAAGAAAGCCACACTGACACGAAAACGGACGCCCTGACGGCAAAACGTGAAACTAGAATAGGATTTTTGGAATGCAAGGACAATGAACGAGACGGGAAAACTAAAACAGGTCACAGCAGAAATGAGGAACTATAGATTACACATTCTAGGGATAAGCGAGAGCAGATAGACAGGGACAGGAAAAGTTAAAACAGCAACAGGAAAAACAGTACTTTACTCTGGACGAGAGGATGGACAGCACAATGAAGGTGTAGCCATTATTCTACAGAAAGGAATAGAAAGGTCATTACTGGAATGAAAATCCATCAACAATAGACTGATAAGAATAAGATTGAGAGGGAGATTTCACCGACACTACAATAATACAACGCTATGCACCAACAAATGACAGCGATGAAGAAGTCAAGGACGAATTCTATCAACGGCTGCAAACAGAAATGGAAGCTACACCTAGATACGATCTTATCGTAGTAATGGAAGACCTCAATGCGAAAGTTGGAACACACAACACATATAATGAAAGAGTAATTGAGAAATGCAGTGGCGGAACAGTAAACGAGAATGGGGATAAATTAATAAGTTTCTGTAGCATTAACAACCTGGTCATTGGAGGAACACTTTTTCCCACACAAAGAAATTCACAAATTAACATGGGAATCACCAAATGGCCGTAACAGAAAGCAGATAGACCACATTATGATTAATGGTAGATGGAGACTTTCATTATAAGATGTGAAAGTAAGAAGAGGTGCAGATGTGGGGGGTAATCACAACTTAGTAGTAGCAAAACTGAAGGTGATGCTAAGAACTGTTGGACCAATTGTAACTATACAGAAAAGGTATGACATCAGCAAATTGAAGGACCCCCTAACCAGACAAGCTTTAATGGTTCATATAAAGAAACGATATGAAATTGCCAAAAGCCAGGAAAAACCATCGACTGATGATATTGACCAGAAATTCAACACAATTTCAACAATATATAAGGAAAGTAGCAGATCATGCTTGGGATTCCAGAAAATGAAGAAGCAAGACTGGATAACAACGGAAACATTAAACACCATAACGATGAGAAAGAAAATGAAAAGAAAGAAAACAGAAGCGAAGTCCCGCAGGTTAAAGCAACTATACAGCGAACAGTACAGTCAGCTGGACAAGGAAGTTAAACGCCAAACCCGAGCCAGCAAAAGGAAATTCATAGACGATCTTGCAAGACAGGCAGAAGAGGCAGCACTGAGAAATGAAAAAAGCACAGTATATAAAATAACTAAAACCATCAGCGGAAAACGAGGTACAAACAATATTACATTAGTAAGAGACAAGCAAGGAAATCTCATCACGACAGCAAAGAGACAGGACACAAGATGGGCAGAGCATTTCAAAGAAACTCTGAACAAGGAACAACCAGAGACAGTTGAATGTTCCTGAGGCTGAAAATGATCTAGATGTTAATACAGACATTCCACGAAAGGAAGAAATCATCACGGCAATCAAAGAGTTAAAGAATGGAAAAGCTCCTGGCCGCGATAACTTAAATGCAGAGCTATTTAAAACAAAACCTGAGCGAGCTGCAGAACTATTAGAACCACTATTTTCACCAAGTCTGGAAAACAGGGACAACACCACGGAGTAGAAGTAAGGAATAATTGTCAAACTGCCCAAGAAGGGCGACCTTGTAGACTGCAACAATTGGAGAGGAATCACTCTTCTCTCAGATCCCAGCAAAATACTAGGCAGGAGCCGCGCTGGTGTAATGGTTACCACACTGCGCTGGCGATCGGCTGATCCAGGTTCGAGCCTTGGCAAGACAACTTTTGAAGAAGTGTCATTGACCGGGATAGCACTGGAATAATTCGAGCCCTGGCGAAGACATTTGAAGATGTGTCGTCGACCAGGGACTGGAATAACCTGAACGGCTCCTGAGCCGACCCAGCTCTAATGGGTACCTCCGAAATCGGCGAGTACCTGCCTGAATTGCGAGAGCACACCTGTCACTGTACAGAGAAAAAAAGGGATCCTCACGTAAAATCAGTCTCAGGTTAGACATATTAACCGGAGATTTCGCCTCGAGTAATAGCGGGTGTACGTAAAAAAAAAAAAAAATAGGCTGGATAATTATACAAAGAATTTCAAAAGCAGCAGACTACATACAAACTGAGTAAAGAACAAGCAGGATTTAGAAAGAACAGGAGATGTGCAGATCATATATTTACCCTCAGGAACATTATAGAGCAGTGCTCAGAATGGCAGAGACAGATGTACATTAATTTCGTTGATTTTGAAAAGGCTTTTCACAGTAAACATAGGGACAGTTTATGGAAAATACTGAGGGTTTATGGAATACCAAGCTGCATAGTGTCAATCATTAAAAAGCCTCTATGTCAACTTTACATGTAGCGTTGGGCAGAGCAACCTAACTTTTGAGGTGAAGACAGGAGTACGACATTGATGCCACGCATCAACCACTTTATTCTTAACAGTCATAGACTGGGTGATGCGTCAGACAACAGAGGGCAGTCCAAGCGGAATAAGATGGCCTACGTTTTCTACATTGGAAAATTTGGAATATGCAGGTGACATTGCATTACTCGCACATTTTCATCAACACATCCAGGAAAAAATGTATAGACTTAATAAGTATAGCCAGCAGGTGGGTCTGAAAATCAATCTAAAGAAAACAGAGGTCATGACACTCAATGTGGGCAACCCTGAGCCCATAACAGTAAGGAATCAGAAACTGGAACAGACAGACACCTTCACATACCTAGGACGCATAGTAACACCAGACGGCAGAGCAAGCAAAGACATCAATAACAGAAAAAAACAAAGCAAGAACAGCCTTTGTTAGTCTGGAAGTCTTCTCTGTTCAGCACCAACACACAATTAAGATATGAGGGCTGTGTAATTTCTGTGCTTTTCTATGATGCGGAATGCTGGAGAGTAACAGTGAAGGAAATGTTGAAATTGTCCTCTTTCCACTCAATGTGCCTAAGAAAAATTATCCGAATCTTTTGGATGAATACCATCACCAACCAAGATCTGCTTACTCGGGGCAACCAAGAGGTCATGCACACCTTCATAACTGGCAGACGGTGGAGTTGGGTTGGCCATGCCCTCAGAAGAGACCCCGATGCCATCACAAGAACAGCTATGCTTTGGACCCCGGAAGGAAAACTAAAGAGAGGCCGATCAAAAATAACTTGACGGAGAACAGTGGAGGCCGAGATGCAAAGAGTGAATAAGAGCTGGGCACTGCACGAAGGATGTTTGCAGACCGAGCAAAGTGGAAGCAGTTTGTTGCCGCCCTACAAGACGGTACCAGGCGTGATAGCCACTGACTGCTTTGACGGTCGGTGGCTAAGGATCAACGAAGGAGACGTTCGTAACCTAGGGTACTTACCATTGTCCAGTGCCAGACATGTTCTAATTCCTCTGTCGTCCAACCTAACGATTACTTACATTTAAGTCTCAAGTAGGGAGAAAAATACTGGATCATTTGATAAGAAATGAAGTTTTTCAAAGTCCCAAGGGAGGGGCCATTGCTCCGTCGCTACCCCCTTGATCCTCCAATGTTAAATAGGTGTCAGACCCAATATACAACCGCATATTACTCTCCACATATGATTTGGCCGAGGCAGAAGTAGTCCCATTTTTGTCTTTGCCTCTTCAGAGATAGCCAGGAACTACAAGGGAGTGTTATGCGGAACCACTAATGCCTACATGAATGTGAACCTTGGATAATTTCTAAATATAAATTAAAGAATTCATACAGAAATGTATTATCATGGAAGAATGGTACGTACAAAATGAACATGGAACAAAATAAAGTACTGAGATATTCTATAACACGGTCCCTGCAATAATTTGTATACGCGAAGACACGCAAAATTCTTTGTCAACGTAGTTTGAAAAATATGTTGACAACGGAATGATAGAGAGCACATGAAGTAGAGAAAGACATAAGACCTAGGACTGTGTGACAATAGGGCTAAGAAGGCAGCAACAATCAGCCGTAATACCATGCTCACAATACAGCTCTAAAATCTTGGAATGTTCAAAACTTGGAGCGTTTTCAGATGCATTCCTGTGGTGTTGAAATATTGGAATACTTACAATACAATTCTAAAGCTTTGAATGTAACAAAGGCAGTTCTGAAATGAAGAAATGTTCTAAATGAACACTTAAAATATTGGAATATTTACAGTACATATCTGCAGTATTAGAATGTTACAAAGGTAATTCTGGAGTATTGGAATGTTACAACGGCAGCTCTGAAATGAAGAAATGATCCAAATGCATACCAAAAATATTGGAATATTTACAACACACATCTGCAGTCTTAGAATGTTACATAGATATTTCTGGAGTATTGAAATGTTACAAAGGTAGTTCTGATGTTTTGGAATGTGACAAATGTAGTTTTGAAGTATTGCAATGTTACAAAGGTAGTTCTGAGGTATTGGAATGTTACAAAGATAGTTCTGAAGTATTGGAATGTTACAAAGGTAGTTCTGAAGTATTGGAATGTTATAAAGGTAGTTCTGAAGTATTGAAATGTTTGTCACGGACTGTCTACCCTGCTTTGCAGTAGTGGTCCAACAATGACCAAAACTCAAGAGTATATAATATTTACTTCCAAGGTATCTACCTGAGCGCAAGATTACTATTGGCAGAGATGTAGATAGAAGATTAATGCCACTTCTACCTTAAGGTAGTGTTCACAAGATGTTCCCAGAAGTCAAGAACAAAAGCAGCTTAGGGCTGAGCAATTTGTTAACTTTTTATCTGGTCCGTCGAATTTTGTGAAGGGTTTAAGCAATGGTTTAGCCAGTTCAAGCCCCCCGTTGGTGTAATCCAACGAAATCCCTCTTATAAGGTATAGCTCTGTTTAGTGTAAATATTTGTCTTAGTATTTATATATAGATTAACTATTCTGGCTCATACGTTTGCTTTCATACATATGACTGAATCAACTATTATTGTTTAGTTTTAAAACAACAGGTAACAAATTTAATAGTGAAATAGTCTTTAACAGGTTAAAATAAATATGGAAAGATTAGTGGAATTTTGATAGTTATAAAGTTCTCCTCATTGAGACGTAGGTGGAAATTTAACTTTATACTTAAAGTTTAACTGAAATGTCCTTTTTGCTGGTGCCTTTTAGTTAGCACTTAGCTTGTATGAGTGAGTCCTGCAGATGTGGTTCATCAATTCTGTGATGACGAAAGCCTTCTCCACACTCTCTTCCACTGTAGGCGGTTATGGTGGATGATTTTCTCTCACACTAGCTGAGTTAGTACTGTGATAGGGTGGGCAAGATGATGATGATGATTATATTGTGATATGTTTGATCACTCTCTTTTCACACTCGCACCGACCCGAACAACAATAAAACTCTTGATTCTAGAGGCAGGGGCTGTATTTATTTTTACAACCCATTCAGTGACTAAGCAAACATTAAACAAATAAACCAACGAACATAACAAAACACCCAGCTAGTGCTCAGTTCCTAATAATCCTGAAACGCAAACAAAGCACGGGCTAGTTAAAATCAAAGTTGAATAACGATACTCTCACCTGCCAAACAGTCCTTCCACGCCACCTGACACCCTCAACTATCACACACGCACACACTCATGCGTGTCGTCCAATGCGACTAGTAAGGTGTTGTGCATGAGGCTGGCAATCTCACCGTGTAACATCGGTTGCTACCAAAACCACTACTGCAAGAGTACACACTCAGCTATCACACACTCATGCATGTCCTCCAATGAGACTAGTATGGTGTTGTGCATGGGGCTGGCAATCTCACCATGTAACACAGATTGCTACCGAAACCACTACTGCAAGGGCACACTCAACTATAACACACACGTACTCATGCATGTCGTCAATGAGACTAGTATGGTGTTGTGCATGAGGCTGGCAATCTCACCATGTAACACAGATTGCTACCGAAACCACTACTGCAAGAGTACACACTCAGCTATCACACACTCATGCATGTCCTCCAATGAGACTAGTATGGTGTTGTGCATGGGGCTGGCATTCTCACCATGTAACACAGATTGCTACCGCAACCACTACTGCAAGGGCACACTCAACTATCACACACACATACTCATGCATGTCGTCAATGAGACTAGTATGGTGTTGTGCATGAGGCTGGCAATCTCACCATGTAACACAGATTGCTACTGAAACCACTACTGCACGAGCATATGAATACTTCATGCAGAGGCAAACCACACTGGTGGCCCCATGCTCCCACAGGAGCGGAGAAGAGAAATATATATCTCCAAGTGAGCCCACGTGCTCTCACAAACCATTCTTCACATTACAATAATTAAATAATAATCAACTGGACATAAAATAATATGCTTCTATATGTACAACAAATATTCTCCTTAATGAGAATAAACCACCACCTCGAACTGATCCATCTCAATATTCGTCACTGCCCTCTGAACATGTCGTAAGTGGCGACTGGTGCGCCTGGTAACAAGCGTGTCGTATATGACCCCTGATAAGATTGGGAATTCAAGACACGAAACACATCGTTACCGTCACCGAAACAACCACAGCAATAGCCTCAAAATGCTTATTGTGGGCCTGTAATGGACACCAGCTGCATTGGTGTTTCCATGCTCCGCCGGGAGCAAACAGAGAAACAGCTGTCTCAACGTGCCTTACGCCTTACGCACGCTCTCCAGATATCTAAATATATATTCTCACCTCAAAGTAACCCACCAAAGATATACAGTAGAATCATCAATAAACGTGAAATACCAAAGAATAAAATATAATTATTCTTGACTTAACAACTAGAACTAGTCATCACATAAAGGAAATTTACCACGAAAACTCTCTCTTCTATTACTGGGGAAAATTACATTTAACCTACTTTCACCCACGTGTCGATTCACGCGATATAAAACTGCGTAACATTAAGTGATAACTAAGAGTGTTAAATGCAGACTCCTTGGCGTCTTCTTTTACGCACGGTCATCAACACGTGGTCCTCCCGGTTGCCATCTTCCCAACTAGTTAATATTATCTAAATTCCAGTTTCTGATAACATTTCTGTCCAGTTTCATGTACAAAATACTTTCATACTATCTTCGCCTTTCTTGCCCGGTCTGATGACTGAAATAATCGCCCTTACAGCCGCAATCTGGACTTAGCATGCCTAATAAAACCTATCAAACATTATTTTCACTCATCTATCATTTCGAGACTAAATCATAATGCCCTAAAAAGACATTTCCTTTGGGAACACATCTATCTATTTATTTCACTAAACATTAAAACAGCCTCACGCTGAATATAACTTCAAAAGCTACAATGAAATAATGGTAATTTCACTAGGAAATAATATAATCTGCTTTTAAATCAAACTCACGTGTCATGTCTTAGTTCCTCTTCTACCGACACACGGCTAGCCTAACTTCGTTTCTTCTCTCTGGGCGGGTCTTGCAAAATAGGCCCGTCCGCCGGCCGCTATCTCTTTTATAAGCCCAGGTCGAATCACTCAATTTACTGCGCGCTAGGCGTATTGATTTGGCCGCATACATAACACTTGCGATATTGCTTTAGAAGGCCCGAAAACAGAAATATACACAACTATTTCTAGAGCAAAAACACAATTCTACACCACAACTTAATTTTTAGGCATTATTATGGCCTAGTCATCAATCTTCTTCTTTATCTCGTCAGAATTTTTACATACTAGCGTGCTGCACGCACTTCTAAAATATGTGGGCGATAAATCTGCCATGAACAATGAAAGGGGGAGGGGGGGGCCTCCGGGGTGACTTTACGGCCCCATCACAGTACCACAAATCGTCTGATGGTTTGTAACCACGAACCCAAATTTTTTGAATACACAATCTCCTTGCGCAGATTTTCAGATGGACGCGACCAATTTCGGTGCATATGCTCTCGAACCAATTTCGTCTGAGAAATTCCTCTTATGACGGTGCTCTATGAATCACTTGGCCTGGGAAACTAGTAATTCCTCTTCGACGGGTGTTCTGCGATACACTTGGTCTGGGATATTATTTCTCTTATGACTGATGATCCAATTCCTAGGTTTTCAGTCCTAATATGTAAAGTCCTGGACCTGATGTATTTAAATATGCGGATTTACTCTTAAGGTTTCAGAGTTGCCCAAATACTGTCGATCTGTCACTTTTGATACAGGAATTCTAGGTCCAATCCTTCTCTTTCTGGCTGCTTGGGAGTTGCTCGGTTGAAGTTGAGAAGCTGTCTGTTCTGTGTTTCTGAGTTCACTAGATTATATCTAACATTCTCAATTCAATTCGCAGATGATGTTTCTGCCGAATGTTCCAATAGAATGCATTGTATATTCCGGCTCTCAAATCAAATCAATCAAATCTCTCTAGCACTGTTTGGGTGAGGAAGTTTTAAATATCCCCTCACGTGTTTAAAATATTAATTTTAATATCCACGCGTGACATCTTTATAATAAGACGTAATATTGTTCCGTTTGCACCTATCTGCCTCCCACAATATTGTGACCATGTTTTCCTGGCGTAATGTCTTCCGCCAAGATATCTACCCCGATAAGTTATCCAATTATCGCCTTTATCTGCGTGCCTCCGCCAGACAGATGTCTGGTCAGGCAATGTTGTCTTCTTTCATCGTAAGCACAATACAAGCTTGTGTCAACACGGTCATCAGCTTTTCACTGGGGTCAAATGTTGGACCGACACGTTTCAAAAGGTGGTCATACTGATTCAAAGCGATGAGCGGGTGACCGGTCTGATGACTGGGTATTGTTACGATAATACCGCAGTTCACCTGGCGGAACGTAAATACGTCTGAGGAGTGGTAAACAAGACAAAAACAGACCTATAGCAAATACTTCCATAGGGGAGTGGAGTGTTAGAGACTATTCCCTAATAGAGCCGCGGTAGCATAGTGGTTAGTGCACTGGCTTCCTAGCGCAGTGGTCTATGGTTCGATCCCCAGATGAGTGGGAATTTTTTAGGCCACAAACGGCTCCTGGGTCGACCCAGCCCCAAATGGGTACCAGAGCAACTCTGGGGAGGTTAAGGCGGCCGGCGTGATGCCGACCACATCACCCCTAGTGTGCCGACGGTCAAGATAATATGGGCCTAACACCATATTCCCAATATGCCTCAATGGGCGTGTAACGGGTTCCTTTACCTTTTTTTTTTACCTAATAGATTCAGCATAGAGAGTAAAAAAAATGGTGCATAAAATATGCCACAGAATAATGAATGAAAGGGCAAAAATTATGCCAAATAAAAGCGACGAGTGAGAGGAAGAAAAAAATGAAGAAAAAAGTGATACTGACGGAGTGGACGTGAGATAGCACAACCATATCGTCACAATGTTACAAAGATAGTTCTGAAGTATTGGAATGTTACAAAGGTAGCTCTGAAGTATTGAAATTTACAAAGATAGTTCTGAAGTATTGGAATGTTACAAAGGTAGTTCTGAAGTTTTGAAATGTTCAAAATATTAATGTATTACAAAGGCAGCCTTAACGCGGCGAAATGTTCAAAAATGCATATTTGACGTATCGGAATATTTACAATTCAGCTGTCATAGCCAGGAAGATGGCTGTTTACCGCTCCACCAATGTCCCAGTCTTGACTTACTGATGTGAGTCATGGGAGGACGTTAGACAATCTCTTAAGATCATAGGGATAAACTGGAATAAGACAAGGAGGAAAACAGCTGATAGGATAATAGGGTGCACTCTCTGGAAAACCTCTACACCCCAGGATAGAAGAGGAACGACTAAGCAAGTAAATAAGTACAATACAGCTCTGAAGTGTTAGAATATTACAAAAGTAGTTCTGAAGTGTTAGAATATTACAAAAGTAGTTCTGAAGTGTTAGAATATTACAAAAGTAGTTCTGAAGTGTTAGAATATTACAAAAGTAGTTCTGAAGTGTTAGAATATTACAAAAGTAGTTCTGAAGTGTTAGAATATTACAAAAGTAGTTCTGAAGTGTTAGAATATTACAAAAGTAGTTCTGAAGTGTTAGAATATTACAAAAGTAGTTCTGAAGTGTTAGAATATTACAAAAGTAGTTCTGAAGTGTTAGAATATTACAAAAGTAGTTCTGAAGTGTTAGAATATTACAAAAGTAGTTCTGAAGTGTTAGAATATTACAAAAGTAGTTCTGAAGTGTTAGAATATTACAGAAGTAGTTCTGAAGTGTTAGAATATTACAAAAGTAGTTCTGAAGTGTTAGAATATTACAAAAGTAGTTCTGAAGTGTTAGAATATTACAAAAGTAGTTCTGAAGTGATGAAACGCTGAAAAGGCAACTGTAGGGAAACTTGATTAATATAGCCCGTACTTGTAGATCTAGATGCGGACGTCATACCTCTCTGCCACTCCGACCACAACTGTATTGTTACTAAATCAGAACATATATAATCACATATTTAAACAAGGAGTAAACCAGTTGTAAACTGCAGCACAAGCGTATAATTTCATAACAAAAGGAACCAGAAATGGTAGATGATCCATAAAAGATAACTATCGATAGAAGATCGGCTAATGTAGTATAGAGTGGGAATTAAATGAGACCAAAAAAAAATACAAAGAATATTGTTACGTACATTTATTACCTACGGGGGTAGTCTTCGGTCCTGCCAAATGTACGCACCAGTTTTATATAGTTATATTATTTGTGCGTTCGATTGATTCACGCACTGACGTGCACAATGCAGGGTGAGTTGCTTTGGACGCACGTGTAACCTAGTTGAGTAGTTTCTGACGTCATGTAAGGGGCAGCTCGGACCATATTTATGTCCGCTGTGTTATCCTTTGATTCTTGGCAAATGTGAAGTAGCCATCAGTTGTATTCGTATCTATTGATCTTCATGGCGAAGTCAATAGTGGAAGTATAAAGTAAGTGTCGCCCCATTTCTTATGGCATGTTTATTTATGTACATTAAAGTATCAGGCCGCTCCTATTAATGGTCTAGCGGGAATTCATCGTAGATGACATTCCTAGAATTGGACACACGGAGTCGATAGCCTTTGAATCTTTTCATAGAGGGAGAATACCTACAAGAAATCAAGTTAATGAATTTATATGCTTCACATGTTTAATATGCTGTTACTACAATGCCAGAAGCGTGGCATAGAATGGGAGAGGTTAGTCAACTGGAATCTCTAACCTGTTCGTATTATCATGTATGACTTTGTTTGAAAACTATATACTATATATAACGGGATGTATGGAGAAAGTCTGGGATTGTGAAGTATGAGATGGAAGAATTTTATCCTGGAGTATGAATACGTTACCATGATGGACGTCCTTGAAGGAAGGTCAATGGACTTGAATGAGCAGAATAGTATATGGTAACAGTTTTGTGATCCTCAGTCACTTGAGTCAGAGGACTTTATTAGTAGAGAATCTTCAGGAACTTTAAAAGTAATTATCAACATGTTGACGTATGATTTCTGCACCTGTGACGATGTTAGTCTTGTCCACTCCGTATGTGCTGTGTTGAATAAAATCTATGTACAGTCACCACCGACTTCTGTACTGCCAGTACTTGCCCAGTTCACCCAGTTCAATACTACTTGTTGAAGTTCGTTTGAAGAATATTGTTGACATTCGTTCATTTTAACCATTCGCGTTTTAAGCTACCTCTTCACCGGTATAAACTGAACTCAACGATAAAACGGAGTCAACAAATATATAGGATTTTCCAGTCGACTCCTCAAACAACACGACATGCCACCTATAAAAATCTAGGGGAGGTAATTCCAGAAAAATTGACCATTCATTCCCCAATTTGGCCTTAATTATGAAGAAAATCATAAAACATACAAATGCACGTAAAACGGTCAACAACAAATGCTCTCAACAGTAACGTTAGGAAGTCTACATCTATACTGGTAATGTTATGAAATTTTGTTGAGTGTAATGAAGTTTACATCTGGATTGCGAAATCTGAACTATTCCCTCCGGCACATCTGATTTCAGTAAACAGTATAATTCAGCTTTCATCCTGTAAGCCATTTCCTGTCCCCAGCCTACACACAAATGTTTCTACATACTCGTATATTCACTCAGAAAACAAAACACGTAAATCATTTCAGGTAGTTTTCAGATAAGACAAACACCATTAACTTTGTACATATTGCGACATTAGATTTATTAATATGAAATAACAAACAAGTATTGGTAGCGTATGTATGAATGTTTATACTTATGTGTATTTATTTATGTGTGCTTGGACGTGTATCAACGCATGTTTCTTGGTCCTTGTATTGCAGTTACATTTCTTTATAATTTTGTTGACTGAATTGTAATATCTATTATGTGAAATATTGTCATTTGTATTGTAAACAAATTTACTTTTGAGAATTAAAAAAAAAAAAGATTACAAAAAAAAAGTAGGTTTGAAATCGTATTTGTCCTTCCTAAGTGAGCGAATGATTTGCTTTTTCGTGTCATATGACAAGATGCCGAAGAAAACGTTTAAAGTTACGTATCCGAGGCCAAAGTACTCTCATATAAGAAGCCCTGGATATTGTTTGAAACACTACATCATATGGATGCAAAAGGTGGCCCCATAGCATATACTACAGTAGAGGAATGAAGTGTTACAGTCTACGGTAAAGTAAGCAGGGGTAGGAAAATTATCTTTCAGTCTGTCAGTCCAGTGGGCTCGACTGTAGAAGGGTTAAAGTTTAGTTCAGTTGAGAACACGTGTGTTAGATTAAGTCTGTTCATTATTTTGTTAAATGGAAAAGATATGCTCTAAATAGTCAGGTTTTATCACTATCTGTTAGATAGCAAACGAAGGTGGTATTAATCAAGTTGTGAATAATTTGTTAGATAGCAAACATACATTATATTAATCAGGTTTGTGAATAATTTGGTAGATAGCAAGCTTAAGTGTTACTAATCAAATCTGCGAATAATTTATTACATAGCAAACTTACGTGTTAAAAATCGAGTCTGAGAAATTTTCTAGGAAACGTATATCCTAATGATCACGTTTGATGATTAATTTGTTAAATCGCTATCCTCATCATGTGTCGCGATAATGATCTTCACAATTAACACAAATAAAAACCTTTCTACAGCAGCCTTTTGAGCGTTTCATCACTTCAGAACTATGACGTACCTTTGTAATTTTCTAACACTTCAGAGCTGTCGTGTACTTATTTACTGACTTAGTCGTTACTCGTTTACCCCAGGCTGCAGAGATTTGCCAAAGAGAGCGCCATATTTTCCTATCAACTGTCTTCCTCCTAGTATTGTTCCAATCTAGTCCTTCGTCTAATGTTGTCCTCCCACCGAACTCTGGGTCGTCCTGGAGGCCTGGATCCCTGGCTCTTGGTTTCCCATATTTGTCGTGGTTGCCTATCTTTTCTCATTCTGCAGACATGGCTAAACCATCGTAATTGGGACTGTTCCACTCGGGTCTTTATGGGTTGGGTTTTGAGGCCATGATGTATCGTCTGGTTATGGACCTGTTACGGGTGATATCTCTCTTGTAGTAATTAGTTGAACGTATTAAAAAGTTCAATGAAAGAATAGGCATCGTACTGACAAACACGAATGGAGACGGGTAAGAATGTGCATCATATCAATCTTGACGAATCCAAGACGTGAGGTGGATGGGTCCACATAATATGGTTAACGTTTAATGATACTTGCAGAAAATGACATCATGAATTGGTATGGCATATTATACATGTACTTCGTCCTGTCCTTTAACAGTCACGTCTCATCAAACATTTCTGGCCGCTGTACTAGAGGTGCATTCGAACGATGATCACCCAAGTAATGTGGGTCAGACAAAATGCAGACGTGGAATTATATAATGAATACTTCTTAGGTAGCCACAAACCTCTCAATAGGTTCTGGATCATCTTATACAATATCATAATACTTGTGGCGGCCTTCGAAAAATAGAATATGCCACTAATAGCTCAACTTCCACAGTATCTCAGGAGCTTAAATACAATACGTCCTTCTTTGAAGACTACAATTCACGAAAGGCCAAGAATCTTAACCGTTTGCATAAATTAGTGCAGAACGCATTACGTCATTAACTACCGATGACGTATTAAATATCTCGCGTTCAGTATAAGTGAAAACCCGTGCAAACACATGATTAACCACAGAGAGACGTATTACCGCGTGTATTAACTGGTAATAGCCTATGTGTGGTCAAGATACAAAATACATTACTATTCTTACTTTAACAGGACCATGTCTCTTCTCTTTACTTCAACCACCTTTCTCAGATACCTCATTTCTGAGGTTTGGAGCTGGCTTTTGTAGGTTATAGTCATTGCCCATGACTCGCATCCGTAAGTCAAGATTGAGAAGATTACAAGCTTCTATGTACGTTTCCCATTCATGCATTAGCCATCCATTCTGAACCTTTCGAAAAATGGACTAAATGTCCAATGCTATAACTGATACACTTCAAAGCACATATGAAATGAAAGCTGAATTGGGCATAGAAGTGTTAAGTAAATTTTCTGTTTGATCGAAATGAACAAGTCTAATGTTCATAATTCCCTAAATCTATTTGAATCGTACCTTGGTGACTTGAACATTATTATTTCTGCACAACTGCGACAGTTTCATTTTTATATGCGTGCTAAGTACAATAATACAGGAACAAAGAAATTCATTCACATTGTTCTTCATAAATTAATCTTTCAAGATGGAAAACAGTGTGTATTTATCACTTGAAAGATTGCTGTGAGTATTTTCTTAACATTGATGATTATTAACTGCTCTACTGACCGTTCTTTTTCTCAGCTAACAAGAATAACCAACCCTAAGAATAACAGTGAGCCAGGACAGACTTAATTCACTTGCACTACTTTGTACCGAAGCGGACACGCTTAGTCGAATAGCTTTTGATGACCTAATCATGGATTTCCCAATTAGAAAATCGAGAAAGAAGCTGTTTTAAATCAAACATTTAATATGATTGTTATTGCAATTCAAATAATAAAAACATATTTTCTTTCTTACTATTTTTTTAGTTTCATAATATTTTAAACACTTGGAAAGCCTTAATGCGGCACTGATCTGGAGCCTCAAAGGACGCAGCCTTAATCTTCTCTCCCGACCTCTGAATAAGCCTGAAAGCGGCTACCCCAATGATTACAAAGCATGAAACGCGGAGTTATCATTCTGTGAAGAAAATAAAAATGACTTACTACCGCGCTGCACATGAAATATGAAAAATCAAGAGGTTACCATATTGACAGAGCTGACAGAAATCAAACGTTATCTGCTTAACTTCAGATAATAGCTCGTGGGTTCGTGAATTGTAATCAAGCAAATGAGAATCTGATGCATTCTGGCACATAAAAAACACAATGATCAATTTGCAACTTCGAAAGCCGAACAAATAAACGCGTCTTTACACAGTTCTGGGGAATGGTTATTCATATTCAGAAGTCTGATAAAAATTCATCAAATAAGCCACAGGTCGCTAATACGTTCACACGAAAGTCGGTCAATGTAGGGATGTTTAATTTTCTGCTGTTTTAATCATTTGTTGTTCTCGTATTACATTTTCCCAGTAATATCGTGTCCAGGGCGGAAATACACATAAAGCACGCTAAGCACGCGCTTAGGGCACAAGCCTACGAGCAGTGGCGTTACTAGGATGAGGTGCGTGCTCTGGGCAGATTTTAAGTTAAAATTGAAAAAGTGACAAAAGGAGCTCGACCTCTCCGTCTCGATGTAAGCGCCATACAACCTGAATATAACATAGAAGTACAAAAGAAATTCGAAGGGCTGATGTCTGTACAAGAGGATATGACACCTGATGAGCTAACCACACACGCGAGAGATATTCTCATCTCATCAGCACAAAACATGATCCCTAGAAAAGTGCACAAGAAGCAGATATACATCACGGAGGAAACATTGAGGCTCATAGAAGAAAGAAGAAAATTAAAGCAAACAGGGGTAGAACGCAACTGTGACAAATACAAAAACTGCACAAGAGACATCAGGAAAGACAAGAAACAGTACATAACGAACACCTGCAAAAGAATAGAAGATCTGTAATTGCAGGGAAAAGATGGGGATATGTTCAAGGAAATCAGAACGCAAACAGATGATTTTAGACCATCATTACATGCAATTAATGATAAAAATGGTAATATATTAACAGAAAGTAAGGATATACTGGGGAGATGGAAGGAGTACTGCGGAGAAATGTATGAAGATAGTACAAAGACTCCAGACATGACGATTAAAAATGAAGAGAGAGAGCCAGAACCTATATTAGATGAAGTACGTGCGGCAATCAAAAGCCTGAAGAAAGGGAAATCACCAGGATGCGATGACATACCAACTGAAATAATTCAAGCAGGAGGAGAGGCCAGCGTCCGCGTTTATCATGCACTAGATCTGGAACAGTGCGGTCTGGCCCAAAGCATGGAAAAGATCGGTGTATATCCCTCTCCCAAAGAAAGGCAATTTAAAACTGTGTACCAACTATCGTACTATAGCTTTAATAAGTCATGCCAGCAAAATCCTCTTGCGGATTATCATGAAGAGGATAGAAAGGAAGTTAGAACACGAAATACATGAAGTACAGGCGGGTTTTAGACAAGGCAGGGGTACAAGGGACCACATTTTTGATGTGAGAAACATCCTCGAAAAATGCAGAGAAAACAATGTAGATCTTTACACCTGTTTCGTATATTACACCACGGCCTTCGACTGCGTACAACATCATAAATTGTGGAACATCATGAGACGCATGTGGTTTCCAGGGCATTTGATCCATCTAATCGAAACACTTTATTACGAACAACAAGCAGTTGTCAGAGTAGCGGGGGAAACATCGGGATGGTTTGAGGTGAAAAGGGGAGTAAGACGTGGTTGCATCCTCTCTCCATACTTGTTTAACATCTATGCAGAAAATATAATGAGAAATGTTAGGAGTGACCAAGAATGTGAAAATTGCGATCTGTTCACAACTGGTGGAAATGCGATCCCAGAACTCAGGTACGCAGATGACAGTTATTCTTTCAAATAGTGCCAAGGAACTTGAACAGATAATCATGTCTGTCAAGAGACACAGTGAGGAACATAACCTTTTTCTGAACACACAAAAAAACAAAGATAATGTCCACTGACAAAACAAGATGCCAACCAAAAATTACCTTCAGTGATGAGGAAATTGAAAATGTCACAAATTTTGAATATCTTGGCTCCATAATTAACAACAATGGAGACTGCTCAAAAGAGGTCAGAAGGAGACTGGCCATAGCAATGCAGAGGTTAAATAAAATGAAGAACCTATGGCATAATACCAGCAAATTAATAAAAGTAAAACTTCTGAGAACATGCATCTTTCCGGTGGCAACATACGGATGTGAATCATGGACCATTACACAAAAATTAAAGAAAAATATCGAATCTTTCGAAGCAAAGTGTTACAGAAAAATTCTCAGAATATCTTGGACCAAGAGGAAGAAAAATATAGACATCCTACACGACCTGAACATCGAGGAAAACTGGCTCGTAAACAATATCATGTCCCGGAAAATGAAATACTTTGGCCACATTAAACGTCATAGTGGTTTAGAAAGAGCAATGATGGAGGATATGGTACCTGGAAGGCGAGGCAGGGGCAGACCAAGACGACGGTGGACACAGGCTATTGAAGACACCTTGAATACGACAATGGAGGAGGCGGGAAGGCTGGCTAGAGATCGAGATTCTTTCAAGCGGGCTGTGATGAGAGCGACGTTCTGCAAAAGACATGCTACATGATGATGATTATTATATGTTCATATTACAGTCCAGTTATTTTACATGTGTATTATTTCCTGCCAGGTTTTCACAGCATTATTTAATATTCAAGCACTATACACCATTTGTTCAATGTTCAGTGTGCTCATTCATTCAAGCCACCATGGTGTCCATGTTTTGTCTTAATGTCAAGAACTGTAATGCCAGGTTTTTTTATCAATCATACCAGAACTTAAAATTCAGTGTCCGTGTTTTCTTATCATTAACACACAAGATCCTTTGAATTTCAATGTCCATGTTTTCTTGCCACTAACACCAGATACCTGAACCATATCATACGGGCTTCATTACCATTCAAGCTATTTATTATTGTAGTATCCAGGCTTTCTTACCATTCACACAGATACATGAGCTTTAGTATATAGGCTTCCTTACCATTCACACAGATACATGAGCTTTAGTATATAGGCTTCCTTACCATTCACACAGATACATGAGCTTTAGTATATTGGCTTCCTTACCATTCAAGTTAGACACTTTATAACTTTAGTGTCCACGTTTTCTTACCATTAATGTTAGTGTCTAGGTTTTCTTACCATTAATGTTAGTGTCTAGGTTTTCTTACCATTAACGTTAGTATCTAGGTTTTCTCACCATTCACACTTGATACTTTAACATTATTGTCTAAGTTTTCTTAGCATTAATTTTAGTATCTAGGTTTTCTTACCATTAACTAGATACTATAACATTAGTGTCCCAAGTTTTCTTACCATCAACGTTTGTGTCTAGGTTTTCTGACCTTTAACGTTATTGTCTAGGCTTTCTTAGCATTAATGTTAGTGTCTAGGTTTTCTTTCCATTCACTAGAGACTATAACATTAGTGTCCTAAGTTTTCTTACTATTTATGCTAGACACTTTCTCACTTTAGAGGTTTTCTTACCATTTATACCACATACTTTAACCGTAGTGTCCAGATATGCTGTTCATTCACATCAGTTATTGTAATGTTCAGTGTTCAATGCATTCCTTCATACAAGCAACTTTAGTGTCCAGGTTTTCATGCAGTTACTTAACATCCAGGTTTTTATACAATTCATACCAGATACTTTTACTTTAGTGCTTAGGTTTTATTATCACTGGCACCAGATAATTTTGTTTTAGGTCCATGTATTTTTACAGCTTACACTAGACACTTCAACTTTAGTGTCCAGGCTTCCTTACCATTCATACCAGATGTTTTAAATTTGGTATTCAAGCTGACTCTCCATTCACACCAGTTATTTTAATGTTTAATTTGCTTCTTCTTAAAGCTACTTCATCAGCTTCCCCCTTTCAGCTCCCCAAGGAGCATAGGTCTTCAACAAACATATGCCAAGTCTTCCTGTCCCGTGCTATCAGCTCAAGGTCTTTCCATGTTTCTTGATGTCTGTCTCCAGTTCTCTTCTCCATGTATTCTGTGGTCTCACTCTACCTCTCTTTCCCTGGGCATTCCAGAACAAGGACTGGCTGGTAATGCAATCAGCAAAGTTTTCTCAAAGTGTGTCCTATCCATATCCCATAATTTTCTTTCAGTTATTTTAGTGTCTAGGTTTTCTTATCATTCATACCCACATACTGATGATGATAGGAAGCTCTGTACAGAGCGATACAACAGGAGGCATCTGATCATCAGAAGTGGTCCCCTCCTGTCGATAAAGTGTTTTGGCCCCTTAATCTCCTTTACAATATGGGGGGGGGCGCCGCACTTGGGTCATGACGCCCAAGTGTCAGCTTCCTGTTGTCTTGTGCAGAGAATTGAACCCACTTCACCTTGGTTGCAGCTTTCAAATTCACTCCTATTTTCTGCCAGTTGGAGGCAATTGTGAAAGTATCCTTATGTTGAAAACAAATTACTGTTCCGAGTTCCATAGCCCGTTGCAGTTGTTCCACAGCCATCACAATGCCTTTTCCACAGCTTCACTGAGCTTCTTGAGCGCCCTTGTTCTTGACTGTCCTTTCAACCCCAACAGTTCCAGCAGATCATACACTGAGGCAGCCACGAGACCTCTTGCTTTCTTTAGTGTCCAGTTTCAACTGGTTACTGTGTCTATGCAATCAGTTTAAAAAATAACCATAGAGTGCAATGATAAGTGATAAAATTACTGTAACATAATATGTTGTTAATCAATGGTTTCAGGTCTGCAACATCTACATATAAACGATCAATGCAAATGAGACTAAAATAGGCGGTGTAAGACTGAAAAATGTAATTATATAATTTATTACTAATCTACTATGCATGTTACCAATTATGGCAAGTGACACACTCAACATAATGTAAACAAAAACATTTTCAGCTTATTATATTATAGTAAAAAAAGGTAACGGTGGTACCATAGCAGATACTGCTGTAGGGGAGTGAAGTGTTACATTTCACTAAACTAGGTCCAGTATCGAGAAGTGGGGTGACCAGTTCCCTTCCTCGCTGCCTTTTCCTTCCCTAACTCAAAGAGACAGGTACCCATATACAGCTGGGTAAACTGGACACGGTGGTTTGAGAGCGACACTTTAGTTTTTCCTGACCACGCTATTTATAGCTAACGTGACAGAGGTCACGTGGCCAACTTCCTAACGGGAAAAAAAATGTGGCAGTGTTTACTTTTGATAGGGCTTAATTAATGCTTTTAGGCTACTTTATTATTATAAATACCGGCTTTAATTTTGCGTTAAGCTAGACTAGAAATGTTAGAGTAAATTTTAGAATAAGAACAAACATTTTATCACAATTAGAACAGAAGATATAATAGTCTGAAATAGTGTAAAATCTACGTTTTTTTTATATTTTGTTATGGTTTGTTTCTTATGCAATTTACACTAAAACGATCACAATCAAATTGCATAACAAATTACAGAAATCAAAAGTAGAAAACCTGCAGAAAATGGATATCACAGTTTTGTTTTGGATTCATGAGTCAAACATTAATTATTGAAACATTAAATTGCAAGTCCACATTTATTACCTTAAAATAACACACCCAATTGTCCCCAAAACATGAGAGCTAACAATTATCTCTCAATCATACATCACTATGGTCATGTAAAAATGAGTATGGTCATGAGTAAAATGAAATGTTCAATTTAATAAATAAAACATACACCTATTAAATGATTTCCACACTCTGTTAATTCTGTCACTCTCACGCAACAACTGCCATAATTTGCTCTAGCCCCAAAATTTTGCTCAATTATCATTCACACTTCCTTTTTTTTTATAAGAGGAATCTGTACATGCACAGATAGAGAAATTTGTAACAAATGAGTTTCCATTATAAATTTTAATTGTGAAGTTATATTTTTAATACCGCTGGCGCATCTTTCAATTTTGAAAATAGTGGAATGTACAAATTCTCCTCCTTGCTCTCCATGCATGCCCATTCCAAAGCCATGGGTTCTGATCCAGTCTGCGCAATGTTTTTCTAATATGTGCTGTTTAGGAATTGTCTCACTGGGGAATAGCTTTCTGAACAAAGACATACAAGTATATGTCTCTATTGATGCTGTTATTGATGATATTGAGTCTTTACTAATTGGTTTACCGTGTGATATTTTGTTGTGTACTTTCTCAAATGCTGCGTTCAGTGAGTTGAATTGTTCTTGAGCAATAAAAGCTATGTCAGTTATATCTTGTTTGTCTGTAATTTTCAGTGTTTGTGTAATGATTGCTCTTGTAAGATATTTATAAACTTTTTGTGTGAGATATCTGTGGCAGTGATTCCCTATGACTGCTCTGCTATGATAAGCCTGTGGTGTGATTTTGTGTTTGGCTAGTACCTTGTCCAAGTGTGAGCAAACTTGACCAGACCTAGCACACAGATCTTGAAATTGAAGTTTGGCCAGCGTATCTTGTGCATTTTAAAGTTTAACTTTAATACTATCTGTGTCCTCCTTATCCTCACAAAGTTCAATACCTGCCTGAAAAAAATTCAATTTTAGCTTCTAATTCTTCTGCCTGTTTCCAGTTCCTACCAAATCTCTTCAAGTTCTTAATAGTACTAATGTTTGCGTGTATCTCTTGTGGATTCTAAAATATCTTGGCGTCTATTGTATCGGCTACCTGTTCTAGAAGTATGTGGTGTTTCAAAACAATGCCTAATAAAATATGAAGGTAAGGAGGAGCTAAATTTTCAATTTCAATCTCTAACATTGGTTTGTGTAAACAATTATGGTAACGTGCCACTTGTCTTTTATTCCCTTTCCCATATTTCATATATCTATTGTAATCTCTTATCAACATGGCCAAACTTCTTGGTTTGCAAGTTGTATGCTCTCTGGATGTCTTTATTTCCTTGTTTTGCTGGAGACACCACAGACATGGATATGTTCCTTGAGCTCCAGACAAACCAAACATTTTCATCAAAAAGTCATAATCCCCGAATAAGAAAACAACAACTTTTTTACCATCCCAATCTAAATCTTTTAGTGACTCTATCTGAGCTTTCATGCCATTCATAAATATTTATAAATTATCATATGTATCTCTGACTCTAGCCATTGATAAAAGGATGGTATTAGATTTAGAATTTGGTTTCTCTAAATTTACTACCTGCATTGTAACTTTGATGCTTCCCTTTCCATGATCACCCCCAATCTTCAGCCATACTTTATTTTCTGGAATGGAACCCTTATGCCACGTTAATAAGCCCGCCGTCTTGTAATCTTTAAGAAGCCCACGAAGAAAGCCACATAAATCTTTGATACATGCAGATGGTGTCTCTAGCCTTTGTCCATTATCCCCCACAAACTCTTTCATTTCCACATCGTAATCTCTCTTGTCCATTTTCTTTCTGCCCCTTCATGCTCCATGTCAACACCAACATGTTTTAATAATCTTCTCTGTTTTCTCTCCTGTGCCCACGTAAGACCTACCGTTTCCTTCATGGCTATTGCTAATTCTTTGGATATACTAACTCTACTTTCAATGCCTGCTTTCCTGGCGAGACGTTTCTGAACAGCATTGTAGTTCATGTGCCTGCTGCAGGTCTAGTGAGTCAGTTGATGTTCCAGCAATATTTTTCCTAACAGTGTGGAGAAATTGAGATCGCTTACGTTTTGTTGGCGTTCTGGTGACTGATGTTTCTCTTCTACGATTAATTAGTTTTTCATAGTACAATAGGCTGTCCTCTGGTTTTGCATTTTATATTATTTTGTGCTGTTTCTAGTTTTTTTCTAACAATGGATGTGAATAGGGTTTCTTCCTCTTATGTTAGTGGTTGTGAAGGTGGCTTAGTAAGTAACTGTGGTGTTGTGATTATTTAAGATTTGCGAGTATCAGGAATGCGTTTACAGTGATTTAAATGTTATTAAATCTGGTGACAATATGCTTGTTTTTGTAATGCCAAACTCACAAAACTGACTACCACACATTCTCAAGATATGAAACCAAAAAAAGTATGTGGAAATAATCTTTAGCTTCCTTTCGAGAAGTCTATATAATTATAAACTCATAAGAATGGGCCGATTTTTAGATATTGCATTAATAAATATGGTTTGGCCATGTCTGCAGAATGGGAGAAGATCGGCTACCACGACAAGCATGGGAAACAAAGAGCCAAGGATCCAGACCCCCAGGACGACCCAGAGTCCGCTGGGAGGACAACATTAGACAATTTTTGAAGGACCGAGGACTAGAATGGAACCAGGCCATGAGGAAGACAGCCGATAGAATAGTCTGGCGCTCTCTCTTCCAAACCTCTACACCTCACGGTAGAAGGGGAACGACTAAGTAAGTAAGTATTAATAAATAGATCACTTCTGTTATGAATTTCCTCAAATGATGATGCTGTTTTCAAAAGTCTGTAACTCCGTCAAATATAATTTCAAACAAATAAAAATGCAATCAAAAATAGAACACAGAACAAAGCTATAGTACACAAAAGAATTTTAGCGCTGTGTTTATCCAGAACGAGTGTGTAATGATTTATATAATTACTGATTTTACACACACATCAGCTGATTTTCCCTGCCGAAACTAGCAGTAGTCGTTTACGGCTGTGGTGGATTTAGATGTTATGACTTGTTGTTGTTATGTATTTCTATTGTACTGAATGAGGTCAGCTGTGAAGGCCCCTGAATCTAACAATTATTAGGGTGAGTTTTCAGAGTGCCTTTCTGCTACCACCTTATGATCTCATTCAGACTTATTCTTGACTAGTATGTCTGATAGCTACGTATAATGTCTAGGGTAATGTAAGGTGTGTTGTAATAATGTGACAACAAATACAACTAAGAACTCTATGAAAAGTATTTAACAACACCCAGAGTTAAGTTTAAATGTGAATTAATTTTTTACAATTTATTGTTCTAGTATCACAATTTTGTGTATACTGGAATTGAAATTCAAAATGATCAATCAAAATATTTACATCAAAGTGATTCAATTTATAACTGTATATATTATTGTTCACAAATTTAGTTACATATGTCAATCTGGGACAATATCACTGTACCATAGCTCCTATGAATAGGTACTGTTAGGAAGAACGTCAAAGTTCATCACAATCTGAATATTTATTAAACACTTTGGAAATGAGAGCAATTTTTGGGTTGATATATCAAATGCCTGCAGACACTGGCTTAACTTTGTGGCTTCTGATGTGCAGGATGAAGTATAGTCACCCCACCAGCTTCCAATAACAAGTCAGGCTTCTGATCTTGAAATAACAAGGAGGCACACAGTTGATACTGCCTCACTTCTTTAGATGCAGAATTATACAGATCTCAGCTGACCTGGGCTCACTTCTAGTCGTGGATGAAACCCTGGAACAATATAAATGCGGCCTACATCACCCTCTGATATACTCTCTCTTTCCCTAACTAAACATTTTAATTCATTCAGATTCAGCATGGTAACTACACAATTAGTTAACGTTCTTAATTGGTTTGTTACCCCATTCATGGTCAAATAAACTTCAAACTACAGTTTGACACTTTCCTTGACAAAGGAAACATTTTAAGTTAATAATATCAAGTCATGTACAAAGACGGTGACTTGCTGAAGAAGACGGCCAGTGGTTTGCCTGGTCTTATGTCACAATACTGTTCAACAATTTCCCCATTACTATTTAATTTTATTTTCTCCCAAAGTGTCAGAAAACCTGTCGGGCTTTTCTACAACCTATTACTATATTTCTTAACAACTCTTAGAAACAACACAAAGTTTGATGTTGGCTTCACTCTATATAATCTTTTCCCCACATAATTTTCATACAAATTCAATAATATGTACATTGTCGTGTGGTGAGTCACTGGGGCAACTACTACAGTAGTTTTTGCCAGGAATAGTCTATGAGATATAGATATAAGGTGTCTAGAAATTGGCTCGTTAAGAAAGAATAAAGACCTATTCGAGATAGGGACAAGAAGACAGGAATGCGAATGCTTTCCACTAGACAGTGTTTTCTAATTAATTATGGAAAGAGTTATGTTTCCCAACGACCTTAGCTTCTGCCCTTAGATCCCGTAAAGAAAAAGCCCCCAACCTCATCTGAGTAGAGAAAGGTTCCTATAGGTGAATATGTAACACCGACAGCACGAGTGATACATTAACAAACTCTTGATAATGATCAACCGATCGTTGGGTTTATTAATGAAATATCCACACATATAGGGTTAGTAATGGTTAGAACGTGATGATGGTGAAAGACGATTCACACAAAACACACAGATGAGATAATAAAATTACAGTTAATTAAGTAATAGTTAATTAAGAATGAACTGGTGTAAAGTGAAATGATGATGTGATATGATACGTGTTACCAAAATGGTGAGTACTCTACACAGTCCATGTGTCTCTAAATGCTTCTCCTAGATATGAGGATTCACATGTATGCATAAAATGTCCCAAGTTGTTATACGTTATGTCGAGTGGGGTATCTCTAAGCTGAGGACGTTCTGATGAATACTGTTGTCGTACGGAGAACGCTGACGAGATATCTATGTATATTCCTTCACTGTTTGAGTATATCTCTGTAGTGTTGATCAACAGTTAATAGTTGTCATATGAACAAAAGGTCTGTTGTCTAATCTCCCGACGGTACTGGTCAGACTGGATATCTTCACGAAATGTTAGTTATATGTAGACTCATAATCTTGCGTATGTAGTCGTGATTCATATACTTTCGAGTCTGCTTCATAAAATGCGCTTAAGAGTGTGTTGCACGTGGTATAAATATGCGATTCCTCTTTTGAGGACTTTTGCTTGACTTCAGGTAGTAATGATCTTTCGAGTGAGTTGAATTTATGATGACTCTGTATTGAACTTGTGATAACGATGTATTGAACTTGTGAGCAAGCAGTATATGGTGACGAAAAATGCTGCGTCCACCTTATGACTTGTGGGTGAGACAATATTCCTTTTTAATTGAGGAATGAAAGATGTCCTATGGCGAATTCTGCTAGCCAAATGTCCGTTTTTAATAACTTATTTCTGGTTAGACGTCAGACACGTTGCGTGTAGACTCAGACTTCTGATGAACTGAAGACACACAAAAGTCTTCGTAAGTTTTTACATTTAACATCACTGGTTGACTTGCATTTAAACTATTGCTCATTATTCATCTCTCTCTCTCTCTCTCTGAGTTCAATTCTAATGATGTTAAATATCTTGTGCATGAGAGTGTGTGCGCATGGGAGACTGTGATGATGATAAAGGTGAAATATGAACTATTAATTACCTCCTATCATCCTATCATCTTCTAGGAAAATCTTCTGATTTTATTAATCAGTTATGCCAAGAATTATTTGAAACTTTATCTTTCGCACATTTTAGCTGTGAGGTTAAAATAAACAAAAATAAGAAAATGTATTAATAAGTATAAGATCTACTAACCTTCTTTTCCCTTCGCAAAATCCTTTAAGAACACAATTAATCACAGAACTGAATTATCATCCACTCTGAATAAACACGTGTATTAGACTATGCGTTTTTGGGTTTAATCTCTTCCTCACAAGGTAAAAAACTGGACTTCTACACTCTAGTAGATTATGCGGTATTATATATTTCTGAAAGTCACCTGGCCAAGCTGTGCATCCAATGTGGTAAACCAACGCTTGTCTGAACCGCGGTGAGACGTTTTCCCCTGGCCAATCTGGGCGTCCAATGTGGTGTCACAGAAATTACCGCATGCCCATGTTTGATTCGGATGACCATATGTGTTTTTACCTGATTTATCACGATGCAATGTGGGCTTCAAACGATAATGTCGGGCATGTGGACTCAATCAAAGGATTTTATTTCCCCCGATGAAAGAGCAAATGTGGTTCTCTAGATAACGGTTGCGAGTAATCACAACGATGAAATAGCAAATATGGATCGCAAATGTTCCATGAAAGAGCAAATGTCGGAGAAAATACAATACGAAAGATGTAGGAAAAGATAGAGCAATAAGGCCTTTGCGCTCGTTTATCACATACATATTGATAATAATAATGATAATATAAAGGTTTTCTTTCTTACCGCATCAGAGAAATATTAAACACTAATAGTTTGAATTGAGATAATATGGTCAACTCCAGATCTCTTGCTGGTGCAGAACAGCTAAGCCAAGACAGTACTTTTAGCTTGCTTTTAAACAACTTTAGTGTCGAAAATCTCTATCACAAGTGGCCCCGAATACTACTATCCATTAGTTTTATTCTTCCCTTAGTATATTAGGCTACAGCCAATCAGGTACCGTTTGGCTTTGAGCGTCCTTATATTCAAACTCGAACTAAATTTTCAAATCTAGGACTAACTTCCCCCTTATCCCCACCACAGGGCAAACTGAGAAAGATTCAAGTCTGTTCGTCCATCTGTCTTCGTCAATATCTCGGTTAGTTCCTAACAGTTTATAATTATGACCAATAATTAATGATCCTGTTGTTACCGGTCACACAGTGATTAAATTTTTATTCTTGTATTCATTATATTCAATATTATCGTTTTTATTCTTCATTTCCTCAACTAACTGTTGCGCACAGATTCTTTTGTGTGGTAGTCTGTGACGCACAGATTACTGTTGGTAGGCATACAAATGTAAAGTATAACTAGTTGTCTGATGAAAAGTATTTTATTTAAGAATCAATGATTCTTAGTCTAAGGGACAGAACCCTGATTGATCGATGTTATATTCGGTTATATGGGTTATCTTTTCTTGTGTCACAATCTGGCGTATGAATACTAGATTTACGTCATTTTGCTTCTGGTATGGCCAGATACAGATTGGTCTTGCTTAAAATGTTTATGGCCCGAATTTATATTTATTCCTTGACTATTTAAGGTGATTCGGTCTTATATCTTTGTATCTTTGTATTTCTATGTCGGTCTATTTTTTTTGGAGCTGAACTCGGGGGTCAAAGGCATTTCTGCGCATGCGTCGATTTGGGGTGTCGAGAGAGAGGCTGCTGTCATGTCGTCGCTACTATGGGCTGGTCGATTAGAATGCCTGAAGATTGATCTCTGTGATTTATTCTAGGAAGGAGGTTGTTTCTCTGTATGACTGTAGTATCAGAGATTCTCCTAATGTTGATTATTAACGCCAAGGAATGGCGTGCGTTATTCGCTTGTGTGTGTTTTCCTAAAGCCAGGTAAAACCAAAACCTTTTTGCTGAACTTTTTTGTTAAGCCTAGATGGGAGACGTATTATCGTACATCTAGGATTGTTTACTACAGATGAAGATGACGTGTTATCTAGCAGCACTAGATTATTTGATGTAACCAGCCTTATTGATAGCAGAAATGTATAGAAGCCCAATGAGGACATTTATGGATGAATAACAAATTAATTCTACTTCATAATTTTTCATCCTGGGTGAGCGAAGCTCACGGAGGAGAGCCATTTTGTGGATCCCGCCATTGTAAGCGGATCATCGTCGGAGAACAGAAAAGGTCCTATTATCTGATGATGGTACAGAGATCTATATATTATGAAAACCCACTACTGTGGTTTAACATTGTTGCTATAAACATTTGATGAATTTACGGCTTGAGAAACTTAGCCAGGAGAAGGTTCTGACAGTGAACCATTGTTGATGATTATGTATCCACCTTAACTGACGCGATTAGTCAGTTGAAGCATGAGACGATAGACAACCAGAATATTGAGTGCTTGCCTACTATCATTCCATTATATTTTCATGCCACATAAATGTACATCTGATATTGTCACCCATTTTTCAAGTATACGATGATTTTTTGCCAACCTGTTCAAGTGACTGTAATCGTGATGTCGAAGTGTACGTCCATTATTAAATGTATGAAACGTCATCAGCAGTCTACCCTTTATTGACTTCTAACTATGATTGAGTGAGTGACTTGTCAACTCAACAGAACTGTACACACATTCGCGTCCTTTACATCTACATTCTCACTCGATGTCAGCACTGTGTCGGAACGAGTTGACCATTCATTTATGTGTCCAGTATAACCTGATGAAAGCAGTAACATCACAACAAAAAAACACCTTATCACTAACATATGTTTCTATCTTGCCAATTCAAATTTGTAAACACTAACTCGTAGTACCACCAACTATGCTCCTTCCCTTCCCCGTTCCATACTGTATTTTTTCAAAATTTTCCACGTTAATCGTAATTTTTTTCTTTTCTTTAAACTGTCGCTCTCATTCATTACGAGACAACGCTTGTAGTAATACATCACAAAAGCAACGAAGTGCTGTCTGTACGCTACATTAGCCCTACTTTTACGCTAGAGATACGTGTGAGTACGGGTTTTGGGCTGTCTCGCATCCGATCATTGTGGTAATATACATTCGCATCTGCGTTACAGAAAAAGGGGTTTTTCTATCGTATTTTTGAAACAAGCTACGATATCGGCTTGCACTATCGTCTGCTCGGCTCGCGGCGACCAAGCAGAACCAAACGCGTGTCGACGTGTAGCATTTTCTCTCTCCCTCTTATGCTTCCTTTTATTCTTTCACCGTTTCTGTCTTACTATCTTCTCGGAACAACTAGGCTTGGTTTTGTGTCAAAATATGTTACGTTAGTGTCCCAAGGTCAAGGCATAAAATCTTAGCACTGACTTGCGGCGTAGGAGACAACGTTCTCCATAACTTCGCTATTTTATTCCTATGTTATTTTTACACTTATAAACACTATATATATATATATATATATTTCGAGCGGTGAAATCTCGGACATCATCACACATCTCCCCACTTGAGAACATGCTTCTGAAGCAAGTTCAATATCCGAGATTCACATAGATCGAATTAACTCATTTTTTCTTATGACTACCCTGAGTTTCTTAAAAGGGATGCCTACTCAAAAAATCCGCTCCCACATTCTGCGAACGTTTCAGTAGCAATAAGAATGTCATCCATGAAATTCGTTATACATGGATTCTTCAGTGGATCCAACAATTTTCGCATCATCCTGGAAAACACACTCGGGGCATTTTTCAACCCAAACGGCAGCATGTTGAACTCATAATGGCCTTCCGGGGTGCTAAAGGCTAAATAAGGTCGAACCTCAGGCTTTACTGGAATTTGATAATAGCCTTTGCTAAGATCCACCTTAGAAAAATATTTTGCCTTGTTCAGCCTGGCAAACAGCTGATTTGTATCAGGCAATGGATCCACCTGACTTTCTATGACAGCATTCAGTTTCCTGTAATCTATACACAGACGATGTTCTCCAGAGGGTTTTCTCAGCAAAACCACACTAGAGCTGTAAGGAGATTCACTGTGAGAAATAATTCCTTCCTTCAACAAATAATCTATCTCCTCTTTCAAAGCTTTTTCCTCAGCGAACGGAATCGAATAGGCCCTCATACAGATGGGTGTTGGGTCTATTAGCTTCATATCATATTCTAACAGATTTGTGTGCCCCGGCTTATCCGTTAACACGTCTGTATGTTCAATCAGAACCTTTTGAACCTGCTCCCTCTGAGCTTTAGTCAAATGTTTACTAATTTTTACTTGTACCTGTGTTTCACCTGTTTTTAGGGGGTACTCGTGAGAGGTGAATGGTTCATTCTTCATCCCCGTTGCTATTGACAAGGCCATTAGATGTGTCTCATCCTGGATTTCCCTATCCAGATACTTCTTTAGGAGATTCACATGATAAATTTTCTCCTTACCTTTTTTGTCAATTTTATAATTAGTTCTAGACACCTTCTCTAATATCGTATATGGACCTTGCCATCCAATTTGCAACTTGTTACTACTGCCGGGTAAGAGAAGCAACACCTTCTCTCCCACAGCTAATTCCCTATCCTTCGCTTTCTTGTTAAAATAAGCAGCATGTTTTTTCCTGGCTTGTCTGAGATTATCATTTGCCAGTTTCCAGCCAGTTTTGAGACGAGTGGTCAGCTCGTTCACATACTGATACGATGAGGTAACAGTCTCTTCTGCCTTTTCATCTGTCCACGTCCTCAACAGGCTTCCAGTGGACCTTTTATTGGCCTCCCAAATAACAGGGTTGCCGGTGCCATGCCGGTCGAACTATGGGGAACTTCCCGATACGCAAACAACGCAGCGGCCAAATATTGGTCCCACATATCAGGTTTTTCATGGGCCAGCTTTCGCAGGATAGAAATGAGAGTCCCATTGAACCTCTCCACCTGGCCGTTCCCTTGGGGGTGATACGGACTACAATGAAAGTTCTTGGCCTGGAAGATCCTGAAAACTTCTTCCGTTAGTCTCCCCTTGAACTGAGAGCCGTTATCAGTCAAGATTTGGTGCGGGAAACCTAACCTCGTGAATATGGTGAGTAATGCCTCTGCCACATGCTTCGAATCGATTGATGACAGGGCTACCGCCTCTCCCCACATAGAACAAGTGTCCACCAGAGTCAGAATGTAGCTGTTCCTCCTCTTGGTACGTGTGAGAGGTCCCACAATATCCACTGCAACCCTCTCAAAAGGTGTTTCCACTATGGGCATCTCCCCTAGAGTTGCAGGAGCAGTCCAATGCTTTGGAGCTACCCTTTGGCACTCTGGGCAGGATTTCACATATCTTTTCATATCTTCGGTTATTCCTGGCCAGAAGTAATGACAAGCTATACGCTGTCCTGTTGCGCTGATCCCCATATGACCACTAAACGGGATCGCGTGTCCTAACTCCATCACTTTATCCCTATATGAAGTGGGAAGAACCAGCTGTCCGTGACCATTGGATCTAGTTCCAGCCTTCCTATAGATCAGTTTATTCTTCATATAGTAGTCTCCTTTGCTTGGAGGTGTATGGCATTTAGGCAATTTCTTAAAGCAAGGCTTGAGTGACCTATCCTCCGCCTGTGCCTTCCTCATCACCTCTGGATGAGTATTTATAGTTTCATTCTCCTCCTTCCTTGACTGTGACCTGGTCTGCACTGTTGCCATGATCACAGGTTTCTTGGGATTCCCCAAGAAAACATATCTACACCCCAATATAAGAGGGTAGATTGGTTCATTTATCACTGCTGCTCTAATCACTCCTTCCACATAGCGAGTTTTCACAGTTATCCTTGCAATGGGAAGTGTCATGGTTGCTACGTCCTTGGTTGCGGCTTGAATCTCCACTGTTTCTGTGGTGTATTGATCTGCTCGCACCAGGTGAGAGCTCACGACTGAGTCATAATCTAAACCTGTATCATACAGGCACCTTATGGTGACACCAATACATACAACATCCTCACAAACTGGGGGGTGATAAGGTTCCTGCTGTCCAGTAGGTTTCACCTTTAATCCCTTGTTTCCCGTTTTTATTGCAGCGAAGGAAGAAGGTTTCTTAGTACACACTTTGGTGTCATGGGTATTCCTCTTGCACCATTTACACCATTTATTTCCCTGAGGGAAAGTTTTTCTTTCACTGAATTGCGGGTTTCTATCACGTTGGTCAAAACTTGGCTTATCATAATAAGCTTTACCTTTATTAAATTTGTCCCTATGTTCAAATTTAGGTTGGTTTTGGTTTTGTGGGACTTTATTATGGTCAATAGGCTTCTTCTTTATGCCTGCCATCTCAGACTGGGCTGCCTGATATCTTTCAGCCACATTTAAGATCTCCCCCAGTATCTCAGCACCCTGTTCCGTGAGAAATTTTCTCAGGTCTGGAGCCATGGACTCTCTTAACTGCTCAGTCATAATCATTTCCCTTAAATCTTGGGTTTTCCCCAGAGCAGTCCATTTCTCCAGGTATGTCTCCAGGCGTGCAGAGAACTGGTGATAAGTCTCCCCAGTCAACAGTTTGGCATTTCTAAACTTTTTCCTATAAAATTCACTGTTCTTCTCATATCTAACTAGAAGAGCTTGCTTAAGAATGTCATAGTCGTCTTGGTCATCTTTGCTCAGCTTGGCAAATACCTCATAAGAGGTTCCCCTAAGCCCTTGTGATAACTTCATACTCCATCTTTCTTTTTCTAGCCCATACATGGTAGCTAGTGCCTCAAATCTAGAGAGGAATGATTTAATATCATCCTCTTTTTCTACAAAGGGGTCTAAATGAAACCCCATGGCTGATGAGGAGGCTACCTGGCTTGCAGCGGAGTCAGAAGTGGATGGGCTAGTTTCATTTTCAGGAGCATGGCCTTGTAATTCTAACTCCCTTAGTCGTAGCTCATGTTCCCTTTGGAGTCTTTTATCTTCCTTGTCAGCCTCCAACCTCTTTCTTCTTTGTCCCTTTCAGCCTCAAGTCTCCTTTCTTCTTTCTCCCTTTCAGCCTCTAGTCTCCTTTCTTCTTTCTCCCTTTCAGCCTCCAACCTCTTAGCTTCTTTTTCTGCCTCTAATTTCTTCTCATCGGGACTTGATGGAATCAGTAATCGAATACTGCGATTTGCCGCACCTGCTATTAGTGATTCACTGACATACATATATAATCAATGTATCGCAAGGAGTTACTTTCCATCCGCTTTTAAAAGCGCTAAAGTATACCCACTTCTCAAACCAGGTTCATCTGATAGTAGTAATCTTAGTAACTATAGGCCCATTTCTCTTATATCGTCGCTGTCCAAACCACTGGAAAAACACATCCACAAAACAACACTACAACACCTAGTAGATAACGACCTGCTAATCGACAGTCAGTCGGGGTTTAGACCAAAGCATTCATGCCACACAGCCTTAACAAAGATGATAGACAATTGGCACCTAAACATCAATAACGATAATATATGTGGAGCAATATTTGTAGACTTCAAAAAAGCATTTGATATGATAGATCACTTTATTTTAATCAGAAAATTAGAAACAATGAAAGTAAATATTAAGCTGGTAAAGTTAATTAAATCGTTCCTGTCAGACAGACAACAAATAGTCTCTTACAATAATTCCTTGTCGAACCCAACCGTTGTCCATACAGGTGTTCCTCAGGGCTCTATTCTCGGCCCTCTTCTATTTACCGTATACATTAATGATCTTCCTCTATATTTCAAACACTCATCATGTGACCTTTTTGCCGATGACTGTACTGTCTATACTAGTGATAAATGTTGCACCACACTAGAACAATCTTTACAAAACGATACACATAATCTTATTACGTGGAGCAACGAGAATCGCATGCAAATAAATATTAGTAAAACAAAATGTATGTTAATATCAACCAGACAAAAAACTACAAAACTTGCAGAAAACAACACTTCAGCTCTTCATTGGAACATCACTAATTGATAAAAAAAAAACGTAAATGAACACAGAACTCTAGGTATCACTGTTGACCAACACCTAAGCTGGAACTCACATGTACATGCACTCACAAAGCAAACAGCACAAAAAGTTTACCAATTAGCCAAAATTAAACATTTCCTGGATGAAGAGGCAAGGAAAATGTTCTACATATCTCATATACAAACGCATCTAGACTATTGTTCCACAATCTGGGATGGTTGTTCTGTCTCCAACACAAGAAGGCTCCACTCGCTTCAAAAACGCGCAATGCGCCTTGTTGCTGATAAACACCAATCACATTGTATAGATTTTATATAATTATCTTCAAATATTACCCCTCAGAAAGCGCTTCCTCTTTAACAAAGGGAAATTTATTCACAAAATCCTGTCACAGAATGCTCCAAAGTATCTTTGGCCGCTTTTAAAATACAATGACAGACGTAGTCAGCGCTTAAATAAATTACAGGTACCCAGCCCAGGCTTGACCTATTTAAAACTAGTTTGGCTTACTCAGCTGCTCATCTTTGGAACAATCTTCCCAATGACCTGAAAAACACGCACAGTCCTTACTCATACAATCGTATACTATTCAAATACTTTATGAGTGCTGATTATATGCCACCCTAACTGATTGTGTTGTACTTTTATCTAATATACTGTATGGAGGCTCTGATGATCTAGTTTTCATTACAATATACTTATTCTTAATATTATATTCTTAATAACTTATATTCTTAATTTTATGATCAGGTACTGTTAATGTATGCTGTTATACTTCCTTGTAATGTTGCACTGTCCTTAAATTAATACTTTCAGTACGCTGGAGAATGTTGAGTAACAGTAATAAAAGATGAGCAAGAGGATGGAAGAATGCAAGAGGGGACTGTGTCCGATTTTCAAGCAGCCTTGGCAAATTAATTGCTTTCGTATATGTCTATCTAACTATCTACCTAGTCTGATTCTGGTCTTGAGTTTGGGACGCAAAGGAAATGGAAAGGAAAATGGAAAGTAACTGTCTACCCACCTCATCTTGATGAACCTAAAAAAAAAAAAAAGAAAAAAAAAAGTCCCTGAGTCATTCAGTTGAACACCGTATGAACATTTTACAAGTTCTCATAACATACCTCTGAATATGTCTCAAATCACTAATTTACAGTACGAAGAATTCGATTTTTTTTTTTTTTTTTTTTAAATTTATTTATTTTTTATTTATTTATTTATTTTTCAAATTCATTATTACTATTAATTTTTTTTTTTTTTTTTTTTTTTTAATAATTATTTTATTTTATTTTAAAAACACTTTAATTATGATGATTATTGCAAATGTAATATTACTTTTATAATGATAAATGCCTTAATAATGCTTAAAGTAAATGTGAGGATGAAAGGATATTAGTATACATGATGAGAGAGAGAGGAAGGGCAGAATGTCAGACGGGCCTGCGTGCCCAATTCTTAACCCTTTGAAAATAAAGTTCGTTCGTTCGTTCGTTCGTTCTCCTCTAACTGCAGCCTCTTGATCTCAGCCTCCCTATCAGCCTCTAATTTCTTAATCTCCCTAGCATCTTCTAACAAAATTATCTTCTCCTCAGCTAACCTATCAGCTTCTAACTTTCTTTCTTCAGCTAGCCTCTTATCTTCTCGAGCAATAAACTTATCACACTCTTCTGTTACATAGGCAATCAGACCTTGACCTTCCATCCCCATGTCTCTTGCAGCCTGCACCGCAGCAGATCTGAATTTGGCCAAGTCTGCCATTGTATTTTTAATAATAGTCAATGTTATCAAACTAACTTAACTAATTAACCAACCTAAACACAAAACACTAGGCACTGATATCTCAGCCCACTCTCAAATTATTTTAAATATTATATTTTAAAAGTTCTGGACAAACGACCCAATATAATTACTAGGAGAAGTTTAAAATTCCCGGGAGCGAGCTATCCAATATAGGTGATAAGTTAAAATCCCGGACCAGGAGACCCCAATATATGTGGTGGATTTAGATGTTATGACTTGTTGTTGTTATGTATTTCTATTGTACTGAATGAGGTCAGCTGTGAAGGCCCCTGAATCTAACAATTATTAGGGTGAGTTTTCAGAGTGCCTTTCTGCTACCACCTTATGATCTCATTCAGACTTATTCTTGACTAGTATGTCTGATAGCTACGTATAATGTCTAGGGTAATGTAAGGTGTGTTGTAATAATATGACAACAAATACAACTAAGAACTCTATGAAAAGTATTTAACAACACCCAGAGTTAAGTTTAAATGTGAATTAATTTTTTACAATTTATTGTTCCAGTATCACAATTTTGTGTATACTGGAATTGAAATTCAAAATGATCAATCAAAATATTTACATCAAAATGATTCAATTTATAACTGTATATATTATTGTTCACAAATTTAATTACATATGTCAATCTGGGACAATGTCACTGTACTATAGCTCCTATGAATGGGTACTGTTAGGAAGAACGTCTAAGTTCATCACAATCTGAATATTTATTAAACACTTTGGAAATGAGAGCAATTTTTGGGTTGATATATCAAATGCCTGCAGACACTGGCTTAACTTTGTGGCTTCTGATGTGCAGGATGAAGTATAGTCACCCCACCAGCTTCCAATAACAAGTCAGGCTTCTGATCTTGAAATAACAAGGAGGCACACAGTTGATACTGCCTCACTTCTTTAGATGCAGAATTATACAGATCTCAGCTGACCTGGCTCACTTCTAGTCGTGGATGAAACCCTGGAACAATATAAATGCGGCCTACATCACCCTCTGATATACTCTCTCTTTCCCTAACTAAACATTTTAATTCATTCAGATTCAGCATGGTAACTACACAATTAGTTAACGTTCTTAATTGGTTTGTTACCCCATTCATGGTCAAATAAACTTCAAACTACAGTTTGACACTTTCCTTGACAAAGGAAACATTTTAAGTTAATAATATCAAGTCATGTACAAAGACGGTGACTTGCTGAAGAAGACGGCCAGTGGTTTGCCTGGTCTTATGTCACAATACTGTTCAACAATTTCCCCATTACTATTTAATTTTATTTTCTCCCAAAGTGTCAGAAAACCTGTCGGGTTTCTCTACAACCTATTACTATATTTCTTAACAACTCTGTGAAACAACACAAAGTTTGATGTTGGCTTCACTCTAGATCAGAGGTGTCCAAACTACGGCCCGCGGGCCAGATCCGGCCCGCCAACCAGTTTTGACCGGCCCGCCAACCTGTTTTGGCCGGCCTCTTATTGTTGATTGAAAATTACTGTATACTCCGACCACTGTGCTAAAAAAAAATTACAAAATAGCATGCACAGGCACCAGAAACAAAACCAAAAAGACCCAAAATGTACGATTAACATCTCCCCACCTCCCACAACACCACCAACTCTCTCTCTCTCTCTCTCTCTCTCTCTCTATCAAACCAATTGAGCTCTACTAGTTAGTGCCGACAAAACGGAAATGATAACGTCAAATCTCTGATCGTGGACGTGGACAGGCGAAGACAGTATCGGTACCTACTTTGATAATGAGAAACTGAAAGCAATGACAGATCTTTTCTGCGGTCGGAAGTCTCTGAGATCCAATGATGTTGCTTTGTCTTTAGCATCGGTATGGGAAAGTGATCGTGGGAGTGGGGGTGGATGGTAGGTACATTTCTATAGGAAGGAGTTGAGGTGCACAGTTGGTCTTGTGAAGTGTGTTAAGTACGAGTATAAATCAGCCAGTGACACTTCTGGGCTTGTAGCTGTTGTGCACGTTTTGATGTATAAGAGTTTGCATTTGTAAAAATGTTTTCTAAGTATAGAAAAGTGGACAGTAAAAATCGCGCATTTAAACCAGAATGGGAGTTCGATTGTTTGTTCATTCTCAATAAGGATAATAAACCTCAGTGCTTAGTTTGCGCCCAAGTGTTAGCCGTAGTGAAGGAATATAACTTGAAACGTCACTACATCACAAATCATCAGAAATACGACGACTAGCATAGCAGCGAGTCGAGAAAGCTTGTGATTGAACAACTCAAGAAAAAACTGAATCAGCAAAAGAGTATATTTAGTCATGTAAATAAGATTCAGGAATCATCGCTCATGGCGTCCTATGTGATTAGTTATGAGCTTGCAAAAGCAAAAAAGCCGTTTACTGATGGAGAGTTTGTGAAAAATTGTGCAGTTCAAATGGCAGAAGCGTTCAATGAAGAAAAAGTAGTAAAATAATTTCAAAAAGTACCTCTTTCAAAACAAACCATAGCTAGGAGAACAGAAGATATTAGTTTGCATTTGTCCCAGAACTTGAAATCTTTAATTTAAAATTGTCCATACTTTTCACTGGCGATTGATGAAAGTACAGCCATCAGAGACACTAGCCAGCTTCTTATTTTTGTTAAAGTGATTCAGGAAGACTTTACTGTTTCTGAAGAATTACTGAAAGTTTGCTCTTTGCATGGTACAAGTAAAGGGGATGACATATTTTCTGCAGTTCAAAATGCCATGGAAGAATATGGTGGGTTTGAAAAATTATCTGCTGTGTGTACCGATGGTTGCAAGGCTATGGTTGGGAAAAATACTGGTTTTGATGGACTTTTGAAGCAAAATAAAATTGACGTGCCTACATTACATTGCATAGTTCACCAAGAGGCCCTTTGTGCAAAATCCATAAACCTAAATGACACTATGGCTACTGTAGTGAAAATAACGAATTTGATCAGAGGAGGACACAGCTCTCTAACTCACAGGAAGTTCCTTGCATTTTTAGAAGAAGTGGATTTTGTTTACGGTGATCTCCTGCTTCATGCTGAGGTGAGAGGAAAATGTTTAATAAGATTTTGTGAACTGAAGGATGAAATATTTGACTTCCTGCGAGACAAATTACCATGTTCAATTGATCTTCAAAATAAACTCAAAGATATTCATTCCATTCAGCACTTGGCATTTCTCACAGATATAACACAACATTTGAATGTACTGAATTTGCAGTTACAAGGAAAACGGCAAACAATTTTTCAAATGATGGGCTATGTTGATGGCTTCAAAAAAAAAAAAAAACTGAGCCTATTTAGTCTGTCTTTGCAAAAGAATGACCTTTTTCATTTTCCTTGTTGTAAACAGCTGTCTGAGAAAGTGTTAACTTCAAGAGGTACACAGATGACATTGAACATCTGATTTCTGAGTTTGATCGTCGATTTCAAGATTTTGAGATGTTTTGTTCACAAATGGAACTTTTTAACAACCTATTCAAGTGCACAGTGGAGTCTCAGCCAGCAGAACTACAATTACAGTTATGTGAACTCCAATGTGACCCATTCATCAACACAACAGAAGCAACTGGAGCTGATTTGTGGAAATTACTACCAAAGGAACGTTACCCACTTCTGAGAAAATGGGCCCTAAAAGTGTGCTCTATATTTGGTAGCACATATCTTTGTGAGACATTTTCGGCCATGAAGCTTATCAAATCCAAGACCAGAAACAGATTAACTGACTGTATTATCCCATGTTCTCAGAATTGCTACGTCACATATGGAAGTAGACTTCAAATCACTGGTGAAAATTTTTGATAAGTCACACTCTTCACAATGAAATAACACACAAATGTATGTTTGAAATAAATAATTACATGTCATATTACAAATTACAAAACAAATTAAAACAACAGATTCATAAACATTTTTTTAAACAGTAATTTCAGTTCGAAGACTGGTATACATGTCTTGGCAGATGTGCAGTACAGTAGTTTGCCGTTGCTTTCTGTACGTGGTTCATTATATATGTAAAACTAAATCTCAGAACGTTATTTTTTAAGGATTTTATAGGTCTGGCCCTCTGGTGTTACCCTTTACCATAATCTGGCCCTCGGCCAACCTTACCTTGGCCACCACTGCTCTAGATAATCTTTTCCCCACATAATTTTCATACAATTCAATAATATATACATAATGATAATAATAATGATAATATAAAGGTTTTCTTTCTTACCGCATCAGAGAAATATTAAACACTAATAGTTTGAATTGAGATAATATGGTCAACTCCAGATCTCTTGCTGGTGCAGAACAGCTAAGCCAAGACAGTACTTTTATCTTGCTTTTAAACAACTTTAGTGTCGAAAATCTCTATCACAAGTGGCCCCGAATACTACTATCCATTAGTTTTATTCTTCCCTCGGTATATTAGGCTACAGCCAATCAGGTACTGTTTGGCTTTGAGCGTCCTTATATTCAAACTCGAACTAAATTTTCAAATCTAGGACTAACTTCCCCCTTATCCCCACCACAGGGCAAACTGAGAAAGATTCAAGTCTGTTCGTCCATCTGTCTTCGTCAATATTTCGGTTAGTTCCTAACAGTTTATAATTATGACCAATAATTAGTGATCCTGTTGTTACCGGTCAGACAGTGATTAAATTTTTATTCTTGTATTCATTATATTCAATATTATCGTTTTTATTCTTCCTTTCCTCAACTAACATATGTTTCTATCTTGCCAATTCAAATTTGTAAACACTAACTCGTAGTACCACCAACTATGCTCCTTCCCTTCCCCGTTCCATACTGTATTTTTTCAAAATTTTCAACGTTAATCGTAATTTTTTTCTTTTCTTTAAACTGTCGCTCTCATTCATTACGAGACAACGCTTGTAGTAATACGTCACAAAAGCAACAAAGTGCTGTCTGTACGCTACATTAGCCCTACTTTTACGCTAGAGATACGTGTGAGTACGGGTTTTGGGCTGTCTCGCATCCGATCATTGTGGTAATATACATTCGCATCTGCGTTACAGAAAAAGGGGTTTTTCTATCGTATTTTTGAAACAAGCTACGATATCGGCTTGCACTATCGTCTGCTCGGCTCGCGGCGACCAAGCAGAACCAAACGCGTGTCGATGTGTAGCATTTTCTCTCTCCCTCTTATGTTTCCTTTTATTCTTTCACCGTCTCTGTCTTACTATCTTCTCGGAACAACTAGGCTTGGTTTTGTGTCAAAATATGTTACGTTAGTGTCCCAAGGTCGAGGCATAAAATCTTAGCACTGACTTGCGGCGTAGGAGATAACGTTCTCCATAACTTCGCTATTTTATTCCTATGTTATTTTTACACTTATAAACACTATATATATATTTCGAGCGGTGAAATCTCGGACATCATCACAACGGTGCACAGGATGATTTATTACCCGGTATCAGAATTCCGGTCACCGAAACTAAAAATTCGCTCTGGTATAGGGTACAAACAGCCGTGTGGAGCATGTCGGTACCGTGATTCAAACCTGGCACCTTTGCCGCGAGACCCACGCTCTACCCACTCTGTCAGTCAGATGCTCTATATTACAGTACAGATATTCTGAAAAACGTTTCTTTGGGCTACTTTTCTACCACAGTTTGGGTGATCTCTGAATATGTTGGGTGACTTAGGTATATTTTCAAACACATTTTGGCAACTCTGGGCTATTTTCAAAAACATTTTGGCAATTTTGGGCTATTTTAAAAGACATTTTGGCAACTTTGGACTATTTTCAAACACATTTTGGCAAATTTGGGCTATTTTCAAACACATTTTGGCAACTGTGGGCTATTTTCAAACACATTTTGGCAACTTTGTGCTATTTTCAAACACATTTTGGCAACTTTGGCTATTTTCTAACTGTTATGATTAAAATTCATAATGATTGTGTCGGTATAATTAGGTAGCTCGACAGGGCTCCTTGTTTGTTTATTTTATACGGAGTCATTTATTAATACAGGGAGTGACGTCATGCCGATATGTTGTATTTGGCAGACGTGAAACTAAAACTGCAGAAGTGAGGAGATTGTCTGCAAGCCTTCTACCATTGTGTGTCATGGCGAGTGGACATATGTGTATGAGCTCCTGAATATATATATCTTGTACATCCCTATGTTGTTCCATCACTAATACATCAAGATCTTCTGTGAGGTGTATCTAGTTATCTTCATTTAAAGGGAGTATGGATTCTCAATGTCGAGTGTGAAAATATGATTAATAAAATGTGGAAAATGAAAAGGACAGCGTTCCAGACATGAACGGACTGCCTAAAGTTTTATCGACGACTGAATATAATATGCCATTTGTATGTTGAAATGAAACATATTCAGTTTGGAGCCTCTTGAAGTTTGAATAAAAATGTATACTGTCCACTTCGTCTATTTTGGCTCAAATAAGGGTGATTGATGTTGGCTGGTTTCGGTGTTTAGATGTTTGCTAACCTAGAAGTGAACTTGGCCTACAGGAACCATCCTGTCATTATATATTAACATTATCAAGATAAAAGACACGTAAAACTCATTTTGGGCAACACTTGGCTATTTTCAACTGCATTTTGGCAACTTTGGGCTATTTTCAATCACATTTTGGGTGCTTTTTGGGCTATTAAAACACATTTTGGGCAACAGTTGGCTATTTTCAAATGCATTTTGGGTGATTTTCTTCTATTTTGGGCCACTTTTAAAGCACGATTTGGGCACCATCTGAAAACTGAAAAAAATCAGTTTCCGAAACAAAGCTATCCCCAAGGATTTCAGATAAAAGAATACTGACATGTGTTAAGACCTCTGTGTGAATAACAAAGTATTACTCTGGGTGTAGTAGACATTTGATGTAAACTTTGAGCTCTCTACAGGTTCATGTATGATAACTAAAAATGGGTTGTAAACATAACTTGAACGTGGCAACTCGATTCAGCTCTGTAACACTGGACAATGGTTCTTCATATTTATTGCAATGATACTCATGGTTATTACAACAGTTTCATGAATACATATAATCAAATGCAGACACGCAGCTTCCAGTCAAGACATTTAAACTTGGCCCATATTTACCATGGTCCTTAAACATGTACAGTCAGTTGACTACTGACCTAAATGACTAGCAATCCCACTAGTCAGGAATACATCACTCTGCCTCAATGGCAAACACAGAGAACGTCCAGTTCTCTGACAGTGCACATAATACTCTGCCTACAAAAGCTTGCACAAATATTAACAGTTCCTGAATTGGAACACATCCATCAGCCACTATGGCTAATATTACAGGACACTAAGTCCTCAGATGATTAACACATACGTCTGCCCACAAGGCCAACACTCTGGACAAGAACCCAGGGCAACCCCTATCACGTCATACTTCACAACGCATTGCATATTTACCCTCTCCTGTATGGGAGTGCTCTGCAGTGCAAAACCACAACCGTGATTACTAAATGTAATCTGCCATGCACCGCACAGCAGCTCCCAACAACATGTAATAAACACTGATTATAAAGTGAATAATGATATTCTGTTTATATGTTGTAACAACAGCCTACATTTGGAAAATATGAAGACTATTACAGCTACCTTCATATTTTTTTCCTGAACAGCATAAACATGGTTTGAGCTATTTTCATATTTTACCCTAAAAACATACATAATGTTCATCTTTAACCCTAAAAACATGCTTAGTTGCTATCTTTTCCCTGTGCCAAATTAAAATTATTAGGGGTATTTTTATCTTTTCCACTAACAATATAAATACTACTATAGTCATTTTAATTGGTTATCTTTTCAATATTTCTTTAAGACAGTTGCCTTACCATTCCCACTTTTTTATTTATTTTAATCTTTTACCTCAGTGTTGTCACTTATTCTTGCCAGGCTTTTCTCCACATTTCCTCTGTTAAAAATTAAAAAAAAATAATCTTACCATGTTGTGCATAGTAAACAGCACAGACATCAACTGATATAACAGTGATGTCTCTCTGTTCCCTTCTTTTCAATGCTCCATGTCTCCTGGTGTACAGCAGGACAATAACTGCATTGGCAGTCATAAAACCAACCAAATTAGAGGGAAAAGTGTTGCTTAAGTTCCACCAAACAATAGGGGTGAACATGTTAACATGAATTAATCACAAAACAGAGATACACTATTGCACGTTCAAAAAAAAACTGCCCATCTCCACAATGTGTTGGCTTCTGTTAAATTCTGGTTCTTGTCTTGGTGGTGATTATAGTTCTTTTTCAGATTTATCACAATTATAGCGCTGTCATTCCTTATGTGTTCTGTTTTCTCTAGAATAACATTCCTTAATACCTAACAATACCTCTTTTTTTCTTCTGCTTTTTTGGTATCTCGTGTTCTCCATTTCTTCATCTTCTTTTGTCTATTTTTCATTTCTCTCACTTTCTCCTAACTTGTTTTCTATCATTATCTTTCTTATTCTCTCATCAATCTGTTTATCATCTGTCCATGGTCTCTATCTTTCATTCTCTCATCTCTCCCTCTTTATTTTTCTTTAATTCTTCTCACTCCTTCTTGTTTCATTTTTCACTCCCTCCTTCTCATCTGTTCTTTCTCTCCCTCCTTCTCATCTGTTCTCTCACTCCCTCTTTCTCAACGCATCTCTCCTGCCCCTGTTCACCTCCTCAATCTCATCTCATTACTTACTCATCCTTTTGTTTTAAATCTCTTCTCTCACTCACTCTTGATCAACTCATGTCTTACTTCTCATTTATTTCTTACCTCTCATCCTTATCTTTCCCCCACCTGCTCATCTATTCTCTCCCTCTCATCACTACTTTCAATCTGTCTCTCTCACCTCACTTAATCTCTCTTTTTTATCTCTCCTTTCACCCACTCTTTCTTTTTCTTCTCTCATGTCCTAAAATTGCATACCCCTAGCTTCTCAGTCTCAATTTATCCCTATGTTAGCAAATATGTATGAATACATCTACCAACACATATACACAACCTGTTTATAACTACAAACAGCAGATTTCTAGATTCACTGTATAACCAACAATACTGAAATCTTAGAGCATTGGCTGTCAACTATTTTCACACGTCTGCTACCGCTGATAGAATGTGCGTATACAAGTCAACTCCACGTAGAAATGTTCCTTCATTCAGGTATTCATTATGATCATGCAGAAGTACTGGTGTATGGTTCATAGGTGAGAATCCCAGCACAGGTATATCTCTCTGCAGAAAATTAACTTACAAATTCAATTAACATACAAAATCAATACCATTAAGCTCCCCAAGGAGCATAGGCCTTCAATAAACACATGCCAAGTCCTTATGTTACATGCCAAGTCCTTATGTTACATGCCAAGTCCTTATGTTACATGCTAAGTCCTTATGTTACATGCCAAGTCCTTATGTTACATGCCAAGTCTTATGTTACATGCCAAGTCCTTATGTTACATGCCAAGTCCTTATGTTACATGCCAAGTCCTTCTTATGTTACATGCCAAGTCCTTATGTTAGATGCCAAGTCCTTATGTTACATGCCAAGTCCTTATGTTACATGCCATAAGCTCAAGTTCTTTCCTGTTTTCCTCAACATTTTCATTGCTGTCTCCAGATCTCTTCTCTGTGTCTTTTTTGGTCTACCTCTGCCTCTCTTTCTCTGGGGATTCCAAAACAAGGATGCCTTGTAAGGCTTTCAAAGTATGTCCTATCTATCACTAGCATCTTCTTCTCATCTCTTAGTTCCACTGGCACTTGTCTGGTTCTTGCCATCAGTTCTTCATTTGTGACTTTGTCATACCATTTCAATCCTATTTTTCGCAAGCACCCGTTTATGAACATCTGTGTTTCAGAGCCACACAATAGGACTGACTTGTCATTTGAGTTGAAGATTCTTATTTTTGTGTTGGATTTGATTTCTCTCAATCTCCATATGTTTCCCAAAGCAATGAAAGCTTCTCTTGCTTTTTGTATTCTTATTTTGATACCCTTGTCTGTCCCTCCAACTTTGTCTATATTGCTCCCAAGATATGTGTACGATTCTACATCTTGTAGTGGTGTTTCCTCAAGTTCGACCTTGTTATCATTTCTTGCATTTATCATTATCTTGAATGCATTCTTACAGTCACAATATAGCTGTAATCAAAATATTTATTTTCTATAAAAATATCAAAATACATTAGCTTGGAAGGCAACCATTATAACCACTAAACCAGAAAATGCCTTAGTATATGTAGTTTAAAAAAAATCTTAACTAGGTTAATGTATTTTTGTTTACACAATGCCAAGCAGAGGCGAGCAAGATGAATGCATTCTTAGACTCACAATATAGTTGTATTCAAAACATTTGTTGTAAAAAATACAATATTCAATGCATCATTCAGCAGACCATTGCTTCCTTCAAACACATTCACAATGACACCTGAGCATCTTCTAGTTGTAAAAAAGAAGATTTATATTGAGTTCCGCGGGAGCCACGCTAGCGTAGTGGTTACAACACCGCTCTGGCGACCGGGTGATACAGGATCAAACCCGGGCGACGGCATTTGAGGATTTTTCGTCGACCAGGATTTGGACTGGATTAACTCGAGACCTGGTGAGGACATTTGAAGGAGTGTCGTCGACCAGGGACTGGCGGCTCCTGAGCCGACCCACCTGCAATGGGTACCTCCGAAATCGGCGAGTATTTGCCTGAATGGCGAGGGACACCTGTCTCTGTACAAGAAATAAAGGGATACTCAGATTCTCCAATTAGCTTTGCTTAGCATGCATTTCAGACATAACCAAGAAAACTATATAATAAGATAGTAGAGCCTCAGGTTACTGGCTATAAAAGTTATTTCTGTAATAGCACTATCTAATGTAAAGATCCACCATAGGCTTGTATATTGTCCATAATATTTATCAATGTCATTTGTCTTGCTCTTCTCTATCTTCAAGTACCATGCCTGGTGGCGTAAGTGATCATGTCTGTCCCCATCTTCCTGTCTCCTGTACTGTTTATTAATTATGTTGTCAGCTTCTTTCCATGCCACAATGTCAAACAGTCTAGTATCCTCTATCTTCATTGTCCTCTATCTTCATTGTCCTCTATCTTCATTGTTCTCTACCTTCATTGTCCTCTACCTTCATTGTCCTCTACCTTCATTGTCCTCTACCTTCATTGTCCTCTACCTTCATTGTCCTCTACCTTCATTGTTCTCTACCTTCATTGTCCTCTACCTTCATTGTTCTCTACCTTCATTGTCCTCTACCTTCATTGTTCTCTACCTTCATTGTCCTCTACCTTCATTGTCCTCTATCTTCATTGTTCTCTACCTTCATTGTCCTCTACCTTCATTGTCCTCTATCTTCATTGTCCTCTACCTTCATTGTCCTCTACCTTCATTGTTCTCTACCTTCATTGTCCTCTACCTTCATTGTCCTCTACCTTCATTGTTCTCTACCTTCATTGTCCTCTACCTTCATTGTCCTCTACCTTCATTGTCCTCTACCTTCATTGTCCTCTACCTTCATTGTCCTCTACCTTCATTGTCCTCTACCTTCATTGTCCTCTACCTTCATTGTCCTCTACCTTCATTGTCCTCTACCTTCATTGTCCTCTACTTTCATTGTCCTCTATCTTCATTGTCCTCTACCTTCATTGTCCTCTACCTTCATTGTCCTCTACCTTCATTGTCCTCTACCTTCATTGTCCTCTACCTTCATTGTCCTCTACCTTCATTGTCCTCTACCTTCATTGTCCTCTACCTTCATTGTCCTCTACCTTCATTGTCCTCTACCTTCATTGTCCTCTACCTTCATTGTCCTCTACCTTCATTGTCCTCTACCTTCATTGTCCTCTACCTTCATTGTCCTCTACCTTCATTGTCCTCTACCTTCATTGCCCATTGTTCTCTACCTTCATTGTCCTCTACCTTCATTGTCCTCTACCTTCATTGTCCTCTACCTTCATTGTCCTCTACCTTCATTGTCCTCTACCTTCATTGTCCTCTACCTTCATTGTCCTCTACCTTCATTGTCCTCTACCTTCATTGTCCTCTACCTTCATTGTCCTCTACCTTCATTGTCTGCTACCTTCATTGTCCTCTACCTTCATTGTCCTCTATCTTCATTGTCCTCTACCTTCATTGTCCTCTACCTTCATTGTCCTCTACCTTCATTGTCCTCTACCTTCATTGTCCTCTACCTTCATTGTCCTCTACCTTCATTGTCCTCTATCTTCATTGTTCTCTACCTTCATTGTCCTCTACCTTCATTGTCCTCTACCTTCATTGTCCTCTACCTTCATTGTCCTCTACCTTCATTGTCCTCTACCTTCATTGTCCTCTACCTTCATTGTCCTCTACCTTCATTGTCCTCTACCTTCATTGTCCTCTACCTTCATTGTCCTCTACCTTCATTGTCCTCTACCTTCATTGTCCTCTACCTTCATTGTCCTCTACCTTCATTGTCCTCTACCTTCATTGTCCTCTATCTTCATTGTCCTCTACCTTCATTGTCCTCTATCTTCATTGTCCTCTACCTTCATTGTCCTCTATCTTCATTGTTCTCTACCTTCATTGTCCTCTACCTTCATTGTCCTCTACCTTCATTGTCCTCTATCTTCATTGTCCTCTACCTTCATTGTCCTCTACCTTCATTGTCCTCTATCTTCATTGTCCTCTACCTTCATTGTCCTCTACCTTCATTGTCCTCTATCTTCATTGTCCTCTATCTTCATTGTTCTCTACCTTCATTGTCCTCTACCTTCATTGTCCTCTACCTTCATTGTCCTCTATCTTCATTGTCCTCTACCTTCATTGTCCTCTATCTTCATTGTTCTCTACCTTCATTGTCCTCTATCTTCATTGTCCTCTACCTTCATTGTCCTCTATCTTCATTGTCCTCTATCTTCATTGTCCTCTACCTTCATTGTCCTCTATCTTCATTGTCCTCTACCTTCATTGTCCTCTACCTTCATTGTCCTCTATCTTCATTGTTCTCTACCTTCATTGTCCTCTATCTTCATTGTCCTCTATCTTCATTGTCCTCTATCTTCATTGTCCTCTACCTTCATTGTCCTCTATCTTCATTGTCCTCTATCTTCATTGTTCTCTATCTTCATTGTTCTCTATCTTCATTGTCCTCTATCTTCATTGTTCTCTATCTTCATTGTTCTCTATCTTCATTGTCCTCTACCTTCATTGTCCTCTATCTTCATTGTTCTCTATCTTCATTGTCCTCTATCTTCATTGTCCTCTATCTTCATTGTCCTCTATCTTCATTGTTCTCTATCTTCATTGTTCTCTATCTTCATTGTCCTCTATCTTCATTGTTCTCTATCTTCATTGTTCTCTATCTTCATTGTCCTCTACCTTCATTGTCCTCTATCTTCATTGTTCTCTATCTTCATTGTCCTCTATCTTCATTGTTCTCTATCTTCATTGTTCTCTATCTTCATTGTTCTCTATCTTCATTGTTCTCTATCTTCATTGTCCTCTACCTTCATTGTCCTCTACCTTCATTGTCCTCTATCTTCATTGTCCTCTATCTTCATTGTTCTCTATCTTCATTGTCCTCTATCTTCATTGTCCTCTACCTTCATTGTTCTCTATCTTCATTGTTCTCTATCTTCATTGTCCTCTACCTTCATTCATTTCCTCTATTGTCTTCATTATTGTCCTCTATCTTCATTGTCCTCTATCTTCATTGTCCTCTATCTTCATTGTTCTCTATCTTCATTGTTCTCTATCTTCATTGTCCTCTATTTTCATTGTCATCTACCTTCATTGTTCTCTATCTTCATTGTTCTCTATCTTCATTGTCCTCTACCTTCATTGTTCTCTATCTTCATTGTCCTCTATCTTCATTGTCCTCTATCTTCATTGTCATCTATCTTCATTATCCTCTACCTTCATTGTTCTCTATCTTCATTGTCTATCTTCATTGTCCTCTACCTTCATTGTCCTCTATCTTCATTGTCCTCTATCTTCATTGTTCTCTATCTTCATTGTTCTCTATCTTCATTGTCCTCTACCTTCATTGTCCTCTACCTTCATTGTCCTCTATCTTCATTGTCCTCTATCTTCATTGTTCTCTATCTTCATTGTCCTCTATCTTCATTGTTCTCTATCTTCATTGTTCTCTATCTTCATTGTCCTCTACCTTCATTGTCCTCTATCTTCATTGTCCTCTATCTTCATTGTCCTCTATCTTCATTGTTCTCTATCTTCATTGTTCTCTATCTTCATTGTCCTCTATTTTCATTGTCCTCTACCTTCATTGTTCTCTATCTTCATTGTCCTCTATCTTCATTGTCCTCTATCTTCATTGTTCTCTATCTTCATTGTTCTCTATCTTCATTGTCCTCTATCTTCATTGTCCTCTATCTTCATTGTTCTCTATCTTCATTGTCCTCTATCTTCATTGTTCTCTATCTTCATTGTCCTCTATCTTCATTGTTCTCTATCTTCATTGTCCTCTATCTTCATTGTCCACTATCTTCATTGTTCTCTATCTTCATTGTTCTCTATCTTCATTGTCCTCTATCTTCATTGTCCTCTATCTTCATTGTCCTCTACCTTCATTGTCCTCTACCTTCATTGTTCTCTATCTTCATTGTTCTCTATCTTCATTGTCCTCTACCTTCATTGTTCTCTATCTTCATTGTCCTCTATCTTCATTGTCCTCTATCTTCATTGTCCTCTATCTTCATTGTTCTCTATCTTCATTGTCCTCTATTTTCATTGTCCTCTACCTTCATTGTTCTCTATCTTCATTGTTCTCACATTGTCCTCTATCTTCATTGTCCTCTATCTTCATTGTCCTCTATCTTCATTGTTCTCTATCTTCATTGTCCTCTATTTTCATTGTCCTCTACCTTCATTGTTCTCTATCTTCATTGTCCACTATCTTCATTGTTCTCTATCTTCATTGTCCTCTACCTTCATTGTTCTCTATCTTCATTGTCCTCTATCTTCATTGTCCTCTATCTTCATTGTCCTCTATCTTCATTGTTCTCTATCTTCATTGTTCTCTATCTTCATTGTCCTCTATTTTCATTGTCCTCTACCTTCATTGTTCTCTATCTTCATTGTCCACTATCTTCATTGTCCTCTATCTTCATTGTCCTCTATCTTCATTGTTCTCTATCTTCATTGTTCTCTATCTTCATTGTCCTCTATCTTCATTGTCCTCTATCTTCATTGTCCTCTATCTTCATTGTCCTCTATCTTCATTGTTCTCTATCTTCATTGTCCTCTATCTTCATTGTCCTCTACCTTCATTGTCCTCTACCTTCATTGTTCTCTATCTTCATTGTTCTCTATCTTCATTGTCCTCTATCTTCATTGTCCTCTATCTTTTTTTTCTTCAATTTTTCCTGTTGTCACGATCTACTCCAACTTTCTTTTTCTCATTACATGCCCACAGAAAATGGATTATTTCCTTCTAAAATTAATAATAAGCTTCTTTTGTGTGCTGGCTTTTCTAGGTGTCCATGTAATTATTATTACAAAATGTAAAGATTAATTAGTAGGTTATTACATGAATGTAATTACCTTACGTAATGCTCGACCATCAGTGCCGGCTGAGAAGATTTCTTTCTTCAGTGTCACACCACTTTAAATACAAATTATATAATTTTAATAGAAAGAGGTTGGCGGATGAGCATGGATGAAGGAAACTTGGCTGGAAAAAAATGAAAGACTGGCAAGAAAAAGCAGGAATCACTGTGAAGAGGGAGAGAAAAATGCAGAAACTTTATTTTAAAAGGGTTGAGAATTGGGCATACAGGCCTGCCAAACATTGTGCTCTTTGTCTTAAACTTTCATAATGTACCATGACACTCACTCATGAAGACAAATTGTAAACAATTTATACATTTTTGTATGCATCCGCAATACTGAAAGAGATGAATACATTCTCGCACATATGCAGTGGCGGATCTACATTTTGGGGGCCCTGAAGCTTGAACTCTTGGAGGGGCCCCTTTTATTTAAAAAAAAAAAAAAAAAAAATTTGTGAGAGTGGAAAAGAAATGTATTATAGAGATAAATGGACTTGGAGAACCTGAAGTTCAAGCGTTATAGTAGATCCACAACAACACATATAAAAACTGAAGACAAATGAATGAATTTTCAAAAAAGAAACAACTCTGCTGGGAGTTGAATGCAGAACATTTGCTTGGAAGGCATATGTTCTGATCACTAAACCACTATCCACCTTGGTATATGTGATTTTTAAATCTGAACTATTTTAATGATTGCCTCCATCATTCAGAATTAGTTCGTTGAAGACATACCAAGAAAATTATAAGATAAGAAAATTAGCAATGAGGAAAATATAAAATATTTTAATACATTTGTTAAAAAACAAGGCTGACAAGGTGTATCCATAAGAGATTTGTGCTCAGAAGGAAAAGTTAAACTTACCAGAACATACTACATGAAGCACATTTTATAAAATACTGTTATTTCTGTTTTTTCTAGCAACATATTCACGTACAGTTTTGTCATATGAGAGCTTCCTTGCAATGTCATTTTCTAGAGACAATATGCATAAAGAATTTAAGCGCTCTTCAGTGATGATAGACCGAAATTTGTTTTTTTAAAATAAAGGATAGCTTTGAAAAATTCCTTTCTGCTTCACAGCTCGTGATGGGCATTGTCAAGTACAGCTTAAGCGCAGTAGTAATATTGGGGAACACTTCAATTAGGTGTTGCTCACAAATAAGCTGAAGAACTTCTGCGCATTGCATTTTAGATGGCGTGTTTTCTTCTGTGTTCTGGGATTTCCCAAGGTGCAAATATTCTTTGAACTGATAACACTCGTTTACTAATTTGTGGTCAATATCATCTTTGTAATACGATATTATAAGTTTAATACTGTCCTCATCAATTTCAGAATTGTTCACCAATTCTGAGAGGAACTTGAACCTTTTCACAGTCTGCTCATATGGGTCAATCCTCTTGCATAACTGGATTATCAAGCAGTCATAGAGTTGATATAGAACTTACTTACTTACTTAGTCGTTCCCCTTCTACCGTGAGGTGTAGAGGTTTGGAAGAGAGAGCGCCAGACTATCCTATCTGCTGTCTTCCTCCTGGCCTGGTTCCATTCTAGTCCTCGGTCCTTCAAAGATTGTCTAATGTTGTCCTCCCAGTGGACTCTGGGTCGTCCTCGGGGTTTGGATCCTTGGCTCTTTGTTTCCCATGCTTGTCGTGGTATCCGATCTTCTCCAATTCTGCAGACATGGCCAAACCATCTTAATTGGGACTGTTCTACTTGGGTCTGCAGGGGGTAGGATTTAAGGCTTTGACGTATCGTCCGGTTGCGTACCATGTCTCTTCTTGTTACTTCAACCACCTTCCTCAGATACCTCATTTCTGAGGTTTGGATCTGGCTTTTATGGGTTGTAGTCATTGCCCATGACTCGCATCCATATGTCAAGAGTGGGACATAGGTGGAGCGGTATACAGCCATCTTCGTTTTCTTACCAACCTCTCTCTTGCTGAGGAATCCTCGATTTATGGCCTGAAAAAGTCTCCCAGCTGCTGCTTTTCGAGTGGCCAACTCTTCTTTGATGCCTCCCTTTCGGTCTATAATAGCTCTGAGGTATTTAAAGTGGTCGACCTGCTCCAGGACCTATTCTCCCAGCTTAATCTGATGTCTTCTTTCTTCTCGTGATATCACCATGGATTTTGTTTTAGAGCTGCTTATGACCATCCCTCTCTTCTCCAGCTCTTCCTTCCAGACTTGCAGGTTGGATTGGAGATGTGCCTCTGATTTAGCAATCAGGGCAACATCATCAGCAAATGCCAGCTCTGAAATATAGACCTGTCTCATCTTCCAGTACCCCACTGAATACTTTCTTGTATCTCTCTCCTTACATGCCTTGATGACATCGTCCATAAGGAGTATGAAGAGGTAAGGTGATAGGATATCACCTTGTCTTACACCAGTGGTGGTCCTGAACTCTTCTGACTTATGGTTTGCTGTCCTCACATAATTTCTGCAAGACTTGTAGAAGCTCTGTATAGCATGAATCAGAGGTGCTGGAATATTCTTCCTTGCCAAACAGTCCCAAAGTTTGCGCCTCTATGGTTTCCACACTGTCGATTGTCACCCTTTTTGAAAATTGGTGTTATGATGGCAATCTCCCAATCCTTTGGTATGTTCTTGTTGTACCACGCTGCCTGTAAAACCCTTAAGAGTAATAGGTCGCCTGATGCTCCCATGAACTTAACCATTTCTGGTGTTATACCATCACGCCCTGCTGCTTTGCCCATCTTGATTTTCTCCAGTGCTGCCTTCAGTTCTTCCATCTTCATGTCATCTTCACCATCATTGGTTTTCTCTTCTGTGCTAGTGTTTATCATTTCTGATGCTTCACCATGCTCACCATCCAGGAGTTCTGAGAAATATTCTTTCCATCTTTCCATTACTTCCTTCGGGGCAGTAAGCAATTTGCCTTGCTTGTCCTTTATAAATTTGAGAGGGCATTGTTTTTCCTTCCTCATGTTCTTTAGGGTCTTAAAGAACAATTTCTGGTTTTCTTGTGCATCTTTTTCTAGCTTTTCTCCAAATTCTTCCCAGGACTTCTGTTTTGCTGCTAGCACTTTGTTCTTTGCTTCTGTTCTGAGTGCCACATATTCTCTATATTTTTCCATTTGTCCTGTTGTGTTTTTAGCTCCTAAGTATTGTTTCCATGCCATTTTCTTCTCTCTTATTTTCTCTTTGACTTCCTCTGTCCACCAAGGTGTCCTCTTTCTCTTGTTCCCAAGTCGGACTTCACCGCATGCTTCTGCAGCAGCTGTCTTTATGATATCCTTGAATTTAATCCAGAGGGTTTCCAAGTCATCAGGTCGTTCTTCTGTGTTGTTCAACGCTGCAGCAATAAGCCCCTGATATTTGGTCTTAATTTCTGGCTCTCTCAGCGTGTAGGTCCTAATGCTCATTTCTCCTGCTCGTTTACTTGGTTTACTTGGTTTCTTGCGTGATGTTGATATAGAACTTCTATCCTAAATTTGTGAGCTCCTCTCAAAGAAGCAATACCACTTGTTCCATCTGAAAATTTCCTTGTAACAATGCATTTGGAAGCATCAGACTAACTTGAAGTGATATCTTCTGATTCATAGTGTACAATCCTATCGGCTGAATTTTCTCTGAGTTCTTTAACAAACGAAAGTAAAGATGAAAGCAGAAGATAACCTTCAAATACATCAAAACCAGGGGTTTGGAGTTTCTTACTTGTTCCCACACGACTGTTAAAATAGCATATTCCAGCTGTACCAACTTGTTGTATAAATTCTTTGCATCTCGTTTACATTCAGGCTTCTCTTCTGAGTCTTCAAAAATATGTTTGAGAGTTTGTAACATACCCATATATCCATTTTTATTTGCCCGGACTGCTTTACAGTGTGCATACCATCTAGTTACACTTAAGCTCTTTAGAGAAAAATGTAGATTTCCCTGTGTGTTTAAAATCCCCCATCTTCGTGGAGATCCAGAAAAGGAAACATACAGCTACTGCAAAATGCCAAAATAGTCAACAACTTCAGGTACAGTAGACACTGCCTTTTCTCCAACAAGGTTAAGTGAATGTGCTGCACATGGTACATAGTCTGCGTACCTGTTAATGTTTTTAAAGAGTGCTTGCAGCCCTTTCTCCGAGCCCTTCATGTTAGATGCATTATCGTAGTACTGAGCACGGATATTTTCAAGTGAAAGCTTATGTTCACCCAAGACTTGTTATATTTTGTTGAACAAGGTCGTGGATGAATGGTTTTCTATCGGTAAAAATGTTTAAAATCTCTCACAGGGTTTTCCATTATAGCAGTATCGAACCACAATTACCAGCTGGTCAACATGTGTCAGATCAGGCAACAATAATAGAGTAGTATTTGGTGTCTAGGTTGTTGATTTGATTCACAGTTTCATCTTGCACATGTTTTCCCAAAATTTCTATCAATTCTTCATACACGGTTTTGAATACGTAAGTAGCATTTACTTTTTCATTTTTACATTTCTCGAGATGTTCATGTAAAAATGGGTTGAATTCTGTAATAAGTTCAATGGCCCCGATGAAGTTTCCATTATTTGGTGAGCCCCACTTCTACTCATGACCTCTAAATGCCAAACCTCTTTCACTTAAAAACTTTATAACAGCTACAACTCTTTTCAGTACTTCAAAATAGTACTGTATGGTTTTTGTCATCTGTTTTTCAAGTTGCTGATCCACAGAATTTTTAATTGACTTTCTTGTTATCCAACACAACATCGCCCTCTTATGTTCCATGCTGTCTTCATGATTCTCCAGAGTTCTGAGTACATTCATCCAGCCAGAAAACCCACCTGTTGTAAGTGATGTTTGGCATTTAGAAAAGAGTTTGCAAACAAAACAGTAGGCTATATACAGCCTTCGCTCTTTGAGTAAACTAACCAGGATCTCATCACAGTCTGGCCATTTTTCAATTTTTTTTTCAAAATATTTGTTTCAGAAACTTCAGTTTTGCTCCTTGTAAACCCTGCTTGATTCGATATCATCATCTGGTTTATTATTTTGAAAAAAACCTATGTCTTGCATTAAACAATTCTGTATTAAATCATTATCAACTGTTATGGGCCAGTTTTCGAGGTCACTGTATTCTTTGAAATCACTGAATTTGCTTCCTGTTTCATGTTTCTGCTCAGTCTCTGCTTGTTCCGCGCTACTTTCACGTTGACCACTGTGATCGTCATCTGTATCAAAAGCGTCAATAGTGGGTTGACTTGCTAGAATGAGCACCTGCAGTTTGTGCACTATCGGTGGCTTCAATGGTGTTTGCTTGGCTTGTTTCAACTGTAGGTGTTGACAAACCTGACATTGCCAAATAGTTTGTTAGTTTTTGACATTTAGAGATTTCGTCAGATCGCTTTTCCTTGAGTTTGCGTTTTTGGTATCCACTTAAGTACTTTCGTGAACTCATTGTTATTCCTCTAGGGTCTTGACCTCTGTTACAAAGGGGGGAAAATTACATTAGCCACAGCAGAACAGCCAACTTACCGTGACACTCCACCTTTACAACATCTGTGCTACTGACTCTCTAATTTTGGGATTGTTGAAATATATACAACAAAAAATTAATCAATTTGAGTCGTGCGACTATTGTCGCATGCTTTGAAAGGAACCAAATTTAGGTCAACTTTCTGAGAAAGCGTTTTTTCGTTTACGGCTAGCCTACATGATACTTTAATAACCTTTTAATTTTTATTTTAACTATTATTTTGTATTGAATTACATTATATTATTAATATTATTATTGTTTAAAAACCCATTCTCATAAAGTAGACCCAACATTTTTAAGCAATGTGGACTAAAGTCGCTTTTGGGGCCCCTCCGGGATTAGGGGCCCTGAAGCTTAAGCTTCATTAGTTTCATAGTAGATCCGCCACTGCACATATGAGTACACTGTGGGAAAAAAATACATTCTTACATACTTCAATAGCAGAGAAACATACGGGAGCAATTAAAAAAAGAAAAAGTATATCTGCTCATTCTCGTACATGTCTTTACATTTTAAACAAATTGCCAGAGAAAGACAGTAAGACATAGACACAGATAGGTAGCAAAAACAGAAATAAGGACATAGACATTTAGAGACAGAGATAAGCAAGAGAGAAAGGGAAGGAGAAATAGATTAGACACAAAAAAAGACAAAGAGAGTCCTCTTTGCTGTCCAGATACAGCCAGATACAGCTAATGGGAAACAGAATGAGAGAGGAAGCAAGAAAGACAGAATGGAAATAACAACAGAGAGAGAAAGAAACATATAGGTAGTGAAGATGAGGACTGCAAGAGAGAAGTAAGTGAATTAAAAAAAAACCTCATTTTTGTAAGGTTGAAATATACTACTCGTCAAAAGTCAAGGGCCACTTAGAAAAACCTTGGTAGAAACCATAAAACAAATCTGATATAAACGTAACTTATTTCAGTCAAAACGGCATTTATTGAATACCAAATTGACATGTCATGTAAAGAAATGGAAACACACATTCAAACACAATGAAGCTGTGAAGTGTGTCACCCACCTTTTCAAAAGTCACACAATAGATATTGGACACATAGACATTTCAAAATCGGGTATGACAACCGTTTGCAGCAAGGCATTCAAGACAGCGTAGACGCATTGAGTCCACATGGGTCTGAAGAGTATCCTGAGGAACAGCTTGCCATTCCTGAAGCAGAAATGCAGTCAGCTGTGCAACATCCATTGGCAGGGGGTGATTTGTTGACAATCTTCGACCAAGGACATCCCAGAGGTGCTCAATCGGAGAAAGGTCAGGTGAATGAGCTGGCAGTGAAGCGAGATTCATCAGTGAAGAGAACTTGACTCCATTGTTGCCTTGTCCATCGGATGTGCTCGCGACACCAAGCAACACGGGCTCTGCGATGAGCAGGAGTAAGAGGGATTCTGACTGCAGGACGTCGAGCAGCCAGTCCAAATTCATGTAAATGTCTGCGAATGGTGCTTTGACTGACATTAACGTTTACAGTTTGTCTCAGCTGACATCTTAGAGTGGAACAAGTCACTGTTCGATGGCACAGGGCTGACAACCAGAGGTACCGGTCATCATGTCTATTGGTGCATCTAGGGCGACCTGGCCGGTGGCGATCCTCCACACTTCCTGTGGCCTGAAATCTCTCCAAAATTCTTTGGATAGTAGAGTGTGACACTGCAAGCCGCCTAGCAACCTCACAGACAGATGAACCACTTTCAACCCACGCTATAGCCCTCATTCTTTGTAAGGTGTCAAGACTTCTTCTCGATGGCATGGTTTTTGCAAGTGATGAAACTACCCTAAGTCTGCTGATTGTAAAACAAATTAAGAGTGAACTCTGTTCACGAAAAGTCGCCATTGCACGTGGAATGTCAATCAGCACGATTACTTCATCTTTTTGGTTGTACGGAAGTTTGAAAAAACAGATTCAAAATGTGAATTTATGGTCAGCAAACCAAATTGTACGTGATTACCATGGTTGTCGGTGAGTGGTTTTTATGCTTAACGTGCATAGAGGACTGTCAGAGGAAGATATTGCACCCATTTTTACTAAAAACTTCCTTCATTTAATCATTCTATGCGCTTATATAAAAGTGTATTGAAAATAATAGGGTGGCCCTTGACTTTTGACGAGTAGTATATTAAAGGGATTTTGTGTGGCATGTTTAAATATCTACTCAAGTGAAACAGATAGAGAGAGACAGCAAGATAGTGAAACAGCAAATGAGAGAGAGCAAGACAGTGAAACAGCTAGGGAGAGACAGCAAGATAGTGAAACAGCAAATGAGAGACAGCAAGATAGTGAAACAGCAAATGAGAGACAGCAAGATAGTGAAACAGCAAATGAGAGACAGCAAGATAGTGAAACAGCATGACAGTCAGTAAGAGAGTGAAACAGCAAGACAGTGAAACAGTATGACAGTCAGTAAGAGAGTGAAACAGCAAGACTGAGACAGCAAGACAGTCAGTAAGAGAGTGAAACAGTGAGACAGAGACAGCAAGTCAGTGAAACAGCTAGAGAGAGACAGCAAAATAGTGAAACAGCTAGAGAGAGACAGCAAGATAGTGAAACAGCAAGAGAGAGACCACAAGATGGTGAAACGGCAAGAGAGAGATCAGAAGCCAGCTTCAAGCTTCAGAAATGAGATAGGTGGTTGAAGTAAAGAGAAGAGACATGGTCCATAACCAGACGATTGTGAAAACAGCTAGAGAGACAGCAAGATAGTGAAACGGCAAGAGAGAGAGACAGCAAAATAGTGAAAAAGCATGAGAGACAGCAAGATAGTGAAACAAAAAAAGAGACACAGTAAAGTAGAGACAGCATGAGAGTGAATCAGCAAGTGAGTGAAACAGTAAGAAAGAGACAGCAAGAGAGAAACAGCAAGAGAATAAAACAGCAACAGAGAAACAGCAAGAGAATAAAACAGCAAGAGAGTGAAACAGCAGGAGAGAGACAGCAAGAGAGTGAAACAGCATGAAAGTGTTAACAAGAGAATGAAACAACATGAAAGTGGCAACAAGAGAATGAAACAACATGAAAGTGGAAACAAGAGAGTGAAACAGCATGAAAGTGGCAACAAGACAGTAAAACAACATGAAAGTGTCAACAAGAGAATGAAACAGCATGAAAGTGGCAACAAGAGAATGAAACAGCATGAAAGTGGCAAAAAGAGAATGAAACAACATGAAAGTGGCATCAAGAGAGTGAAACAGCATGAAAGTGGCAACAAGACAGTAAAACAACATGAAAGTGTCAACAAGAGAGTGAAACAACCTGAAAGTGGCAACAAGAGAGTGAAACAACATGAAAGTGGCAACAAGAGAGTGAAACAGCATGAAAGTGGCAGCAAGATAGTAAAACAACATGAAAGTGTCAACAAGAGAGTGAAACAACCTGAAAGTGGCAACAAGAGAGTGAAACAACATGAAAGTGGCAACAAGACAGTAAAACAACATGAAAGTTTCAACAAGAGAGTGAAACAACCTGAAAGTGGCAACAAGAGAGTGAAACAACATGAAAGTGGCAACAAGAGAGTAAAACAACATGAAAGTGGCAACAAGAGAGTAAAACAGCATGAAAGTGGCAACAAGAGAATAAAACAACATGAAAGTGGCAAAAAGAGAGTGAAACAGCATGAAAGTGGCAACAAGAGAATGAAACAACATGAAAGTGGCAACAAGAGAGTGAAACAGCATGAAAGTGGCAACAAGAGAATGAAACAACATGAAAGTGGCAACAAGAGAATGAAACAACATGAAAGTGGCAACAAGAGAGTGAAACAGCATGAAAGTGGCAACAAGAGAATGAAACAACATGAAAGTGGCAACAAGAGAATGAAACAGCATGAAAGTGGCAACAAGAGAATGAAACAACATGAAAGTGGCAACAAGAGAGTGAAACAGCATGAAAGTGGCAACAAGAGAATGAAACAACATGAAAGTGGCAACAAGAGAGTGAAACAGCATGAAAGTGGCAACAAGAGAATGAAACAACATGAAAGTGGCAACAAGAGAGTGAAACAGCATGAAAGTGGCAACAAGAAAGTGAAACAGCATGAAAGTGGCAACAAGAGAATGAAACAACATGAAAGTGGCAACAAGAGAGAAACAGCAGGAGAGAGACATCAAGAGAAAGACAGCAAGAGAGAGACAGCAAGAGAGACAGCAAGAAAGTGAAACAGCAAGAGATATACAGTAAAAGAGATCCAGCAAGAGAAAGACAGTGAGGAGTGAAACAGCAAGAGTGGGACAGCAAGAGAGTGAAACAACGCAATAAACAGCAAGACAGACAGTAACAGAGTTAAACAGCAAGACAGAGACAGCAAGACAGTGAAACAGCATGACAGTCAGCAAGAGAGTGAAACAGCAAGACAGAGACAGCAAGACAGAGAAACAGCAAGACAGTCAGTAAGAGAGTGAAACAGCAAGATAGAGACAGCAAGACTGTGAGGAGTTACTGTGATTTTATTTTCCACAGGCCCCATTCTTTCTCTCCCTATAATTATGTTCTGTAAGTACTTGAGTTTGGTCTTCTTCTCTTGGAAATTAATTGCTTTTTCAGGAGGGATTACTGTAGGGTTTAAGTTTATACTCGCACCAGTTTTCTTTTCTCTAAAGTAATTGCGTACAAGTAGTCGTATTTCCTTTGTTAAATTAATCGTGGTCATTTTATTGTATTTACTAGGCGTTGTAGACGATGAATAAGCATTTGGAAGAAAGAATTGAGGATCTTGAAATGTGGATATATAGAAGAATGGGGCGTATCTCATGGAAAGAGATGAAAACAAATAAGGAGGTCCTAGAAAATCTAGGTATGAAAAGAGAACTAATGAGGGAGGTCAAAGTTCGGCAGCTAAAATACTTTGGCCACATAAAAAGGCATAACACCTTGCAGAAGACCATAACAGAAGGGAGAGTTGAAGGCAAACGTGCAAGTGGGAAGATAACATCAAGAGATGGACAGGAAAGAGTCTATCAGAGTGCACCACCAAGACAAGAGACAGAAGACGTTGGAGATCCATTACAGCCAACCTTCGTTGTGGAGATGGCAACTGATGATGATGATGATGTAGTTATTTTAGGCTGGGTAGATTTTTCAACTCGGATAAAACCGAAAAACCCGTACCTACCCAGGTAAATTGGGGGTGGTGTGAAAAAAGCACTACCCAGGTACTTAAACTGGCGCTAGGATCGAATTAAAGTTAATTTGGCTCACGCGGTCAACGTAACATTATCTTTAATGACGCAATTTTAGGACACGTGGTAGCGGTAATAATATGAGTCATGAGTAGCTTGCATTATCATTGGAGGATTTCAATAGTTTATGAAATGCTGGAATATTATTGGTTTAAGAGCGATGCCAAACGATGACGTATGGCTTGGGTTCTGGCATGGGTTCCAATTATAAATATCATAATATTTTAATTGGCGCTCTCTTGGTCTCCAGAAAATTCAGCTGTGAAAACAACGTCTTTATCACTTGCTCTTAGTGAGATATTCGATAAAATTGTGGGTATGTCCATAATTTAATTAACTAGTAGATAGTCTGTAGATTTTAACTGTTAAAGTAAAAGTTTCTTCTGGGAGGTTAAAATAATTTCTTAAACGAAAGTGCCATCACTTACTATCTTATAGAAAGAATAAAAATGTAAGTGTGCATATAATTTTTCTATGATAAGCTAGTGCTGTCTAGGATTTGTGTAAAGGATTTTTGAGATATTCATTGTGTAAGGTTAAGCGCTAAGATAAACAGGAGCTTGGTAATATGTAGTAGTTAGTTGTGTCAAACGCAATTCAAATTCTGATAATTTACAAGTGTGTATATCTGAGAGCGTATTTATGTATTTTATTTCATTGAAGATTTAATTCTGTTACATTTCCAAGTGTATATACGTGAGCTTAGTTGTGTATTTTATTTAGTGGGGTTTGATTTAGTTGTGCTATTTTGGTAATGCAGTCGGATGGTAAGAGATGAAAAATATAAGTGAATCTTATATTACTCGTACATAGAGGAGTAATTCATTTTTTCGAGGATGGAATTTAATTATTCCTAGAGAGGTTTATTTTAATTTGGTGTTAAGTGAGGAAACAATCATGGGTCAGTATAAAAAGTAGACCTTAGTATTTTAGTACAGGAGTTCCCCTCAGTTTGAATTGTTGTGACTTCGTGGCTAGGCTGACGTAAAAGATTTAGGTCAGCTGTGTTTGGGGTTTCCTAACCAGACAGGTTGAAGTGGGGTAGTTTTGACCTTCAGATAGGAATGCTGACTATCGCTGTGCATAGTTGAGGAGGGGGAAGACGGGAGCTGTATTGATTTAGGGTAGAGGTAATTATTTCAGGGAGTTAGGTGTTAGAGATATGATTTCTTGAAGTTGTGTACATTAGTTGTCATTTCTTTTGTTTACAGCAATTTTTCATGGCACCCAGGGAGCGGTGCAAATTTGCCTTACAGCTTGCCAAGATATTTGACCACAGAAGGGTCGAGGCATCGCCAGAGGTGAAATAAAATTGGTGATGCGGTAGTTACCGGCGCCAAGTACATGTGCACCAGAAATAGATAGCAGTTCTTCTTTTTCAGTGAAGCCCCATGCTTCAGCGGGAACTGGTCTATCTTATAAAACCCAGAGCTCTGAGCTCATTATACCACCCCAAAAAGGCGCGTGGCCTGGAGGTTGGGTTGGGTTGTGTTTGTTTAAATTCGGTCATAATAAAACCGACAGCCAAAGAGGGGTAACTGGGCAGTGAATTAAGGTTCGTCAGCAGTGAAGCAGCTACATTTGAGTCAAGTGCCTAGTCTAATAACCCACATCATCAGCTACAGTATTCGTTGGAGGAGATAGGGTTAAAATTCCTTCCAAATGCACTAGAGAGAGAAGGGGCGTAGCGGAGAAGCCTCTCAGTAGGAACCAGGAGTGTCAGACAGACACTGAACAGAGACAGAATTACAAATTAGTCATTCAGATTGTGTAGGACTTTGAAAAGTTCAAATCAGCTTTCGGTGTAGGCAGTTAATTTAGTCATAGTCAGTAGGACAGTGACAGTGGTAACTTTAGGATAGTTAATAGTGGTGGCTCTGAAGTCAGAGACCCCACCAAGTAAATTCGTTTGTTTAACCCCTAACTTTCTTTCCTGCAGGTTGAGGGGAGGGTGACATTGTGGGTTTACCATTTGTAATCATTTTAATTGTTTGTTCTTTTTCAGGTGTGCGAACACGCACTTTATTTATTTGATATGTACTTTATTTTGTGGTGTAAATAAACTTTAAAAAATATACTGGATCAGGTTCTTTCTATCTAACTATATAGTCTATAGCTATTATTGAAGTCACGAGTGGCGAGAGAGAGTCAATCTAGGTTCTCACCCTCGAACCCATAGTCTCATCTTTCCACATTCACTGTCATTTAACATCAAAATCTATCTTCTCGGTCTTTTCTCATACTAGGGTCTTGTCTTACACTCAGACATAACTCTATAATTAAATCCACTTCATGACAAAGACAGTGAAACAGCATGACAGAGACAGCAAGACAGTGAAACAGCATGACAGTCAGTAAGAGAGTAAAACAGCAAGACAGTGAAACAGCAAGATAGTGAAACAGCACAAGTCAGTAAGAGAGTGAAACAGCAAGACAGAGACAGCAAGACAGTGAAACAGCATGACAGTCAGTAAGAGAGTAAAACAGCAAGACAGTGAAACAGCACAACAGTCAGTAAGAGAGTCAAACAGCAAGACAGAGACAGCAAGACAGTGAAACAGCATGACAGTCAGTAAGAGAGTGAAACAGCAAGACAGTGAAACAGCAGGAGAGAGACAGTAAGAAAAAGACTGTACGAAAGTAAAGCAAGCAATAGAGAGAGAGAGAGAGATAGAGAGGGTAAAAATGTTTAAAACAGGAACAAACAAAATTAGAAATATTAAAATAAAAAAAGAAAGTTTAGAAATATCAATATTTATACATTGAGGAGTTGAATAAACCAGCGACTACATGACTATACAGGAGTATTGAAGAATAACTTATATGAAAACATAAAATGTGAGAGAGTAATAAAGAGGAAGGTTTTATAAAGCCGTAACTTACACTTTGCTACAGGCATCCCGAAAAGCAAGCCACCACGGATTGCTCTGATCTAATTTGGTGATTTTATCATCCATTGTTTTCTGATGGAAGGATAGAGTAGAGGTCAATATCGTCAATTTTCAGTATCAAGTAATCTTGTGTACAACTACATCATGTTCAATATATTCAAAATTTTATTTCACTACAGTGTTCTAAAAATGTGCTAAATATTATATCAAAAGTGGTCATACATTTATTAGACACTGTTCTATATTTCTTCTGTACATGCTCTCTTTAACACTGCCTCTATATATTCTCTCTTTAACATTGTCTCTGTACATGATCTCTTTAATGCTGTCTCTGTACATGCTCTATTTAACACTGTCTCTGTACATGCTCTCTTTTACACTATCTCTGTACTTACTTACTTAGTCGTTCCCCTTCTACCGTGAGGTGTAGAGGTTTGGAAGAGAGAGCGCCAGACTATCCTATCGGCTGTCTTCCTCCTGGCCTGGTTCCATTCTAGTCCTCGGTCCTTCAAAGATTGTCTAATGTTGTCCTCCCAGCGGACTCTGGGTCGTCCTCAGGGTCTGGATCCTTGGCTCTTTGTTTCCCATGCTTGTCGTGGTAGCCGATCTTCTCCCATTCTGCAGACATGGCCAAACCATCTTAGTTGGGACTGTTCTACTTGGGTCTGCAGGGGGTGGGATTTAAGGCCTTGACGTATCGTCTGGTTGTGTACCATGTCTCTTCTTGTTACTTCAACCACCTTCCTCAGATACCTCATTTCTGAGGTTTGGATCTGGCTTTTGTGGGTTGTAGTCATTGCCCATGACTCGCATCCATGTGTCAAGACTGGGACATAGGTTGAGCGGTATACAGCCATCTTCGTTTTCTTACCAACCTCTCTCTTGCTGAGGAATCCTCGATTTATGGCCTGAAAAAGTCTCCCAGCTGCTGCTTTTCGAGTGGCCAACTCTTCTTTGATGCCTCCCTTTCGGTCAATAATAGCTCCGAGGTATTTAAAGTGGTCGACCTGCTCCAGGACCTGTTCTCCCAGCTTAATCTGATGTCTTCTTTCTTCTCGTGATATCACCATGGATTTTGTTTTAGAGCTGCGTATGACCATCCCTCTCTTCTCCAGCTCTTCCTTCCAGACTTGCAGGTTGAATTGGAGATGTGCCTCTGATTTATCTCTGTACTTGCTATCTGTAACGCTGTCTCTGTACATGCTCTCTTGAACACTATCTCTGTTTATGCTCTCTTTAACACTGTCTCTGTACATGCTCTCTTTAACACTGTCTCTGTACATGCTCTCTTTAACACTGTCTCTGTATATGCTCTCTTTAATACTATCTCAAACATGCTCTCTTTAACACTGTCTCTGTACATGCTCTCATTAACACTATCTCTGCACATGATCTCTTTAACACTGCCTCTGTACATACTCTCTTTAACACTATATCTGTACATGCTGTCTGTAATGCTGTCTCTGTACATGCTCTCTTGAACAATATCTCTGTACATGCTCTCTTTAACACTGTCTCTGTACATGCTCTCTTTAACACTGTCTCTGTATATGCTCTCTTTAATACTATCTCAAACATGCTCTCTTTAACACTGTCTCTGTACATGCTCTCTTTAACACTGTCTCTGTATATGCTCTCTTTAATACTATCTCAAACATGCTCTCTTTAACACTGTCTCTGTACATGCTCTCATTAACACTATCTCTGTACATGCTCTCTTTAACACTGCCTCTGTACATGCTCTCTTTAACACTATATCTGTACATGCTGTCTTTAATGCTATCTCTGTACATGCTCTCTTTAATGCTGTTTATGTACTTGCTCTCTTTTACACTGTCTTTGTACATGCTCTCTTTAACACTATCTCTGTACATGCTCTCTTTAACACTATCTCTGTACATGCTCTATTTAACACTGTACATGCTCTCTTTTACACTATCTCTGTACTTCCTGTCTGTAACACTGTTTCTGTACATGATCTTTTTAACATTGTCTCTGTACATGCTCTCTTTAACAGTATCTCTGTACATGCTCTCTTTAACACTGCCTCTCTGTACATTCTCTCTTTAACACTGCCTCTCTGTACATTCCCTCTTTAACACTGCCTCTCTGTACTTCTTCTTCTTCTTCTTCCATCCTTAGCCATCAACCGGCAAAGCAGTATGTGGCCAGTACGCCTAGTGGCGTCTTAGGGCAACAACAAATTGATCAATCTATCGCTGTTTCCACCACGCCTAGTGGCGTCTTTGTGGAACAAAAACAGACCAAACAATCTATCATTGTTTCCGTAATCAGATTGGTTGGCAAGCAGGTGATCAGCCCACTGTGCAAAGTTTTTTTACAGGATGGGGTAAACAGCCCCATGCCCATACCCTCCTTAGTCGCTTTTTACGACATGCGTGGTAGGGTGCAGTGTTACTATTCTTTGCTCCCCTTTCGGGCCCCGGTAACACACGGGTGCCTCTCTGTACATTCCCTCTTTAACACAGAGTCTGTATACACACATTTTCACAGTACCTCCACACACACACACATTGTTTCCTTATTTTTCTAATTAATGGATTAAAATACATCCAGTACAAAATTTGATGGATTATAATTATGATATAAGATATATCCACTTAAACCTGTGTTGAGTTATAACTAGGGTATATGACATCTACACATGTAGATAATATATTGCTGCCATTTGCTTACTGGCAACCTCCAGCCTAATCAATTATTACATATTGTCTATCAGTTAATAAAAAATACATTAGTTTCAAATTGCTTCTTTACAAATATTTGTATAAGTGCATTTATACATACAATTTTTATGACTGCTATTACATACTCAAACTGATGTGCACAAATGCACATGCACTGTTAAGTGTGCACATTAATATATGCTGTCTCCTTCACATAAAGTTTTTAAGGCTGTATCCCTCACATAATCTTTTTTTTTTAATTGTTCGCATAAACTTTTTAAGACTTTTTCCTTGACATAAAATGTTTAAGACTTTTTCCTCGACATAAACTTTTTAAGACTTTTTCCTTGACATAAACTTTTTAAGACTTTTTCCTTGACATAAATTTTTTAAGACTTCCTCCTTTACATAAGCTTTTTAAGACTTTCTCCTTGACATAAACTTTTTAAGACTTTCTCCTTGACATAAACTTTCTAAGACTGTTTCCTTCACATAAGCTTTTTAAGACTTTCTCATTGACATAAACTTTTTAAGATTTTCTCCTTGACATAAACTTTCTAAGACTGTTTCCTTGACATAAACCTTTTAAGACTTTCTCCTTGACATAAACTTTTTAAGATTTTCTCCTTGACATAAACTTTCGAAGACTGTTTCCTTGACATAAACCTTTTAAGTTTGTCTCCTTCACATAAACTTTTTAAGACATGCTCAATGACATAAACTTTTTATGTCTGTCTCCTTGACATAAACTTAAGTCTGTCTCCTTCACACTAACTTTTTAAGTCTGTCTCCTTGACATAAACTTAAGTCTGTCTCCTTCACACAAACTTTTTAAGAGTACTAAGACTGTCTCCTTCACATAAACTGTTTAATGCTGCATCTACACACACTGTTTCAGATTGTCTCTACACACACTCTTGCTCTTATTAAGACTGTCTTTGCTCACACACACTGTATTAAAACTACCTCCGCACACAGAGACACACACACAAACTGTTTTAACACTGTATCTACAGACATAAGCTTGCTTGTCTGTCACTGCAAAGTTGCCAGGTTCAAAACCAGTTTGTGTCATGCTCCAGTCTACCCAGATGTAAATGGGTACATGATTCCACTCTTAAGTTAGAGAAAGTAAATGTAGCAAGAAAGAGAACTGGTCACCCCATATCAATAAGCTGGACAGTCTCTAACACTTCATTCTGTATCTCAGCTTTGTAGAAACAACTAAAATAAAGATTACAGCAGACACTATCAATGCAATATCAACAACTAAGCCCATCTACACTGCACACAAGCTGCCAGTTTGGAAATAACAGCATGTCCCTGAAATGATAGAAAACATTCCAGATATTGAGAGAAGGAACAGCCAAACTAAAACAGAAAAAAAGAGTCCTAATCACAAAATACATAGAGAAACATTACCCAAGCAACACTTGGATCCATGCATACACAGATGGATCAGCAAAAAAATGCAACAGAAGATGAAGGTGGAGGTGTCTTTCTAAGCTTTAGCAGTGGCACACAGAAAAAGTTGCCAGTTGCAACAGGAACATTCTCAAATAACTTCCCAGCAGAAACAGAAGACTCAAAAACTGCTGCAGAAGTCCTAATGGCAGAAGAAAGCTCTGAGAGAAAAGTAGCTGTCTTCACAGATGCTGTGTCGGTAATTGTAGCACTGAAATGTCAGAATAATGCCGACCTGGATGACCTGAAAGTAACACTCCACAAACTATACTAGCAGTTCAAAAGAGTTGTGATACAATGGATCCTATCTCCACTGTCTGAGAGTGACCAAAGACAAAGAAGAAGGAGGCTCAGTATGCTATGGACCTACCTTTACTTTTTAATCAGCACACATGAACATCAAGAGAGTACGAATAAAGAGGGGGATGTCATGGATGGCGCAGGCTGAGTCAACTATTCAACAGGTGACCACAGTTGAAAACATATTCAAGGGAGAGGAGTGGAGTAGGTCCAGTGAGAACTTGGCTACCTACCAACAGGTCATCATCAGCCTTGGCAGAGAATGCAGAGCTCGAGGCAATGGAAAAGCAGAACTGGAAATTGATCAACTGATAAATGAAAATGTTGGGAATAATGATGCTGTTGTGTACACTGATGGGTCTGTAGCCCATGGTGGGAAATCAGGATGGGGCTTCTCGGCTAGAATTAAGGGCATGATCATCGCGGAACATAGCGGGGCCTACATGACAACAACCTCCAGCATGAGACTGGAGGTAGAATCAGCTACTGCTGCTTTAAGGTGGTTGTCTGAAACTTCATTGCCAAGAACAGTTATTGTGTCAGACTCTCAGTCCATGCTTCGGAAGATCCAAAATGGATGGCTACGGCATGAATGGAAAACCTCCATAGCAGCCTCAAATCTTCAGGAACTGGTGTGGATCTACTGTCCTGGTCATGTATGGGTACGCGGCAATGAAAGAACTGATAGACTAACTTCAAGAGCACCTATAGTGGGTGTGTTGGATATGGATATAGGGAGAGATACTGAAGACAATTAATGATCACTTGTTAGAGAATGAAACTGCAATCGATGAATCATCATGGCTGAGATTGCTGGAGTTTGGCATTAGGCGTGGGACTGGCAGGAATGAACATATGAGAGGATGCATCCAATGTATGTACAATCAGCGCGCAACAGAAACTGTTAGCATTCATACCCTTCAACACTGGCTGAGGGAGACTGAGCACCTATAGGTTTGCCCAAGTGCAATGAAGTCAATTCTGAACAACAACAATAATAACAACAGCACACATGAATGCCACTTTTTATGGATTGTCATGATAACCTTTGCAAGTCCTCCAGTCATGACCAATATACTCACATGAATATACCTGAAAGTAACACCACTGCCGGCTTCTGTACACCATCTTGTGACAGTCCTATCAAACTCTTCCAGGTCTGCCGTTGGTGGCACACGTATGTCAAAACCTAAGTTTCATAACACAACAGTAAGAAAACTTTAGCATATCAAAACCTAAGTTTCATAACACAACAGTAAGAAAACTTTAGCATATCAAAACCTAAGTTTCATAACACAACAGTAAGAAAACTTAATTGTTGTTGTGGTTCAGAATGTACAACGCTGCACTTTAGGCAAACCCTGAGATGCTCATTCTCCTTCAGCAAATGTCAAAGAGTATTACTGCGGATTGTTCTTGTAGCAAGCTCGTTGTATACAGGTCTGACCCATCCTCTCATGCATCCATCTCTAGTTAGTTTTATGACTGATGCTAAATTCCAGCAGTCTAAGTCATGTTAGTGTCAGTCTCTAACAGGTGATCTTTAACTGTCCTTATTAACTTACCCTTATCCAAATGTTGTGTCCTCACCATGAATGCTCTCGATGCTATTATGTCTCTGTCAGCTGTCTCATTGCCACATACCCTTGCATGACCAGGACAGTAAATCCACCCCAGTTCCTAAAGGGCTGTGACCTCTATGGAAGTTTTCCATTCATATCACAGGCATCCATTTTGGACCATCCAAAGCATAGATTCCCCAATGGGCTGATCACCCATTTGCCAGTCACTTTGACAAACGGATTGATTTGTCGTTGCCCTAAAGACGCCGTTAGGCGTGATGGGAACAACGGCAAAGAAAATCCATTTGCTGTTGCCCTTAAGACGCCACTAGGCGTAATGGCCACTGACTGCTTTGCCGGTCGTTGGCTAAGGACGGAAGAAGAAGAAGAAGAAGAAAGCATAGATTCAGAGTCCAATACAAGGAAACTTTAACATATTGAAACCCAGTTTCATAACACAACAATAAGAAAACTGTAACAATGAAGAAAACAAAATTGAGCTTGTGCCAAGTCTAAACATTTTATCTCACAACAGGTCACACACAAATACATTCACACAATTTTGATTTTGATTTTGATTTTATTGAGTGGGGGGGGGGGGGGGGGGGGGGGGGGGGGGGGGGGGGGGGGGGGGGCGGGGGGGGGGGGGGGGGGGGGGGGGAGGGGGGGGGGGGGTGTTTGAATTTATTACTTGAATTTATTAACACATTTGATATTTAATTAAAAAAAACACACAACAGTTAAAACCATATACTCATAAGAGTTGACCCTGTGACCTCCCTGGGGTCTCTAAGAAACTAAGAAAGAAAAGGACCATTGCTCCCTCAGGCATGTCATACAAGGTGACCAATACGAGGTTTTGCATGGAGCTAGCAACCTCATCATGTTATCACAAACTGCCAATAAAATCACTGCTTCAAGATCATGTGACTGCTATATGCAGACTCTCCCTGAAAGGAGGCCAGTTGTAGTCATGGCTCAATTCTCTATACACATGAAAAAAAGGAAAATCATGATGACTCATAAACGTTGACATAATGATATGATTAAAAATATATTATGGGGACAGGTTTAGCTCTCATCATTGTCTTATATACCTGTAGTCTTGACACAACAACTCTTGGTCAATGGAAGTAAGAGTTCTTTGATGTTACATAGAACCAATCCTAACATATGGAAGTGAGTCATGGACAATTAGTAAACAAGTAGGAAAAAGCATCTAGAGGCCAAAGATGTGGTTTTACAAAAGAATGTTAAGAATACCAGCACCAGGACCATTAATGATAATGATTGACAAAAGCCAGAGCACAAAGGAAACTTATTACACACATTAGTACTTTAGTTCTGTCTATTCTCTTACATTGTCAAACTTACATACTTTAGTAATTTACTTCTGTCCATTCTCTTACATTGCCAAACTACAAGCTTTATATCATATATGTCTAATTCTCAAATAATGTTAATGTAGAACAATATTATGTTGTCATGTCTATGACAGTACAAGCATAAGTTACATATCTCCTGTTCAATACTCACAAGCTGTCATAGAGTCTGGCACCACGTTAAACTGTACTCCACCCTGTCAGTGAGTTAAGTAATGAGGACAGAGATGTTAGACAAGTGCTAGTCAGATGTTACTAAGATGATACTAAAATGTTAGGAACACGCTTGAATAAATTGTATACTGGTTTTTTTTTTTCCCTTAGTATGCTGAATTTCTTGGTTAATACTGTTTGCTTTACATCTAATTACACATGTATCTGTTTATAAATGTTAACATTTATATACATATGTACACACAGGCGCACATATATACAAGCTGAATTTGATTACATACACATGCGTGTATGCTCATGCATGTGTGCGTGTGTGTCTGTGTGTGAATAAGCAAGTATACCCATCATAGCAATGATGGAGAAAAGAATTAAAACCAATGTCTTAACATTTCAGGATCTGTAGTACATTAAGAGACTTAGGATCTTGCTTAGAATACTATTTTTTTAATATTCTGACTGAAGTTACTTTAAAAATTTGTAAAGTTTTGAATAAGAATTTTAATTGTTTAAATTTCTGTCTCCTTCTTTTCAAGGGATATAATTCTCTCCTTTCCCCTCCCACAATTACCGAGTGTGTGTGTGTGTGTATGTGCATATGTTTAAGCCTTAGCTATCATATATATTATATACATCTTCTTCTTCTTTGATCCTTAGCCACCGGCTGTCAAAGCAGTCAGTGGCCAGAATGCCTGGTGGCGTCTTGTAGGGCAGCAACAAACTGCTTCCACTTTGTTCGATCGGCGGCCATCTTTTGTGCAGGGCCCCAGCTCTGGTTCAATCTTTTCATCTTGGCCTCCACAGTTCTCCACCAAGTTGTTTTTGGTCAGCCTCTCTTTCACTTTCCTTCAGGAGTCCATTGCAAAGCTGTTCTTGTGATGGCATCAGGGTCCCTTCTGAGGACATGGCCAACCCAGCTCCAGCATCTGCCAGCTATGATGGTGTGAATGTCCTCTTGGTTGCTCCGAGTAAGCAGTTCTTGATTGGTGATGATATTCTGCCAAAAGGTTCAGAGAATTTTTCTTAGGCAGATTGTGTGAAAAGAGGACAATTTCGACATTTCCTTCTCTGTTACTATCCAGCATTCCGCACCATAGGGAAGCACAGAAAGTACACAGCTCTCATATAATCTTAATTTGGTGTTTGTGCTATAATGAGAGGACTTCCAGATGTTGTTGAGACTAGCAAAGGCTGTTCTTGCTTTATTTATTCTGTTGATGTCTTTGCTTGTTCTGCCGTCTGGTGTTACTATGTATATACATAGGTATAGATATATGTACTGGTATATATAAATATATACATATACAAACAAGCAAAAATGCATGGATACAAACATAAAAGCGTACTTAAATATATATGAGACATGCACATTCATGCACATATACAAAAATAGTAAAACATGCAGACATATATGTGTACAGACATACACACAGATACACATTAAATATAAACATATATGTATTAACAGTCATTAAACTGGTATGGCTTGACCACCAATAAGGAACTGATGGAAAGAACCAGATAAACATATGAGACAGTTCAGCATGTGCTGCTCACTAGCCCAGGATTCTCCACAGAAAGAAGACAGCTATTGCCGGGCTCCCCAACAATCACAAACACTCTAGACAGCACCACTCAACAGCTGCAGAACACAAGCAGATTCTTCATCTTGGCATTGGCTGCAAAAGAGCAACCCTAGTTAATCAAGAACAAGACAAACACCTGAAAAACATAAGGTGAAAAGAAAATACTGGCGTTTGATAGGACACACATCGAGGAAACCAGAAGACAGCATTACAAGGCAGTCCTTATTATGGAATGGTGGCCAGCATGATGCTGACCACATCACCCCTAGTGTGCCGTATGGTCAAGAAAATATGGGCCAAACACCAAATTCCCTATATGCTTCAATGGGCGTGTGATGGGATCCTTTACCTTTACCCTTTTATTATGGAATGCCCAGGATAATGAAATAGAAAGAGACCTAAAAACACAAGGAAAAGGGAACTGGAGATATACATGAAAGGGATAAACAAAGACATGAGTGGATGGCACAGGACATGAAGAATTGAAGTGTTGGAGGCCTGTACTCCATATGAAGCTGAAGAGTGGTCAATGAATGCATGCATTAAAGAAGACACAAGTGAGCATGCAAGCATGTACACGTCACATGTATAAACTAAATAACAAAAGCCCCTACAGTCATAACTGACTATGGGAATGTGCCTCCGAGGTGACAGCCTTCAGCTGCTTTCTTTTTCCCCTTGTGTTCTTTTTGACATTTTCTCCTCTCTTCTGCTTTCCATGAGAACTTCTTTTCGCCCAATCTGAGGTGGCACTCTAGAGAGCATCGCCACTTGGTGCGATCGGAAGCTTCAGGTTGTTGACAAGATATCAGTATTTACATAGACAATTATACACACACAGAACCAGCCCTAGGAAATTGTCAAGGTAGTGCAAGGTCTCGTTTTGGCACTGTATTATTAAATTTCACATAGTGAGTTGGATCATACTATCAATTCCACTGGGTTTTTTTTTTAAATGTCTTGGTGCCCCTACCCCCACTCTCACCAAATTAGCAGAGTTTACATACATATTTGCAAAGTTTACATACAAATGAGCAGAGTTTACATACAAACTGGCAGAGTTTACATATGAATTAACAAAGTTTACATACAAACTAGCAGAGTTTACATATGAATTAACAAAGTTTACATACAAACTAGCAGAGTTTACATATGAATTAACAAAGTTTACAAACAAACTAGCAGAGTTTACATATGAATTAACAAAGTTTACATACAAATTAACAGAGTTTACATATAAACTACCTGGGTTTACATACAAATTAGCAGAGTTTACCTTCAACAAAGTCAAATTGACAGAAATGACATCACCCAGGGTTAGGGAGCTGTCCTCCTGTAACCTGAACAAACAAGAGAGTTGGATGTTTGATGTTGGATGTTTGCTTGCATGATCACTACAATTTTATAGTGCTCTATTTGTATACCCCTTTACTTTTACCATCATCATCACCCTTCAGTTCCCCAAGAAGCATAGGCCTTCAATGGACATCTACCAAGTCTTCCTGTCCCGTGCCATCAGCTCCAGGTCTTTCTATGTCATCTTCATTCCTTTCATGTCTGTCTCCAGTTCTCTTCTCCATGTGCTCTTTGGTCTCCCTTTATCTCTCTTACCTGGGAGATTCATACCTGTCAACCTCCTGAGACAAAAATCTGTACGCCGGACCCAAAAAATCCTTACAAACACCCAAAAATCCTTACGCAAAAAATATATTAATAAATTATACGCAATACAGTTTTAAAATGAGAAATGACGAATACAAATCTATTAGCATTTGAATTATTGTGATATAAAACATGCTAATAGTCTCATGCTGTTCTTTACATATAAAAAACTTAGTGATCATGAGGTACACTATTCTTTCGATGTACAGTGTTTTGTACTATAATCACCACATGCACTTTTAGCACTTTGCAGAATTGCGTTTGTGGGCTTAAAGTCTGCACAGCATGTATCAATGTTAATCTTACACTGTAAAATAGAAGTGAGTGTGTCCGCATTCATGGACCTCCTGCAGTCTGCGTGGATTTTTTTCATCATTGAAAATGGTCTTTCGCAGTCAGCATTGCTGTGAGGGAGTATCAGCCGTCGCTGAATGATGACTTTCAAATTAGGAAAGCGGATGGCACCAGTACTAGTTTTCTGGTCAACAACTTCCAGCCAATAGCTACAGAAGCTCTTGTTCTGACCACTATCTGTCAGTAGAGGCACACACACACATCAGACAACATACAGTAGAGAATGATTAAAAAATACAACGAACAAAGCAAACGGCTCACAGCAACAATTTGTAGTTATGTAGGGCCTAAACAAAATATTATGACAATTTATCGGAAATATATTGAAGGGCAAGATATAACTGGAAAGATTAAGACAGCGATTAAATTGCAACAAAGCAAAACAACAGCAATATTTAACCAAGTTATAAGTACTTAGCTTTTTTAAACAAAATGGCGTCGAAGTGTGGTGGCAAGCAAGCGTGGTCGTTGATAACAGGGAACTTTAAAAATAAGTCATGTCATGCTTAAAACCGAAAGCGTTTGAGGCCGAATTCAAAGTTTTTACCGAATTGTTGGGTATAAAAGGATTTGATTGGTTGCTGGGAGAGACCTCAGTTTAAAAACGGACGCCTAGATTCCCGGAATTAAAAATTTAAAAAAATGGTTAAAAAAAAAACCTGGGCTAGAAAATATTTTCTGATTTAAAATTAAAAAAAACTTGGGATGGAAAATATTTTTAAAATTAAAAAAAAAAATTTTTTTTTTTTTAAATTTTTTTTTTTTTTTGGGAGGGGGAGAAAAATCCGTACAACGAGTCTGTACGGCCGTACACTGCTAAAAGTATCAAAAATCCGTACATTGTACGAAAAATTCGTACAGGTTGACAGGTATGGAGATTTCAGAACAAGCACTACCTTGTAATACTATTAACATTCTGCTGTCCTGGTCATGAAGGTGTATGCAGAGATGTGAGAGAGCTGACAGACTCACTTCGAGAGCATCCATAGTGAAGACAGTGGATATGGATAAAGGGGAGATACTGAGGACAATTAATGATCACTTGTTAGAAAACAATACTGCAGTAGATGAATCAAAAAGGCTACGACTGCTGGAACTTGGCATCAAAGTAAAACTAGCAGGGGGGAAGTATGAGAGGATGCATCCGGTGTGTACACAGCCAGCGCACTACAGGAACCGTTAGCATTCATACCCTTCAAAATTTGCTGAAGGAGACTGAGCACTTATGGGTTTGCCCAGAGTGCAGTGATGTTGATTCAAAATAACAATTACATATAACAGGTTTCCTTAGTGTGTGTCCTTTCCAACTCCAGCATCTTCTTCTCATCTCTTGTTCCACCAGTACTTGTTTGGTTCATGTCATCTCTTGTTCCCCCAGTACTTGTTTGGTTCATGTCATCTCTTGTTCCACCAGTACTTGTTTGGTTCATGTCATCTCTTGTTCCACCAGTACTTGTTTGGTTTATGTCATCTCTTGTTCCACCAGTACTTGTTTGGTTCATGTCATCTCTTGTTCCACCAGTACTTGTTTGGTTCATGTCATCTCTTGTTCCACCAGTACTTGTTTGGTTCATGTCATCTCTTGTTCCACCAGTACTTGTTTGGTTCATGTCATCTCTTGTTCCACCAGTACTTGTTTGGTTCATGTCATCTCTTGTTCCACCAGTACTTGTTTGGTTCATGTCATCTCTTGTTCCACCAGTACTTGTTTGGTTCATGTCATCTCTTGTTCCACCAGTACTTGTTTGGTTTATGTCATCTCTTGTTCCACCAGTACTTGTTTGGTTCATGTCATCTCTTGTTCCACCAGTACTAGTTTGGTTCATGTCATCTCTTGTTCTACCAGTACTTGTTTGGTTCATGTCATCTCTTGTTCCACCAGTACTTGTTTGGTTCATGTCATCTCTTGTTCCACCAGTACTTGTTTGGTTCATGTCATCTCTTGTTCCCCCAGTACTTGTTTGGTTCATGTCATCTCTTGTTCCACCAGTACTTGTTTGGTTCATGTCATCTCTTGTTCCACCAGTACTTGTTTGGTTCACGTCATCTCTTGTTCCACCAGTACTTGTTTGGTTCATGTCATCTCTTATTCCACCAGCACTTGTCTGGTTCATGTCATCTCTTGTTCCACCAGCACTTGTCTGGTTCATGTCATCAGTTCCCCATTAGGGATCTTGTCATACTATTTCAATTCTTCCATTGTATGCAAGCACCCATTTGTGAAAGTCTGTAGTTTTTTGGTTACTGTTTTTGTTTTTCTCCATGTTTCAGAGCCATGCAATAGGATTGGTTTGACATATGAGTTTGAAGATTCTAATTTTTGCATACAACGTTATGCTATCTAAATAAAACATTAAGGGGTTACTAATCAATCTGTATGCATTTTTATTATACTGCTCAATCTATAATAACAAAACAGTATACCACACCATCTATATTAAATAAATAACTGATGTGACTACACTTATTTCTTACTATTACTATCTGTGTCACTGCAAACAACATGAATATTGATAGACCTTTTGCCAAAATTACCTTGTGTGTTGCATGCGTCATATTCATTACATCTTCCGTACATGTTAATATAGCTATAAAATCAGCTAAGCAACAGACTGGCAGAGTGGTTAGAGCCCTTGCTACTCGCAGCAAAGTTGTCAGGTTCCAGGCTCAAAACCTGGTAGCCTTCATGTTCCTGTCTACCAAGCTGTACATGGTTTCTTAACTCTGCTCTTGAGTTTCGGAAGGCAAAGGCAGCAATGAAGTGCACTGGTCACCCCACTTCATTATTTTATGGCGGTATCTTCTTTGGAACTACCTTTATTTAATGTCAAGGTTAGCTAGGGGCTAACAAAAATGACAACTGAGAAGTTATAAGTTTTCATAAATTGGTGAGTGTGCAGTATAGAAGGACTGAAGTGGTATGGCAAGACTATCAATGAGGAACTGATGACAAGAATCAAACAAACACCATCAGAACAAGCAGGGAGGAAATGATGTTCACGTTGAATATGCCTTAAACTGAGGAAACTAGTTGGTGCTATTACAAAGCAGTCCTTGTTATGGAATTCTCAGGGTGAGAGATATAGAGAGACGTGTGCAATGAAGATAGTCCATAAAACCAAACCAAACCAATGAGATGTTAATTTTGCTTTCATATATTACTTGGACAACTTAGAAGTTACAAACTTTCATATGTCAATGATTCAAAAGTGTTGTGATCCAATGGATCCCATCTCATTGTAACATCACCAGCAATGAAGAGGCTGACAGACTTGGCAAAGGAAGGTAGAAAGCTACCTCAGCCTGATGCAAGCGTAACTTTTGAGGAGGCAAAGAGTTTTATCAGAATCAGATACAGAAACACATGGGATCGATGAAGAGCATCTAGGTCACATACAAAATAATGCATACTACCAGCTCTACAGAAGAGAACAAGTGGTAGTCTTCAGACTCTGCACTGGCCACAACAGATTGAGATACATCTATTCAACAAGCTAAAAATAGGAACTACTGATGAGTGAAATTGTGGCACTGATAAAATGACTGTGAACATTGGATTCGAAGATGCCCACCATATGCTGAACAGAGAAAGCGCATATGGCCGACACCAGTACCACTTGTGGAAAAGCTCTACAAGCTGACTACTGCTTTCTTTTAAAACTTTCAAGAAGATGTCTGAGAGTGTACGAAGAAGAAGAAGAAGATACATTACTTAAAATTTATTACCCTATAAATAATCACATACTTCAAGCATCCGTCACATTTTCTGAGAATATAAAGCATATAACAAGTATCAACATGAATGATGAAGGGAGTCATTTTAACCTCTTTTATTTAAGTTTACATGTGGTTTATATATTTCTCAGGTTTCAATCTTTTGCACTCAAAACCTCTAAGCTCCACTTTTTGTAGAGAGCTGAAACTTTGCAAGTAGCTCTCTTTTCCATCGTGTATTTTAATATACCGAGTTTTGACCGGCATTTACCTAGCTGATTTTATATTAGAACTTTACAAAAAATGTAAAATAAGGTGGAAAGTGGGTGTATATGTGTCTGTAAATACTCACACTCACAAACACACACACATATATAGTGAACAATAAGATGAATTACTGATTAATGACAACTGGTCATCTACTTTTATGGGTACATGCGTTGAATGAAAGGATTGAAGTTAAGCGACAAGGTCACCAATGTGGAACTGATGACATGAACCAGACAGCTGCTAAGTGGAAAAGACATCGGTGATGGATAGGACACGCAATCCAGATACATGTTGAGCACGACAAGGCAGTCCTTGTACTGAAATCCTCAGATGCAGAGCTAGACCAAAAAGCACATGGAAAAGAAAACTGGAGACAGAAATGAAAAGAATAGGAAGGAGACTTGGAAACCCCGTGAGCTGATGGCTTGTGACAGGAGGACTTTGCATATGTTTGCTGAAGGCCTATGCTCCTTGTGGAGCTAAAGGGTGTTGATTGATAACTAGCCATTCTATGAAACAGAATGTGTAGACATTTTTTTTAATGTTTTTTTTAAAAATGTTTTTGGTAACACCATTAAATCTCGTTACTCGGCAACTTTTGCTCAAAGATCTTGAGAAAGTCAACGGTGTTCTTGGGCTAAGAGTTTAATTAGCTTCAGGTTTTTTTTTGTTTTTTTTTCCAAGAAAATGTAAGAGCAGGGCAGTCTTTAAAATGAAGGTCCATCTAGAACAATTTCAGCGAGGCTCTGGCAGGGATGACTAAAAATCCAATAAATCACACACAAAATGATACATACTACCAGCTCAACAGAAGAGAACAAGTGGTAATCTTCAGACTCCGCACTGGCCACAACAGATTGAGATACCATCTATTCAACAAGCTACAGATAGGAACTTCTGATCAGTGTAACTGTCCCACTGATAAAATGACTGCTGAAGATCTGCTTCAAAGTTGCCAGACATATGCTGAACAGAGAAAGTGTATATGGCCGACAACAGTAACATTCGTGGAAAAGCTCTACGGAGATTCAAATAGCTTCAAACTGACTACTGCTTTCTTTGTAAACATTCAAGTGGACGTCTGAGAGTGTACAAAGAAGAATAAGAAGAAAAATAAAAAAAACTTTCATTTTGTCATGTATTATTTACTTGGCATGGCAAGATAAATAATAACACATGCATTTATTACGTGGTAGCACAGTGGTTAGTGCACTGGCTTCCTAGCACGGTGGTCCATGGTTCGATCCCCAGTTGAGGTGGGAGTTTTTTTACCGCAAACGGCTTTGAGGTCAACCCAGCCTCAATGAATTGGGTACCAGAGCAACTCTGGGAAGGTTAAGGTGGCCAGCGTGGTGCTGACAACATCACCCCTAGTGTGCCGATGGTCTAACACTATATTCCCAATATGCCTCAATGGGCGTGTAACGGGATCCTTTACCTTTTTTTTTTAATGGCAAGATAAATAGTAACACAAGCATTTATTACGTACATCATGTCATATATTATAAAAATTAAGCTGGTTAAGAGGAACGTATTCGTACACCTCACATATATGCTTCTGTGGCTAATCTTCCTTGTTTTTTGTTCGGTAACATTTTTAAGTCTTTTTTGCCTAACTCTAATATCTACACTTCACGTTCAGTTGGCATGATTGTCAAACCGTTTGAATGATCTTCCCACTTTGCTGATCGCATACGTGTTTTAATTTGATATAGCTTCGAGAATTCTCATCTCTTCTGAAACTACAGTTACCGGAAGAGTCTAGAAGGTTTGAACTTTTATAAATCAATGTTGGTGATCAATTTTTATATGCAAGAAACTGAAGTTTTTTGGGGTCTCCTTTAGGTTTCTATAATCAGATGAAAGAATTTGCTTTAACGCTCTTCTTTCTTCACAAATCATAACCATTTATGTCAACCATTTTTACAGTTAAAACTCATTTGTTTTCCTGCACAAGTTTCACATCTGTCAAAGCCATGTGCAGGGCCTTGTTAGGCGTGGGGCCCGATTCACAGGAATCAGTGGAAGCGAAATAAACCGGCCCTGTGTAAGAGCTACGTTTATTGGAGTACTCCCACTTCTCAGATAACATTAAGCCCACTGCTCAAACACAACCACACTCACGTGACTGAAGTGTAATCTGTCAAGATTATTTTTATTTGCGTGTGAGTAATGTGTGCCTTTGACCTTCCAGTAATTTGCTGTTTGTCCGTTTCTCGCCTTTTATTTGTTATTTTACTTGTTTTCTCCCTGCTTCCTATTTCTATCTCATCTTTCTCTGTTTTTTTTTCTCCATTCACTGACTCTCTCACTCCTGTCGCTCTCTCATTGTCTCTCTCTCACTTATTGGGTCTCTTTCAATCCTCCTTTATCTTACTCCTTCCTCACTCACTATATCTATCACTCACTGTCTCTCATTCATTGTCTCTCTCATTCATTGTCTCTCTCACTCATTGTCTCTCTCTCACTCATTGTCTCTCCTCACACACATTGTCTCTCCTCACACACATTGTCTCTCTCTCACAGTGTCTCTCTCTCACAGTCTCTCTCACTCACTTTCTTTCTCATTCACTGTCACTCTCTCATTCGCTGTCACTCTCTCACTCACTGTCTCTCTCAATCCTACTTCTCTCACTCAAACCTCTCTCATTCACTGTCTCTCTCACTCCTGCCTGCCTTTTTCACTCACTGTCTCTCTCAATCCTACCTCTCTCTCACTCCCGCCTCTCTGACTCACTGTCTCTCTCACTCCTTATGTCTCTCTCACTCTCTGTTTCTCTCTCACACACTGTCTCCTACTCACCATCTTTATCTCACTCAAGGTTCTCTTTCACATGCCTCCAGCTCTCCCATGCTCTCTCACTAGCTGTCTCTATAGCCATTTCTCTCACCTTAGCTTTCTCTCCAACTCACCATCAATCTTCCTGCCACTAGCAGACATCCAGGCCACAGACAAAAGGAACATAACCAAAGGGGAGACAATATTTGAGCACATTTGACCTTGTGAAAGATATTTTGACCCTTTGAGTTATCTGTTCTTTCTCAACACCCCATTCTAGGCCTTCATTTGCTCATAGTGGAGTACAAAGTTTACATTCAAGAAATTATCACAACTATTAGCTCTTTCTAATACAAACAAGAAACATGCCACAACATGACAAGGAAATAATTATGATGTACTCTTCCTGCTGCATGTCCTGATGACGGCTCTAATTCTCTTGTGGTCATTCAGTCCTTTCCATTCCATCTCCACTTCATTTCTGATCAAACGTATCACGACTTATGATCAGGGGTCAATGCGCCAAAAAAAATTAAAAAAATTGAAAGACTTGCATGCCCTTTTAATTGGTGTTCAATTTAGTTTTCACAGTGCAATGAATGCCTTTTCCGTATTTTCCAGAAAAAGCTGCAGGTGTTTTAACTTTTTGTTGCAGGACATTTCGCTCAGACAATTAGCAATATGGGGGTGGTTTTCTGCTCAAAATTATACACCCACCTAGAACTATTATTACGCGCACGTGCAAAGGTAAATACATTATGTTTCAATCCTTAAGTATTGATGTTTACGTATATGTATGAGGATTGATATATGTATGAGGATTGATATATGTATCAGGATTGATATATGTATGAGGATTGATATATGTATCAGGATTGATATATGTATGAGGATTGACATATGTATGAGGATTGATATATGTATGAGGATTGATATATGTATGAGGATTGACATATGTATGAGGATTGATATATGTATGAGGATTGATATATGTATGAGGATTGATATATGTATGAGGATTGACATATGTATGAGGATTGATATATGTATCAGGATTGATATATGTATCAGGATTGATATATGTATCAGGATTGATATATGTATGAGGATTGACATATGTATGAGGATTGATATATGTATGAGGATTGATATATGTATGAGGATTGACATATGTATGAGGATTGATATATGTATGAGGATTGATATATGTATGAGGATTGATATATGTATGAGGATTGATATATGTATGAGGATTGATATATGTATGAGGATTGATATATGTATGAGGATTGATATATGTATATGTATCAGGATTGATATATGTATGAGGATTGATATATGTATGAGGATTGATATATGTATGAGGATTGATATATGTATGAGGATTGACATATGTATGAGGATTGACATATGTATGAGGATTGACATATGTATGAGGATTTATGTATCAGGATTGATATATGTATGAGGATTGATATATGTATCAGGATTGATATATGTATGAGGATTGATATATGTATGAGGATTGATATATGTATGAGGATTGACATATGTATGAGGATTGACATATGTATGAGGATTGACATATGTATGAGGATTGACATATGTATGAGGATTGATATATGTATGAGGATTGACATATGTATGAGGATTGATATATGTATGAGGATTGATATATGTATGAGGACAAAGCTGTAACAAAAGTAAAGGTAGTCCTATAGCATATACTGCTGTTGGGGTGTGAAGTGTTAGAGACGTCACTATACTAGGTCTAGTTTTAGGAGATAGGGTGACCACTTTCCTTCCTCACTGCCTTTGCCTTCCCTAAATCAAGAGCAGATTCAGGCACCCATTTAGATTTGGGGAGATTGGAAGATGATACTACCAGGTTTTGAACTCAGAAACTTTACCATGAAAGGTACGTGTTCTAATCACTCTGCCAATTTTTCCTCATACATTAACCCTGGGAACTTTTGGTGAATGCCAGATCTGTCCCTGGCACTTTTCCCATACGCCAAAAACTCCTTGGGCACATTTTTCACATGCACCATAAGAGCCCAAAGCAGATCAGTCAGGTGTAAGAATACTTTTGTGGTTTACATAGTTATTAAACAGATACCATCACAAAGGCTTGATGGAACCCTATGCGGAAAAAAGAGGGAATGGGAGGTCTAGAAAATAATGGAAAAGAATCATAACATGCGAGCACATCAACGGAGATGACATAAAAAATTAACAGAGCTGTTACAAAGTCTAAGACATGTCCTAAGCAGAAAATGTATCAACTTATGTTACATATAATACTGTCGGAAGCAGAAGATGGAGAGAAAACAATGTGAGATGAATAACGCTATTAGAATTTCTATGTTCAAAAAGGCATCTGTTTCTTTCATAGGACTGACTTGTTTCAAAAAGGCATCTGTTTCTTTCATAGGACTGACTTGTTTCAAAAACGTTTAAAAAATAAATTAATTAAATAAAAGATCAAGGAACCCAATGGCAGATTCCATTCTAAGCTGTATGATCTCTGCTTTTCAAATTGTTATAATCCAATTTTGTGCAATGAATGCTTGTACATCTTGTCTAACGGCTGAATAGGCTAGAAACTTGTTTCAATAATTGACTGATAGATCTAACAATGAGGACAAGAGTGAAAACGGTGTGCACATTGATTGAAATAAGGATTTTGATAGAGATGTGGCGCAAGCAGTTATAATTGTGAAAATATTGCAAGTCCTCGGCCTTTGGAGGGCCGTTAAATAGCAACAACCTCTATTAGAGTTACAAATGGTGCTTATTGTAATAGTACATTCATTTATCTTTAAAATGACGTGTAATTCATAAAAATCTTTAAACAATTACGAAAACTACCGCTTACTTTGTGCAAACACCTACAGGATAAAAATGGGGAAAAAATTTAATTCGGCCAGTGTGTTTTTCAATTCGGTAGTTAATGTGTTAATTTTTATTTGAACATGATACATCACATGACTCTGTTCTAGTCTGTTATTGTAGCCACTGTGCATACATTTTTTGTGGCGCTATCTGCAAAACTTTTTTAAAAATAGTTTAAGGTATAAAAATATCGTACTCAACCCATCATAGGTTTAAAATTAGGATGTATGGTGTATGTAACTGTAGACTTTATATTTAAATTCTTCAATTTGCTTACAGATAATAGTCTTTCTAATCAATTATTCCATACTAACAACAACCTGCCAAAATTGGCAGGTTTTTAATTATAGTGTGTTGTTTCTGTTACACGTATTACATTGCTTCTTCTTCTATACTCACTTGCTCGCTGTGAATGACGCGATCGTCTCTTCCTTTTAGCCATCTTATCATTTTGATCCATAATATACGTCTGTAATACTTTAAATTAAAATTTTGTCTCGAAGAAACAATAAGAAAACTTACATTTTAAGGTTATTTTTAAGACAATGATGAGTTAAATCCGTTTCCCGAATGAAACTGGACAGAAGAATATCTTGATTGTCTGTTAATTTAATGCACACCATCACACTTTTCTATTTTTGCGAGAGTACATATAAGGGGAAACAATACAATTATTATCTAACTTTCAACCACAGTTGCACCCCATTAGCTGTGGTCGAAAGTTAATGTACTCTCTCGAAAATAGAAAAAAGTGCGCAAATGATGGTGTGCAAAATGTGACTGACTGACCGAAGTACCTTATGGTGAGAATTATGGTATTGGATTTTATACCAGTTAATTAAAAATCTGAATTGTGATTTCTTTTAAATTAACATCTTAATTAATCATAATTTTTTGATAAAACTGCCCCATATGGTTCTTGCAGATCTTTGGGGAGACAAAGAAAGAATAGGGTTATTGCTCCCTAAGGTATGTTATAAGAGGTGACTAATGTTAGGTTGTGCACAGGGCTGGCAAACTCATCATGTAAAAATATTACCACAGAAACTACTGCTGCATGAACACATGAATGTTTTGGTGCAGGCTTACAGGGGACCAGCTGCAGGTGTAGCTCCATGCTCCACAAGTAACAAAAACTGAAATAAATGACTAAACTGTATTTAATCCTATATATAAAATCCCAGCTTTTTCTGTCAGTGCGTAACCCTAAGGGATGCAACTGTGGTTGAAAGTTTGACATTAATTGTGTTGTTTGCCTTATATGTACTCTCCCGAAAATAATAACACTCAACAAAGAAAAGTGCACAAATGACGGTGTGCATGAACAGTTTGATTATACTGTATGGAAAGAAGTCAACAACACAACTGATAAACAGTACATGAACTGGAGACAGGAAGATGCGGAGATCCATGATTTAAGTAGTGCCAGATTAAAACAAAAGAAAATCAAGATGCTCTTCTGTCATGTTCAGACTTTTAACATCAGATGTCAAGCAAATATTTTGGTTTTTTTAAATACTTTTGAATAAGTAAAATTGCCGTTAGGTATTGGTGCTTTCGAATTTAATTCCCGTCTTGGGAAATAGTAGTGACAAAAACAACTAGCAAAATTTAAATTACACCTTTAAATTACAATATCATATGGACAGCCTAAATGTATTTACATTCACATAGTTTCATGTGGTTAAAGCGAAAATTCGGTTTAACTAACTGCACGGATATTTTTATAAAAAATAATAAATTTCTGCTGAAACACTGGACAAAAATGTTATAGACTGTCATTTTGGTGTCGCCCCCTCTGATGGTGTCACCCGATGCAGTCCGCACCCCCCTAGTGACGCCACTGTCATGTCCTCTTGCAGTGGTAGTTTTTGTAGCAATGTGTTTGACATAATGAGGTTGTCATCCCCAAGTACAACCTCATATTGGCTGTCTCTTACGACATGCCCAGGAAGCAGTGATTCTATTATTTCTTTCCTCCTCAGAGACTCCAGGGACCTATACACATCCTGTCAATCATGTGGCCATGTGATAATCGTAATTATAAGCTATGTTTAAAGTACTGATACCTTTTCTCCTGCTGGGCACGAAAATCCAGGAAAGTGTTGATAATCTTTTGCTGTTGAAAGACAGAATTACAACTTGAGAGAAAATGACAGATTGATAAATTGAGAGAGAATGGTACAATTACAATCTGACAGAAACAAATGGAATTATAATTTGAGAAAGAAAGATAGATTGATGAATTTAGAGAGAATGATACAATTATAATCTGACAGAAACAATAATAAATTCAGAGAGAAAGACTCAATTATAATCTGACAGAAATGGATAGAATTAAAATTTGAGACAGTAAGACAGATTGAAAAACGATTGAAAAGAAAAAAAGTATGATCTGACAGAAACAGACAGAGTCCTAATTTGAGAGAGAAAGAAAAATAATTATGGCTTTAAAAAGGAAGACAGAATTATAATTTGAGAGAGACAGAAAGAACTATAATTTAAAAAGGAGCGCAGATTTATAATATGAGAGAGAAAGACAATTAACAATTTGACAGAGAAATATAGACATATTTATAATATGAGAGAAATAAGTAGTTATAATTTTTTTTAATTAAAGAAAGACATAATTACAATTTAACAGAGTAATAGAACTACACTCTAAGACTGACAGACTAATAAATGCCTTTTTCACTCACTGTCTCTCTCAATCCTACCTCTCTCTCACTCCTGCTTCTCTCACTCACTGTCTCTCTCAATCCTACCTCTCTCTCACTCCTGCTTCTCTCACTCACTGTCTCTCTCAATCCTACCTCTCTCTCACTCCTGCTTCTCTCACTCACTGTCTCTCTCAATCCTACCTCTCTCTCACTCCTGCTTCTCTCACTCACTGTCTCTCTCAATCCTACCTCTCTCTCACTCCTGCTTCTCTCACTCACTGTCTCTCTCAATCCTTCTTCTTTCTCTCTCTCACTCCTGCCTCTCTCACTCAGTCTCTCTCAATCCTACTAATCACCTTTTTTCGATTTTTTTTTCAAACGCATCCATTGCTCTCCCTCACTACTGTCTCTCTCACTCCCTGTTTCTCTCTCCCTCACTGTCTCCTACTCTCCATCTCTATCTCACTCAAGGTTCTCTTCCACATGTATTAGCCTGTCAGTCTGTCTATCTATGTTTATTAGTCTGTCAGTCTATCTATCTATGTTTATTAGCCTGTCAGTCTATCTATCTATGTTTATTAGTCTGTCAGTCTATCTATCTATGTTTATTAGCCTGTCAGTCTATCTATCTATGTTTATTAGTCTGTCAGTCTATCTATCTATGTTTATTAGCCTGTCAGTCTATCTAGCCTGTCAGTCTATCTATGTTTATTAGTCTGTCAGTCAGTCAGTCTATCTATCTATGTTTATTAGCCTGTCAGTCTATCTATCTATGTTTATTTCTGTCAGTCTGTCAGTCTATTAGTCTAGTCTCTATCTTTATTAGCCTTCAGTCAGTTCTATGTTTATTAGCCTGTCAGTCTATCTATCTATGTTTATTAGCCTGTCAGTCTATCTATGTTTATTAGTCTGTCAGTCTATCTATCTATGTTTATTAGTCAGTCAGTCTATCTATCTATGTTTATTAGCCTGTCAGTCTATCTATCTATGTTTATTAGTCTGTCAGTCTATCTATCTATGTTTATTAGTCAGTCAGTCTATCTATCTATGTTTATTAGCCTGTCAGTCTATCTATCTATGTTTATTAGCCTGTCAGTCTATCTATGTTTATTAGTCTGTCAGTCTATCTATCTATGTTTATTAGTCTGTCAGTCTATCTATCTATGTTTATTAGCCTGTCAGCCTAACTATCTATGTTTATTAGTCTGTCAGTCTATTTATCTATGTTTATTAGTCTGTCAGTCTATCTATCTATGTTTATTAGCCTGTCAGCCTAACTATCTATGTTTATTAGTCTGTCAGTCTATCTATCTATGTTTACTAGTCTGTCAGTCTATCTATCTATGTTTATTAGTCTGTCAGTCTATCTATCTATGTTTATTAGTCTGTCAGTCTATCTATCTATGTTTATTAGTCTGTCAGTCTATCTATCTATGTTTATTAGTCTGTCAGTCTATCTATCTATGTTTATTAGTCTGTCAGTCTATCTATCTATGTTTATTAGCCTGTCAGTCTATCTATCTATGTTTATTAGTCTGTCAGTCTATCTATCTATGTTTATTAGTCTGTCAGTCTATCTACCTATGTTTATTAGTTTGTCAGTCTATCTATCTATGAATATTAATCTGTCAGTCTATCTATCTATGTTTATTTGTCTAGGAGTATCTATCTACGTTTATTAGTCTGTCATCTATCTATCTACGAGGTGTGTTCAAATGAAACCCGTCCCAGTGGCTTTATAACAAATATATGTAAGGTACATCAGCAGGAGTAGTAGAATTAAATACAGCAATTGTTATGAAGCAAGCACTCACTGGGGTCCTTTAGAAATAGTCACCATAGGCATTCAGACACGCATCCCACTGCTTGGGTAGACGGCGGATGCCGTCCGAGAAAAATGACTTTGGTTGCTTATTGAACCATTTGGTCACCGAGGCCCTGACGTCTGCATCGGAGTCGAATCGTTGTCCCTTTAGAGATTTTTTTAAGGGTCTGAACAAATGAAAGTCACATGGTGACAGATCGGGGCTGTAGGCTGGGTGTGGCAGAACTTCCCACCTTTTCCTTGCTAACGCTTCCTGCACAATGTTCGCAACATGTGGACGAGCATTGTCGTGCAACAGAATCACACCTGCAAAAGCATGCCGGGTCGTTTATTCTTGATGGCTGTATGCAGGTTGTCTAGTGTGTCTTTGTAGCGGATGGCATTGATGTTCACGTCAGGCTCTTTGTCTACCAAAAAATGCAGTCAGAACAACCTTACCGGCGGAAATCTGTGACTTGAATTTTTTGGACGGATTCCTTATCACACCAGCCATTATTTTAACGGTCTGCAGCACAACCAATGAATACTAGGAGAATGAACACTTACACACTTGTACATTCGTATGTGCTTATTACGTCAGATGTGACGTCATCATGCTCCTCCTACGAATGTCCACTTGGCGCAGCACGGTCGGGTTTCATTTGAACATGCCTCGTATGTTTATTAGTCAGTCTATCTATCTACATTTATTAGTCTGTGAGTCTATCTATGTTTATTTGTCTGTCAGTCTGTCTATCTATGATTATAAGTCTGTCAGTCTATCTATCTATGTTTATTAGTCTGTTAGTCAATCTATTTATGTTTATTAGTCTGTCAGTCTATCTATGTTTATTAGTCTGTCATGTCTATCTATCTATGTTTATTAGTCTGTGAGTCTATGTTTATTAGTCTGTCAGTCCATCTATGTTTATTTGTCTGTCAGTCTATCTATCTATGATTATTAGTCTGTCAGTCTATGTTTATTAGTCTGTGAGTCTATCTATGTTTATTAGTCTGTCAGTCTGTCTATCTATGTTTATTAGTCTGTCAGTCTGTCTATCTATGTTTATTAGTCTGTCAGTCTATCTGTGTTTATTAGTCTGTGAGTCTATCTATTTATGATTGTTAGTCCGTCAGTCTATCTATCTATGTTTATTAGTCTGTCAGTCTGTCTATGTTCATTAGTCTGTCAGTCTATCTATCTATGTTTATTAGTCTGTCAGTCTGTCTATGTTTATTAGTCTGTGAGTCTATCTATGTTTATTAGTCTGTCAGTCTATCTGTGTTTATTAGTCTGTGAGTCTATCTATTTATGATTGTTAATCTGTCAGTCTATCTATCTATGTTTATTAGTCTGTCAGTCTGTCTATGTTTATTAGTCTGTCAGTCTATCTATCTATGTTTATTAGTCTGTCAGTCTATCTATCTATGTTTATTAGTCTGTCAGTCTATGTTTATTAGTTTGTGAGTCTATCTATGATTATTAGTCTGTCAGTCTATCTATCTATGTTTATTAATCTGTCAGTCTATCTATCTGTCTATCTACCTACCTATCTATTTATCTATCACCTGTGTATCTATCCATTATTCTGTCTCTTATTTGTCTGTCTTGCTCTCCGTCCAGCCATCCTTCCATACAATTTTCACACTGCCTTGATATTATTGATTTCTTTGAACTACAAGAGAATATTATTCGCGCTTTATGTAACTTAATTCCCTCTTTAAAAAAACTAAACATGAAAAAAAAAAAAACAGACACGCACACTTCAAAAGCAAATCAATATCACTAACATGCACTATGAATTATCCCAAATAATTCTGATTTCAAATTTTGCTTTTCGCTGTGTTTTCCTTACCACTTTTTCTGCAGCTGTATTTTTTAGAAAAGCCGACCCATGGCCTGGACTACCAGGGCATGTAACTTCCAACCCTGTAGTGAACAAATAAATACATGAGACATTCATAAATAAAATATTGTTTCACTTATCAAAGGGATGAGGTCTGAGTTTTGAGCATTAGAGAGGAAAACGCTGACAAAGAATATCTTTAATGTTTCTGTTACTGCAAAGTGAACCAGACAAGAACCAGACAAGAACCAGACAAGAACCAGACAAGTGCCAGTGGAACAAGAGTTGAGAAGAAGACACTGGCAATGGATAGGACACACATTGAGGAAACCTGTTGATAGCATTACAAGGCAGTCCTTGTTCTGGAATCCACAGGGAAAGAGAGGCAGAGGTAGACCAGAAAACACATGAGAACTGGATACGGAGGTGAAAATGATGAGGAAAACATGGAAAGAACTTGAGCGGATGTCACAGGACAGGAAGACTTGGCATGTGTTTGTTGAAGGCCTATGCTCCTCGGGGAGCTACAGGGTATTGATTGATTGATTGTGGTAGTGTTGAATAGGACTACTGCATACTCAGGTATGTTGTAATAGATAACTAATGTGATGTTGTGCTAGGGCTAGCAACATCATCATGCAAAACCCATTGCTATGGAAACTACTACTGCAGGAGGAATGCTTTGGTGAAGGTTTCTTGTATAAGGAGAGAGAAAGAGAAAGAAGATGATGATGATGATAGTTGGCCACCAGCGGCGTAACTACAATGTAAGGGATCTGTGGGTGCATGACCCTTTCACAGGGTTAACTAGAAAACTAGACAGGTCAGAACTTAAACTTTAGACACCAAGTTAGTTATCCTACAGGATAGGAAGTAAGAGAAACTGGGACATGATATGACTTTTAACAAATTAAAAAAGTAAACTAAAAGGATATATATATATATATATATATATATAGGCAGGGCCCTTTCCAATCACTATCATGTGGCCCCCAGGGATGTGTCCTGTCTACCAGGGCAGTAGTTATGCCACTTTGTGCCAATTTTAATATTTGAGAAAGAAAAAATAAATAATATCTAATAGATATATTAAAATTGGTTGAAGGTGTAAATATTGAAGAGAACAAAAAGTGCACCCTCCAATTAACAAATCAGATAACAGATTATAATGATGATGATCATGAAACTGTAGATGAGTGTTGAACAACGGGTAAATTGTTACATCGCTGGTAGTAAATGTTGGACTAGAAATTAAATATTTCTTCCTTTCCCTTTTCCACCTTACGAAGTATGAAGCCACCACCACAGCTAGTCCCTATACAGGAAGTCTGCATCATAGCATTCATATTGAGGATGCCAACAACCCCAGGCACAAAATGAAATATTACAATACCCAATGAACTATACTGACAGAAACTCCCACCCTCCCATCACCTTTTAAAGAGAAGACAAGAGAAAAAGAAACGACTGTTTCAAGAGAAGCCACCATAATGTGACATGCAAAAGTTAATGTGCTTTAGGTTTTGTTTGTTTACTCTGTGACTGAAAATGTGTGACACAATTTGTGATAGAAACTATGTGATCATTTTGTGACATGCATTCTAAGAGAATACCCATGTACTTCCCGGCGGGGTTTCTAAGGAGACAAATAAAGGAATAGGATTACTGCTACCTCAGGCTGTGCACGAGGCTGGCAGCCTCATCATGTAAAACCAAATGCTAGAGAAACTACTAGTGGCAGTGCCGCATGGAAGGTCCTGGGTTCGATTCCCCTGTAAGCCACTCATGTCTGTTGTTTTTATGTTGTCTAGTTTTCTACTTCTTTATTATTCACGAGTACCTGAATACATACCTTTATGAATGTGTAATATTTATTTATAGCAAAAGCATGTGAATGCTTTTGTCTGGCTTCCTGCAATGGGGACTTGCTGCTTGGTGGATCAATAGTTCATAATGAGTGAAGAGGAAAAAGATCAAATAGATTCTAATAGGAACTAGTGAAAACTGAAGTACGCTTCTCTCTTGAAGTTTCAACATATGTACATAAGGAAGGTTAAGAAGTATATTAATTTAAAAAAGCTATGTTATTGATAACATTTTCTCCCCTATCACAGTGGGAGAGGGTGGGAAAGCACAGGGTGTCTGGGATGACACCCAGTTCACTATTCATTTATCATCAATATGCAATACCAGAACCTCACCAGACCCTCACTTTCCCGCCATACCCTCACTAATATTCATTTTGTATTTATTTGTTTCACACTTCATTGGTTAAAAGAGAGACAGGAAAAGAGAGAGAGGCAGAAACACTTACACCACACATTCCTCTCGCTGTAAAACACACGAAGCTCATCACCTGGATTTGCAAGACCTGCCGAGAGGCAAGAGAAAAAAAAAATGATAAGCAATTTACCTGTATGTAGCTTCCTTAACTAGCCTTTGTGCATGTACCCTCTTGAATTGCTTATCTATCAATTGTATCTGTCTGTATGTCAGTCTGGTAGCATCTGATTGGCAGAGTCGCCAGAGTACTTGCCTTTCATGGTAAAGTTTAAATTATATTTATTTGATTAAATTGCCCCATAAGGTTCTTGCAGGTCTTTGGGGAGACAAAGAACTAATAGAGCTACAGGGCTCTGGGTTCAAAGCCTGGTAATGTCATGCTGCAGGCCCCGTGTAGTTTCTGGGGGTCTCTGAAGAGACAATGTATAGGATTACTGCCCCCTCTAGCATGGCGTACAAGACAAATAATATGAGGTTGTGCATGGTGCTGGCAACTTCATCATGTCAAACAAACAGTCACAGAAAACACTGCTGCATGAGCATGTGACTCCTTGGTGCAAGCTCCTTCAAGGAGACTAGCTGCAGTGGTGTCTCCATGCTCAGTCTGGAGCATGAAGGAAAGTGTGTGTGTGTCATTCTGCATGCTGCCCAGCTGTAAATGGGTACCTGTCCCTGATCCTGAGTTAAGGAAGGCAAAGGCAGCAAGTAAGGGAGCTGGTCATCCCACCACATATAAAAGCTGGACCTAGTATTGTGAAGTCTCTAATATTTCACGCTCTATCAACTAATGGGCTACCTTTGTTTTTTTTACTGCCAGGCTTCTGTCTACTTTCTGAACCGCCTGAAAAAAAGTGAAAACTCGTAACCTAGGAGATCGGATTAGTCAAAGTCTGAACTATCTGTGTATTTTTTACATTTATATTCATTGACAGTATTAATTGTTGTCTGTTTTCTTTAAGAACTCATATTCTGTCATATGTCTAACATATCACCTGTGCTTTTCTCCAGTTACTCAAAATTTTTTTTTTTTCCCCTCAATATATGATCACTTACATTTTCTCAACAACTCATCATTTATTTATTTTTCTCCAGCAACTGATAATTTGTTCTGCGTTATTCTGTTCAAATCACCATCACACCAAACAAGCCAGAAATAACCAATGTTTGGCCAACTTGTCATGTTGACAAATGAAAAACAAAGGAAGAAAATCAGTTAAAAACAAAATGCTACAAATTACAGCAAGTTTGACAATTTATGTGCTGGATATAGGCAGTATTTCAATTATTACATTAAAAGAAGAGGTCTAATTTGGTTAAATTAACTCTTTCCATACGTAATTATTTTCAGCTCTGGATGGAATTATTTTTAAGCCCCAAAAATTTACACATACATAATTTACGTTTACTGACAATGTGTGTCTAATCATGAGTTAAGTATAACATATTATATATCAAATTAAAGTACATTGGATGAACAATATAAATCCATATGCCTTTCTAGCTAATTTTATGTTATGTTTTTGTTATAACAGATAACATGTACACGGAAAAAAGATAACTTGAAATTTTGAACAAAAATTTTCGACTTACGTAAGGCTTGTAAGATAAATTGTTATCACAATACAGTTTCACTGCTCTCTTTGTGCAGGTAATCCATTTAGAAACACAGAAAAAGTAAGAAAGTTATGGTTGATCACACAGTTTGTTCACTGTTCACATATTAGTAACATATCCTGTGTGTTTTTAGGCCATTATGGCGATACGACAAAACACGATTAAAGATGAAGATAAATGTGAAAAAATCCGTTCAAACGCAAATAAAAGACGTTGAAGCTTGTTGAAATTTGCCCAGTTTTGTGTTTACTTCCGTTTGAGATAAATTCCGGGCAGTATAAAATATCAGAATAGAAAGAAACAATGAAATAAATCAGCGTCTTTTAAAATATCTTACGTCTACAGCGTTCGGCCTTTGCGTCTATTATTAGATCTTGCGTACGGAATCAGTTAAGGAATGTCATGAAAAGTTAACTTTAGCTAGTCAAGATGCTACTGGGATCTACATACAGTATATACCCATTCAGCCACTTCCAGCACATAAAGCTTTAAAACCCAACAACTGCACTGTCAAAACAGTTTCTAATAATTATAGTACCTTCATCCAGTGCAAATCCAACATTCATTCTCTCAAATTCTTCAGTTTTCACAAATTGTATCATGCCTGTTTGACCTCCAATCTCTTCATCTGAAACAATATAAGCACAGAAATATTTCTTGCAGTATGTAACTGTAACTTTTTCCTTTTATTTCCTCATCTGAAACAATATGAGTAGAGTATACATGTCAACCCCCGGAGATAAAAACCCTGTTTAAAATAAAATCTCAAAACCTGTAAAAAAAAAAAATTTGTAAGCCATAAAGAAAGAGAAAAAAGCATACAAAGACCGTTTTGTTTCTCTGAGACAACAACAGAACTTTATTTTCGCCCATGCTATCAAGTAAGTTCTTGTTTACTGCTTTTTCCCTTGTTTATGTTGAGCACATTTGGTAAACTTATTTATGTATGATATGATGGGAAACTTAATACAAAGCGTTATAACAGGAGGCAATCTGATCATCAGAAGTGTTTCCCCATCAGTCAAATAATAAGGCCCTTTAATCTCCTTTATACATGGGGGAGGGAGGGGGAGAGGGAAGGGCCCACTAGAGTCATGACTTCCAAGTGTCAGCCTCCTGTTGTCTTTCCAGCCTGCACTGGAATTGAACCCACTCACACTTGCTTGCAACTTTCAACTTCCCTCCTGGTTTTTTTCCATGCTGCCAGTTGTAGATATTATGAAAGTAACCATTATGCTGTATTTTAATTAAAAGTAACCATTAAGCTGTATCTAAACTACTGTAGGGTCTACTAAATTCCATAGCCAACATGTTGCCTTTTCCACAGTTTAACAGAGCCTTTTAAGTGCCCTGGTTCTTAACTGTCCTTTAACACCCAATAGTTTCAGCAGATCACACACCAAGGCAGCCTCAAGACCTCTTGCACCTACCTCCACAGTTATGAATTTTACTGTGAACTCATCATTTCTGAAGTCCGTGACAAGATAAACTAGATCTTGAGTGTGTTTAAGTCCAGGATTTCCTACAAAGTCGCATATTGTTGACAACCTCCTTCGCTTGATCTGTCATCAGTATTATTAGGCCTACGTCTTTCACTAGATTCACTTTCATCAGTACCACGTCTTTCACTAGATTCACTTTCATCAGTACCACTGTCAGAGTCTAAATCAGGCCTGTATTTAATATCAGCTGCATCGTCATTGTCCTGATCAAATACCAAAGTAAAGATTCCACCATCTGGTAAGCCATGACAGTAAAAAAAATCATGAAAAATCTAAATATTGATCGATTCAGAAAAAAATTTAAAAAAACAAAGCTTTACATGTACTGGAAATTTATTTATAACTCAGGTCTCGCTAATTACCAAATCTTTTTTGCTATATGGCAACTACAGACAACAGTAATTATTTTCATGCATTTTGAACAGGATGTTTTTGCACCTTGGCATTTTTGGGCAAATGAAACTGTAAAGGGTATAATAAGGCAAAAAAACCTGTACATAAATTATGTACAGTGTACAAATGAAAATGAAAAAACCTGTACAGAATATGGGTAACCCGTACTAGTTGGCTAGTATGAGATATATAGGTGGTATTGGTGGTATTTGCTTGGTAGCTTCCACTGAAATGTTGGTTTAAAGTATGACGTCAGCTCTCATAGACAACATTAGGTATTTGTATTGTTCTCTCTACTTGTTTGTCAAATTTTCCACCCTCTGCAGAAATACTACCTAGGTACTTGAATCCTGTAACTTTATTAATTTGATATGTTTAGTAATAATACTAATTCTATAACAAATTTTTATTAAGCAATACCATACCTGGACAAAAGGTTACGTGTAAGGTCCGCTTGAAGCGCTTTCCTGCAGATTTAAGCTTACGTATTGCTTCTAAGTACCTTTAGAAATATGTTCATAATAATATTTATCAGTGTTAGCCAGTGGCAATTCATGCATCCAAAAAAAAAATTTCCTCTTCTGCTCCTTCAGGTACCTTGCCTTGTAGCATAGGCTATCATATCTCTCCCCAGCTTCCTGTGTTCAGTATTGTTTATCAATTCTGTTGTTGACTTCTTACCATGCCATGATGTCAGACTGTCTATTATCCTCTCTCTCCTTGTCATCCTCTATTTCTTTTTCTTTAAATCTTTCCTGCTGTCATATTCTAGCTTTCTTCTTCTCATATCTGAAGAAGGTGGACTGCTTCATTTTAAAGTGAGAAATAAGCTTCCTTATTAGCATTAGCATCTTTCAGGACATCCTCATTACTCTTTTTTTAGATGACCATGGTATTTTTAACATTCTTCAGTAAAACCACATCTCTGCTGCCTGTACTACTGAAAGAAATAACACCAGTTGTAACCGGTGACAAACTTCAGATAAAGATAACAACTTATCAATCATAAATAGTGACAGTTAAATAAACTAAGCATGAAAAAACAAAATCCACAAGGGTGCTGTCAACAGATATACTGTCTTGACAAAGGGACTGTCCATTACATGAATGTTTAGAATAATGCTGTCTGTAAAGATTGACTGTTAAATATTCAACTGTCAATACAAAGCCTCGTGTAGTTCACGGATGAGTCTCTGAGGAGACAAAGAAAGAATGTGACTACTGCTTCCACAGGCAAGTTGTATGAGGAAATTAAATATGAGGTTGTGCATTGGGCTGACAACCTCATAAGGAAGGAAGGAAAGGATCCCGTTACACGCCCATTGAGGCATATTGGAAATATGGTGTTAGGCCCATATTTTCTTGACCGTCAGCATCACGCCGGCCGCCTTAACCTTCCCAGAGTTGCTCTGGTACCCATTTGGGGCTGGGTCGACCCAGGAGCCGTTTGTGGCCTAAAAAATCCCACCTCATCTGGGGATTGAACAATAGACCACTGCGCTAGTAAGCCAGTGCACTAACCACTATGCTACCGCGGCGACAACCTCATAATACAATATAAATTGCCACAAAACCCATGCTGCAGGAGCACATAAGTTCCATAACAAGGTAAATGTGTCACATATAGTTTCTCGTGTTTTTCCTGCAGTGCATGTACTATTTTTTCTCTTGTTATCTAACTGTTTTGTGTCTGCCAAAAGCTAATAGCTGCAGCAGATGCTCTCACCACTCTTGCTCACTTTTGTGATTGTGGATGCTATGTAAAACCATCCTTTCTTTAGTTGCCTCTTGGGTGTGAGCACTCATCTCTTGATCCCGGATGAGCAGATAGAAGTACATTCTTAGAGTATTTTTGGTTTCTTTCCAGTATACAGTGTAATCAAACTGTTCATGAACACCGTCATTTGAATGCTTTTCTTTGTTGAATGTAACTATTTTCGGGAGAGTATATATAATGGAAACAATACAATTTTTCAACACGGTTGCATTCCTCAGCTGTGACCAACATACACACTGCGAGAATTATGTTAGTGTAGATTTAATTTTTTTTTTTAAATAAATAAATAAAACCAAAGTATTTGTTTTATATAACACCCATGGCGCGCAAGTTGCACACCGTGCATTGCACACTTTTTTTCTGGCGTGAGTTACTATTTTGAGTGAGACCGACCGACGTAACATACATCAATAATTATGTTAGATAGATAGATTGTAGCTAATTCAAGATAATAATTTTTATTTCCAATATCTTTATATGGAATCATTTCATCCCTCCGTTAAGTCCAAATAGAGTAAATTAAAAGTGTAAAATTGTGTTATTGTGAATGCATGTGTGCACCATCCCATGTCCTAAAAAAAAAGCAGTCTCTCGCATCTGCCATGTTGTTAACAAGGTGAAAGAGGGTGGGAAAGCCAGGTGTGTCTGGGATGACACCCAAATGAATGTTGTACTTACTGTATTCCAACACATTTCATGTCCTGAAAAAGAATGTGTGAAATGATTTACTGTCAGTCAACTGATCTTCTGGTCAGGTAATCTAACATATCTTCTTTCTTTCTTTCTTAATCGGAACCTCTTCTACCCCCTAATAGAGAATCTGACATATGTTATGGTAAAAATTATGAAAGAGTTTCACACATGCAATTTTACAAATAAGTTATCTTCATCCACCAATCAGTCAATTAAAAAAAATAGGAAATGTTTTATGACTGCAGAATATTTTTAATAATACGTATTTACCAGATCAACCTACTTAAATATTATAGTGTGCTTTGGAGTTTTGAAGGGCACATAAGTGTGCTGTGAAGTAAACAAAGGTTGTGGAGCATTGCTTTAAATGGCATTCACTAAATTCCCCTGTTCACTCCTTACTGAATTATGGAGCCACCCCTCCAGCTGATTTCCCCTTGAAGGAAGCCTCATCATCATGTGATGTATTCTTTCTGGAACGTTGTCTCCATTACAGCTGCTCTGAACGCATCACGATTCTGGGCAAGTCAACCTGCATCAGCCAAAGACAAGTTTAGACTCTCTGTGATGTCCTGGGTCCACCGTTGTCTAAGTAGACCCCTTCCCCTTTTTCCAGGGACCATGCCTTCCATCACTAATATTTCCAGATTATTACGTCTTTTTATATGACTGAAAAATGTCAGCTTCCTTATTGCGATGGTATTTAGGAGCCAATGTTCCTGTACGTTTAGTGAGTGCAGTACTTCTCTGTTGGTCTTTTTTTCTGTCCAGGGTATTCTCAACATCCTTCTGTAGCATTTCATTTCGAATGATGTAATCTTTTTTTGCAACTGTTTTATTGAGTGTCCAAGTCTCGCAGCTGTATGTTGCTACTGGAAATATACATGCTCTGATCAGTTGTAACTTTGTTTCTTTGCTTGTGCCCTGCCATAGGTTTTTCATCTGTATTAGTTTATGTGAAGCTTGTACAACAGAATTAGAAGGAAGCCTGTACAAATAGAATTAGAAGGAAGCCTGTACAATAGAATTAGAAGGAAGCCTGTACAATAGAATTAGAAGGAAGCCTGTAAAATAGAATTAGAAGGAAGCCTGTACAATAGAATTAGAAGGAAGCCAGTTGTGGTTAAGGCGGCCGGCATGACGTTGACCACGTCACCCCTAGTGTGCCGATGGTCAAGAAAATATGGGCCAAACACCATATTCCCAATATGCCTCAATGGGCATGTAACGGGATCCTTCCTTCCTTCCTGTACAATAGATTTAGAAGGAAGCCTGTGCAATAGAATTAAAAGGATGCCTGTACAATAGAATTAGAAGGAAGCCTGTACAATAGAATTAGAAGGAAGCCTGTACAATAGAATTAGAAGGAAGCCTGTACAATAGAATTAGAAGGAAGCCTGTACAATAGAATTAGAAGGAAGCCTGTACAATAGAATTAGAAGGAAGCCTGTTGTGGTTAAGGTGGCCGGCGTGATGTTGACCACGTCACCCCTAGTGTGCCGATGGTCAAGAAAATATGGGCCAAACACCATATTCCCAATATGCCTCAATGGGCATGTAACGGGATCCTTCCTTCCTTCCTGTACAATAGATTTAGAAGGAAGCCTGTGCAATAGAATTAGAAGGATGCCTGTACAATAGAATTAGAAGGAAGCCTGTACAATAGAATTCATTGTACCCTTGCAGCTGTGGTTTCCGTAGCAGTATTTTTTTTTATAAATGATATGCTGGCAGTTTATTTAGTTCAAGTACTTCCCCTATGTAAAAATTGCTTGCTTGTATGTCATAATTATTTGAAAGCTCAGACAGCAATAATGTGCTTCAGCCACAGGCAAATTTGTGCTTCAACTTTATCACATCCTACATGTGTCTCTCTCTCACTTCATTTCTTTATCTTCTTTACCCTAACTAACAGTTTCTTCTTTCCTGCACGTTTTTCATTTCAGTTTTCTCTCTATCTTCTTTCCTCTTATTAATAGTTTCATTTTTCTTGCATGCCTCGCATTTCAATTTTATGCTTTCTTTACTACTATTAAAAGTTCATCTCTCTTCATTCTCCTCTTTATCTTCTTTCCTCTTATTAGTAGTTTCACCTTTCCTGCATGCCTCTCACTTCATTTTCCTCTCTATCTTCTTTCCTCTTATTAGTAATGTTATCTTTCCTGCATGCCTCTCACCTGATTTTCCTCTCTATCTTCTTTCCTCTTATTAGTAGTTTCATCTTTCCTGCATGCCTCCCACTTCAAGTGTCTTTCTATCGTCTTTACTATTACGAACTTCTTCATCTTTCTTGTATGCCTCTCACTTCCAGTTTCTCTCTATCTTTTTTCCTCTTACTTTTCTGTTATTCTAGTTCACAAGTATTTAAGAAGGTAATATCTTTAAAATGTGAAGGTGTATGCTAGAATGTGCAGGCACGATGTGTTCATTCACCTCCTTTTTCTCTCCATCTTCTTTACTACTAGAAATAGTTTCACCTTTCTTGTTTGTATCTCATTTCATTTTTTTCTCTATCTTCTTTACTGTAACTTATAGCTTCATCTTTCCTGCTTGTCTCTCATTTTATTTTTCATTTTATGATTTTTTTTTCCTTGGTTTTAATCAAATACTGTCAATGTTAGTATACCATAACTGTACTGTTACACTGGTTTTTATTTTAAACATTAATATTTAAAATGCATATGAGAATAAATGGATACAGTATAAAAGATGAGAGAAAAGAAATATTAAGATGGGTCTGCATGCCAGATTCTCAACCCTTTGAAAATAAAGTTTGTTCGTTCATTCTCTTTCTTCTTCACTATTAGTTTTTACCTTTCCTACTTGTATCTCATTTCATTTTTCTATCTATCTTCTTTATTGTAACTAACAGTTTCATTTTTCTCTCTACCCTTCTATTTGCCTCTCTCTCTTCAATTTTCAATATTACTAACAGTTTCATCAATCAGAAATTCTCTCTTTATCTTTCTCTACATCTGGAGCCAATGCAGCACAGTGGTTGGTGCATCTGCTTCCTAGCCCAGTGGTCCAAGGTTTGATCCCCAGTTAAGGTGGGATTTTTTTACCGTAAACGGCTCCGGGATTGACCCAGCCTCATGAATTGGGTACCAGAGCAACTTCTGGGAAGGTTAAGGCGGCCAGAGTGATGCTGACCACATCACCCCTAGTGTGCCAATGGTCAAGAAAATATGGGCCTAACACCATATTCCCAATATGCCTCAATGGGCGTGTAACGGGATCTTTTACCTTTCCACCTTACATCTTCTATACATGTCACTGACAGTCTCACCTCTGAACACAGCATAAGTAATTTCCCTTTTAAGTACTTCCAAATGCCATTATTGTATCACTGCATCACCAAATTTAATACAACACACCTGTGAGCCCCTTGCATAAATGTCCCCATTATCATCTTTATGGGCACTGAACGGATCATACTTCCAGTGTTCCTAGTAGAATCCCAGAACAGACAAGATAATTACATTTGTTATTCATAAACATGATCCAGGTGATAAGAGGATGAATTAGCAATATGCATCATGAGCTACAATAAAGTCCCTGTCACAGGTGACAGTTATGAATTATTTATTAACTCACAGGCCTGTCATAAATGGGTGCTTGTGTAGAAGTAGAATAGAGCGCTTAAAATTATAGAAAATGTCACAAATTCATAACTGATGACGAGAACCCAAAGCTAAAGGTCTATTATATTTGTACATGCGCCCTAATATAACCGACTAGGTTGAACAGGGTGCGCCTTGCCAAAAAGAGGCAAAATTTAATTATTTTTTTTTAAAGTACCATTGTACCAGACGTGACTGTCATAAGTGGGTGCTTTTTATGGAATAGAAGGTGTGAAATGGTAAAAACAGGTCATTAATTTGGAACTGATGACAAGAATCAGACAAGTGCCACTGGAACAAGAGATGACAATAAAATGCTGGTTAAGAACATTGAGGAGACCTATGCTTTCACATTACCAGGCAATCCTTGTTCTGGATTTTTGTCCAGGGTTAAAGAAGAAGAGGTTGACCAAAAAACACACGGAGAAGAGAACTGGATACAGAAATGAAAATAATCAGAAATAAATGGAAAAAACTTTGAGCTGATGGCACAGGTAAAAAAAGACTTGACATGCATTAGTTGAAGGCCTATGTTCCTAGGAGAGCTGATGAATAATAATTGAATAAATGTAGATCATGATACTTTCTACTACATATTCAATAGAGTAAACTATGAATGCTGATTTTGCTAAGGGTCTTAAAGCATCTTCTTCACTGCTTGTTCCTCATCCTGACTTAGTCAAACTATGAAAGTGATTTTGTCAGACTCACAGTCTATGCTTCGGAAGGTCCAAAGTGGATTGCTCCAGCGTGAATGGAAAATATCCATAGAAGTCTCGAAAATCAGGATCTGGTGTGAATCAACTGTCCTGGTCATGCAGAGGTATGCAGCAATGAAGAGAGCTGTCAGACTAGCTTTGAGAGCACCCATAGTGGGTGGGGACAATGAGTATGTCAGAGATACTAAAGATAATTACTTATTGCCTGCTAGAGAAAGATGCTGCAATCGATGAATCAACTAGGCTAAGATTTTGGAATTTGGCATCAAACGTAAGACTACCAGAGATGGACATATGAGAGGATGCATCCATCGTGTATACAACAAGCGTTCTTCAGGAACAGTTAGCTTTCATACCCTTCGACATTATCTGAGGGACACTGAACACCTATGGGTTTGTCCAGAGTATGATATGAGATAGATTCTGATCAACAATTACAATAGTCAAACTGAATGCTCATTTACTTTCTGCCTCAAACAAAATTCAATTTTGGAACACATGAAAAATGAAGTAACTAAATTCATTCATCTATTCAATACCATACAGCTCTCCAAGAAGCATAAGCCTTCTAAACAAAATCATGCAAGTCATTCTGCCCCATGCCATCAGCTCATGGTCTTTCTATGTCTTCTATATCCCTTATTATCTTTAGTTGACTGGTCTATATTGTTTTTTAAGTTTCTTTGGCTTAAAGTTTCTATAGGATGGCATAGCTGACCATGCCCAATATTCCTCAGTTGCCTTTTATGACATGCCTGCAAAATTACTGTAATTTTTTTTACAGTGGTATTATTCTTTGGGGAGCCGTGGTAGCGCAGTGGTTAGTGCACTGGCTTCCTAGCTCAGTGGTCCATGGTTCAATCCCCGGTTGAGGTGGAATTTTTTTAGACCGCAAACAGCTCCTGGGTCGAACCAGCCCCAATTGGGTACCAAAGCAACTCTGGGAAGGTTAAGGCAGCCGGCATGATGCTGACCACATCACCCCTAGTGTGCTGATGGTCGAGAAAATATGGGCCTAACACCATATTCCCAATACGCCTCAATGGGCGTGTAAATGGAATCCTTTACCTTTACCGTTTACTATTCTTTGCTCCCCTTTTGGACCTCGGTAGCACACAGGTAGAGTATTTGAATAGTATTAAATTAAACAAATGGCAAAACAGAGAGGAAAGATAAATTTGACTGTGAAAAAAGGCCCCAAAAAATGTATTACTCAGTCACGATAAACAGATGAATGAATCCATAGAAAGACAGAAAAATCAACTTTATTTGGAAGGGCAAGGCAGAAAAAGGCAGACACAGAACATAATAAAAAGTAAATTAAAACCTTAACCCAAACACTCAAAGCTTTCACACACATACCCTCCCTCCCTCTCCCCCCACTTTTTTTTAACGCCATAACAAGTAATGAAAACTACCATTTTAGGACAACAACAAATTAAACACACACATATACACAATCTGAAGATTTTATTTACTCAGTTTAGAATAACTGGACAGGAAGGACAAATGCCGGGGGCAACTATTGGCAGTTAAACATATTATCAGAAATGATAGATATTATATATTGTGATCATAAACCCATTAGAAGTTGAAAGGGTTGTCTATTTTTCTTTATAAATTCAAAAATTTAGACATAGAAATACTGACTGAAGTAAGCATGCATGGACATGTAGGCTGAAGGACAGAAATATGAACTGATAGTAAGTATGGATTAACAGAAAGGCAAGCAGGCAGACAAAATTATTATCTGACTGACATACAGATGGATAGAAAGGTAAGATAATATATAACTATAAATTGATACTTGTATGGTCAGACAAACACAAGCAGACTTATACAAACTCTTGCAAATATGGACAGAAATACTGATGTATGAATAGATGGATAGTGGGTAGGTGGGTGGATGAATAAGTAGACAGGCAACAAAAGAAAGACAGTGACAGTTGTAAATACTTACTGGAAAGACTGGAACAACATCAGTATGAGAATACAACATAATAGAAGGTAGTGTGGGTTCCAAACCTTCCCAAGTTATCAAGTCAACAGTCCTGTTTTGCGGCAGCTGTCAATATATGAACATACTGATATAGACAATAAATGGATATGGATGAATAAACTATAACCCTTCAACTGTATCATCAGCAGCTTTAACAACATTCTCTGGTAACAATGTCTTACCAGCTACTACCATTGCAAGACACATTATTACTAATAACAGGCAATATATTAACAACAGTGTTGTTCCCAAGGGTCTTTGAACAAAAGGACTACTGTTTCCCTCAAGGTGACTGATATGAGGTTGTGAATGGCAACATCATCATTTAAAACAAATTGCCATAAAAGTCACCACTGCAAGAGCATGTGACTGCTTGGTGTAGGCTTCCTGCAAGGGGATCAGTTATATTGTTGGCTCCATGCTCCGTAATGGCAGATGCTGGAGCTGGGTTGGCCATGTCCTCAGAAGAGACCCCAATGCCATCACAAGAACAGCTATGCTTTGGACCCCTGAAGGAAAACGAAAGAGAGGACGACCAAAAACAACCTGGCGGAGGACTGTGGAGGCTGAAATGCAAAGAATGAACCAGAGTTGGGGCACTGTACGAAGGATGGCCGCCGATCGTGCAAAGTGGAATCAATTTGTTGTTGCCCTACAAGACGCCACTAGGCGTGATGGCCACTGACTGCTTTGATGGTTGGCGGCTAGGGATCAAAGAAAAAGAAAAAATGTTCCGTAAGGATCTCACAGGAAAATAATGATGATATTAACAACAGGATTAAAGGCAAGCAACATAACATTATGCTAGTGCCTTTCAAACAGCGACAAATTATCGCACTTCATTCTGACAGGAGAACTTGGCATAAGTGAACTTGACAAATTATCACACTTTATCCTGACAGGGGAACTTGGCATAAGTGAACTTGACAAATTATCACACTTCATTCTGACAGGAGAACTTGGCATAAGTGAACTTGACAAATTATCACACTTCATTCTGACAGGAGAATTTGGCATAAGTGAACTTGACAAATTATCATACTTCATTCTCACAGGAGAACTTGGCATAAGTGAACTTGGAAAATTATCACACTTCATTCTCACAGGAGAACTTGGCATAAGTGAACTTGACAAATTATCACACTTCATTCTGACAGGAGAACTTGGCATAAGTGAACTTGACAAATTATCACACTTCATTCTGACGGGAGAACTTGGCATAAGTGAACTTGACAAATTATCACACTTCATTCTGACAGGAGAACTTGGCATAAGTGAACTTGACAAATTATCACACTTCATTCTGACAGGAGAACTTGGCATAAGTGAACTTGACAAATTATCACACTTCATTCTGACAGGAGAACTTGGCATAAGTGAACTTGACAAATTATCACACTTCATTCTGACAGGAGAACTTGGCATAAGTTTGTTGAAGCCTATGCTCCTTGAGGAGTTGAAGTGTAATGACGAAGATGATAATGATTCTGACACTTTATGAGGTGTTACAAGTGTTAATTGTTATTCTAACCTTGACCTGCTGGTAGGTTAATCCAAGTTCGCCGGCATATTTGCTGTAAAACTGTGAAGCTTGAGCTATGGGTACACAGATAAATGTGTGGGAAAAAATATAGAGTTAGATTGGTGGATAACTGGCAGCTAATAGATAATGAAGTACATTTAATGACAGATGTATAAAATGGACTACAGACAGATAATAAAAGGAAACATGTGGTGTGTTACTTTGGTGCATTCTTTTGCTGTGTCAGTGTAAATCTGTGAACAAGATGCATCAAGATGGTTGTTTTCCTGAGTTCTGCTGCGATTTGTTAAGCACCGTAAAGGCAACATGTACATACACCATATGAAAGAAGACAGTAATGTCTAAAATGACCAAACCTAAAGAAATGACTGCAGATGTCAAAGACCATATGTTGACATTGAGCAGATAACTGAATACTGGCCCACTTTCTGAGCAATGAGTGGCACTGTTCACTTTTTCATACAGTATCAGGTGTATGATAAAACAAAATGTAAGGAGAATAGATTAAATTGTAAAGAGGTGAAGATATGTTAAACACATTAAAGAGAAAAATGCAAGAAGGAAATACCAAACAACAAGAGAAGACAACTCTGGCGAAGGAAAGGACACACATTGAGAAACTTGTTAATTGCATGGGAAACTGAGAGCCAGGGATCCAGACCTCCAGGATGACCCAGAGTCTGCTGGGAGAACAACATTAGACAATCTTTGAAAAACACAGGACTAGAATGGAACCAGGCCAGGAGGAAGACAGCTGATAGGATAGTTTGATGCTCTCTCTTTCAAACCTCACGGTAGAAGAGAAACCAGTAGGTAGGTAGGTAGGCAGGCAGGCAGGCAAGTAAGTAAGTAAGTAGGTAGGTAAGTAAGTTAATTGCATTTCAAGGCAGTTCTTGTTCTGGAATCCCCAGGGTTAAGGGAGGTAGAGGGAGACAAAAGAACAGATGGAGAAAAGAACTGGAGACAGACATGAAAGGGTTAAAGATAACATGGAAAGACCTTGGGACAGGAAGACTTGGCATAAGTTTGTTCAAGGCCTATGCTCCTTGGGGAGCTGAAGGGGGATGCATGATGATGAAACAGCTCTAACAAACTGAAATGACACCCAAAGTACAAGCAAAGATTTAAAATTAGACGATATCTTCAACAATAAAACTATCCGAAGTATGAAAACACCATTTGGAGGAAATATATGAAATACTGTCTAATCCATCACTAAAGGTAAAGGTAATGGTGGTCCCATAGCAAATACTGTCGTAGGGGAGTGAAGTGTTAGAGACTTCACCACACTAAGTCCAGTATTGAGAGGTGGGGTGACCAGTTCCCTTCCTTGCTGCCTTTTCCTTCCCTAACTCAATGACTCATGTACCCATTTACAGCTAAGTAAACTGTAGCGTGTTGGTACCATGATTTGAACCCGGCACTTTTGCCATGAGACCAGCGCTCTAACCACTCTTTCAATCAGATGCTCAATCCAACACTATCTTGAAATAATTTACGCTATATAACAGGGTGACCTGATATAACCAAAGGATTTATGCTTTTGGCTGAAAAGTTTGCACCACATGGAATCATTACAAACATTACAGAAATAAAACGGTGCGTCTATTAAAGTAAATGTATACTTGAGTATGTCTCTGAGGTTAGTGTTCATGTATGGATATGATGTTACTTGTATGAATGAATGTTTTTAAAGTTGGCTGCATCAGTGAGGTGTGTCTGATGTTAGTTATATCAATTTGGGTGTTAATGAAATTCATTGTGTTTAGGACGTCAATTGTATTTGTCTGTTAAGTTAATTACAGCTACATTTACAGCCTATGAGGTTAAGTTATATCTGTCTCTGTAGGCAGTCACTGCTGTGATGTGTCTATGAGGTCATTTATATCTGTCTATATAGCTAATTACAGCTGTGATGTGTCTATGAGGTTAGTTTTATCTATCTATATAGCTAATTACAGCTGTGATATATTTCTGCAGTAAGTTGTATCTTTCTGTGCTGTTAATTACAGCTGTGATATGTCTATGAGGTTAGTTGTATCTGTCTGTGTAGTTAATTACAGCTGTTATGTGTTTATGATAATTACAGCTGTGATGTATCTGTGAGGTAAGTTGTATCTTTCTGTGCTGTCAATTACAGCTGTGATGTGTCCTTGATATTAGTTATATCTGTCTATGTTGCTAATGTCAGGTGTGATGTGTCTATAAGGTTAGTTATATCTGACTGTGTTGTTAATTTCAGGTGTGATGTGTCTATGAGGTTAGTTATATCTGTCTATGTTGTTAATTTCAGCTGTGATGTGTCTATGAGGTTAGTTATATTTGTCTGTGTTGTTAATTACAGCTGTGATGTATCTGTGAGGTAAGTTGTATCTTTCTGTGCTGTTAATTACAGCTGTGATGTGTCCTTGATATTAGTTATATCTGTCTGTGTAGTTGATTACAGCTGTGATGTGTACCTGATATTAGTTATATCTGACTGTGTTGTTAATGTTCAGCTGTGATGTGTCCTTGATATTAGTTATATCTGTCTGTGTTGTTAATTTCAGCTGTAATGTGTCCATGAGATTAGTTATATCTGTCTGTTTTGTTAATTACAGCTGTGATGTGTCCATGAGATTAATTATATCTGTCTGTGTTGTTAATACAGCTGTGATGTGTCCATGAGGTTAGCTGCATTTGTCTGTGCAGTTCTTACAGCTGTGATTGTCCATGAGGTTAGTTGTATCTGTCTGTGTAGTTAATTCCAGCTGTGATTGTCCATGAGGTTAGTTGTATCTGTCTATGTAGTTACTTACAACAGTGATGTGTCTATGATGTTAGTTATATCTGTCTGTGTAGTTACTTACAGCTGTTATGTGTCTATGATGTTAGTTGTATCTGCCTGTGTAATTAATTACAGCTGTGATGTGCCCATGAGGTTAGTTGTATATGTCTGTAGTTAATTACAGCTGTGATGTGTCCATAAGATTAGTTATATCTGTCTGTGTAGTTAATTACAGCTGTTATGTGTCCATGAGGTTAGTTTTATATGTCTGTGTAGTTAATTACAGCTGTTATGTGTCCATGAGGTTAGTTTTATATGTCTGTGTAGTTAATTACAGCTTTATTGTGTCTGTCAGGTTAGTTACATCTGTCTGTGTAGTTAATTATAGCTACATTGTGTCTGTCAGGTTAGTTACATCTGTCTGTGTAGTTAATTACAGCTAAATTGTGTCTGTCAGGTTAGTTATATCTGTCTGTGTAGTTAATTACAGCTACATTGTGTCTGTCAGGTTAGTTACATCTGTCTGTGTAGTTAATTATAGCTACAGTGTGTCTGTCAGGATAGTTACATCTGTCTGTGTAGTTAATTATAGCTACAGTGTGTCTGTCAGGATAGTTACATCTGTCTGTGTTGTTAATTACAGCTACAGTGTGTCTGTCAGGTTAGTTAAATCTGTCTGCATAGTTAATTACAGCTACAGTGTGTCATCAGGTTACTTACATCTGTCTGTGTAGTTAATTACAGCTAAATTGTGTCTGTCAGGTTAGTTACATCTGTCTGTGTAGTTAATTACAGCTACAGTGTGTCTGTCAGGCTAGTTACATCTGTCTGTGTAGTTAATTATAGCTACAGTGTGTCTGTCAGGATAGTTACATCTGTCTGTGTTGTTAATTACAGCTACAGTGTGTCTGTCAGGTTAGTTAAATCTGTCTGCATAGTTAATTACAGCTACAGTGTGTCATCAGGTTACTTACATCTGTCTGTGTAGTTAATTACAGCTAAATTGTGTCTGTCAGGTTAGTTACATCTGTCTGTGTAGTTAATTATAGCTACAGTGTGTCTGTCAGGCTAGTTACATCTGTCTGTGTAGTTATAGCTGCATTGTGTCTGTCAGGTTAGTTACATCTGTCTGTGTAGTTAATTATAGCTACAGTGTGTCTGTCAGGCTAGTTACATCTGTCTGTGTAGTTAATTATAGCTGCATTGTGTCTGTCAAGTTAGTTATATCTGTCTGTGTAGTTAATTATAGCTACATTGTGTCTGTCAGGTTAGTCATATCTGTCTTTGTAGTTAATTACAGCTACAGTGTGTCTGTCAGGCTAGTTACATCTGTCTGTGTAGTTAATTACAGCTACAGTGTGTCTGTCTGGTTACCTGTCTGTGTGGTTAATTACAGCTGTGATGTGTCTATATGGTTAGTTGTACCTGTCTGTGTAGTTACAGCTAAGGCACATGTGGTACTTTCAGCTGCGAGAGTCTTAGCTTTCTAGAATACCCGTAGTTACTAAAATTACAAGCACCTGAATGTTGTAATTGCATGCGGTTTTTAAGCCTGGAATAAGAAAAAACACTCTACCTACATAAGGTTGAACCAGGTATTCCATGCAGGAAGAATATCTCAATTCGTTTGCATGGGCTAAAAACATCAACAAGAAATATTTTACTTTCAATCAACTAAAAAACAAATAAACAAGCTTGAAAAAAATTCAGAAATGAGAATAAAATGATTGTGGAAGGAAAATGAAAAGATCAAGAAGTTGTGTTATATACCATAATCTGGATTAGGATGGGAGGTGTTAATCCTTAGGTACTCCCTGAACCTGGTCACAGCAATATCTTCCACAGCTACAGATGTCATTATGTATGCTCTGTTGGGGTAGACTCTTACCAGTATCTTTTTATTGCTCTGAAGTAACTGAAAACTTCTGAAATGAAACAATTTATGAAAATGTTGAACTTAATACATTTATAACTGTAAAAGCAATAATTATAATATAATTTGAAAAGTAAGTGCCTTCTGTTAGTTATAGTAGCATTAAATGTATGTATGGTTTTCTAGTGACTGTATGAGAAACTTCTTTCTCATATCTCATATGACTTACTTCTGACTGTATGAGAAACTTCTTCCTCATATCTCACATGATTTACTTGTGACTGTATGAGAAACTTCTTCCCCTTGCTCATGTGACATCTGCAACCTGAAGGTGGTCAATCATAACTCGTATGACTTCCTGTGACTGTATGATAATCTTCTTCCTGTATCTTCTGTGACCTGGAGGTTGTCAGTCATATCTCATTAAACTAACTTACCTGTCTAGCTCCCGTCACCAGCTCCACGTCGGTAACCCCGTCACACCATTTTAATCCCTCTACTCCACGCAAGCACCCACCCATGAAAGTCTGTAGCTTTTTGGTTGTTGTCTTTGTCGTTCTCCATGTCTCCGAGCCACACAACAGGACTGACTTCACATCCGAGCTGAAGACTCTTATCTTCGCGTTGGATCCGATCTCTCCCGATCTCCATACACTTCCCAATGCAATGAAAGCTCCTCTTGCCCCCTGCACTCCCATCTTGATATCGCTGTCCGTCCCTCCAACTTTGTCCACATTGCTGCCAAGACATGTGTATGACTCCACATCCTGAATTGGTGTTTCCCCAAGTTCAACCCTGCCATCATCACCTGCATCTACTCTCATTATTCCTGTCCTTTCCCCGTGTATCCCCAGACCCAACTGCTGTGACCTCTCCTCGAGTGTTTCCAACCTGTCCTGCATCCGACTACGGCCACGGGACAGAAGAGCCAAGTCATCAGCAAAATCCAGACC
>JAMPIV010016117.1:0-34213 GCA_024509875.1 Oreohelix idahoensis
GGGTCAACAATAACCAGGGTTAGATATAGGTGATATCTACTCTCTCTAGGGAAGGAACATCTCTGGGGGGGGCTAGAGAGTTTAGCGAGTTTAGTGCGCGTGAGCAGCAATAGCTTCCTAGCGCGCGAGTTGCGAGCGCAGCGAGAGTGTGAGCTCGGGGGGGGGGGGGGGGGGGGTGGCCGAGATAGGGGACGGTAGAAACGTAGGGTATATGAGGGGAAGGGGCGCGAGCGTGCTGAGTAGTGAACACGAGAGGGAGGAAAGCGAGAGAGCGAGAGGGAGGGGCGCGGGGGAGTGTGAGGAGGGAGGGGAGGAGGGAGGGACTGCAGTTTTGAATGGAGGCGGGACGACTGGGATGGAAGAAGAAACTTTAGATGGAATTGCAGTACCTACCAAATTTTTTACAACCGTGCACCTGGTCAGCACAGAGACACAATCACCTAAGATAAGGAATGCTGTGTAGGACACACTGCAGCGGCTAGGCCTAAACCATGATCACACTTAAAACAAGAAGAAAAAAGTCAGCAACTGGGCAGTGCCCCATTTGAAGACAATGTAGGAACAGATGGCGTGAGGAGACACCACACCACACACGGACACACTTCAGCATCAGGAAAATAGCATGCAAACAGAAGTCATTACAGATAACTGTGCGGCGGGTGAGATGCACTAAGGAAACATTGATTCTATAAGACGGACTTCGAAAAAAAGAAATCAGTGACTTACAAAGCGTTGCAGCAGGGAGGGAAGTAGGAGAGGTACAAAGAAGAGGCAGAACAATAAGAGGGGGGAAGAATGTGTGTTGAAAAAAAATTGTCCATGCCAGACGATTAAACTCATTAAACGACATGCTATCTGATGAACGATCAATCCGGGTCCTTAATAGTAGGTCTTTCAAGAGGAGTAAATGGGGCAGTAAGACTGTTAAAGAAAGCATTGCAAATTCGATTTGCTTGTGGAGCAACAGGCTATAATATAGTTTTATTGAAACAGCGATTACCCACTGCCTGCTATACGTACACTTCAGACCGAGAGAGCGAGTGCGACTACAGCAAGCATTCATATTTTCTGTGGGAATACTCAATGAGATGTTTGATTAGATGAAATTAAAGGTTGTAAACAAGTTAGTAAGTAGAACGGCTGAGCTATCATCTTGACATTGTCGATGAGAGATGTCAATTAAATCTGCTATTGAATATGGACGCAAAAAAAATAGTGAGAAATTCTTGGTCATTCACTCATGAACATAAGGCAATGCGACAAATGCACAGTATTCATGCTAAACCTAAGACAGGGCCATTGCGACCAAAATCACTAGTATTCATGTAGTGGACTAGCTAGCAGATGGAAGCAAATTGTCGAGTGCTTTTCTTTAACGCAGGAAGGTCAACTAAAAGGCCATGTTTACAAACCCATTATTCGGATGAGGAAATAATACATAAAGCTGCTGCAATTGGTCTGCATGTGGTAACTGTCACAAGTGACATGGGAAGTGCAAACAGAGCAATGTGGGCCAGCATTGGTGTTTGTGCTTCCAGAAACAAAATTGAACAAAATTGCACATCCAGAGCAACCAAATAAGTGGCTATATTTCCTAGCTGACACACCTCATTTGATCAAAAATGTTAAGTCTGCATTTATCTCTGGCCATGATTTCAGATTATCTGAGGAGATGTGTGTATTGTTAAATGTGCCTTCTAACATTGCAAATATACTGCCTGTTGGGGAACTGGCTGACTTACAAAGGAACAGTACCCTGAAACTAGCTCCACACCTTACTGATGACATACTCTGCCCTGGACAATTTGATAAGATGAAGGTGTCACAGGCACTTCACGTTTTCAGTATATCTGTCAGTGCAGGGATCCACTACATGGTAGAAAAGGAGGGCAGACCTGTGAATAATCTGACAACTGCTCGGTTCATTGAGGTGATATCTAAATGGTTTGATTTAATGTCAAGTCGCAGTCGTGTCATGGCTCTAACTAAGCAGCTTCCAGATAGGTATGCAAATGTTGTTGAAATGTTACGACTTGTGATTCGAATGTTTACAACGCTTTCAGTTGGACAGCAGGGAGCATGGAAACCATTTCAGACAGGCATCCTTTTGTCCACCACATCTGTGCTTGATCTTGCAGAGGACATTTTTGTGTGAAAATTTCAGTTTTTGCTGACATCACGTGTGAGTCAAGACTGCCTGGAGATTTTTTTCAGCTCCATGAGATTACATAATGCAGTGCCAACACCTTTTGAATTCAAACATAGATTGAGAACTATCTGCTTGTCACAATTCCTCAACACTACACGTGGAAGTAGTTACGACGAAGATGATAATGACTTTTTGCTTGATTGTACTGATATGAATACAACAACAGTTACACACACCGAGCAGCATGTTGATTTGTCAGACGTAGAAATAGAAATAGAAAGCACAGCTGAGGTCCATGTAATTCATTATTTAAGTGGCTACTGTGTGAACAGTATATTAAAGCAACATACTGCCTGTCATATCTGCATTGCAGCTGTCACTGCCCCTCAGTGTGCAGCAATTACTGACATTGCACGACTAACAGAACATAAAGAGTACATTCCAGGCTCACTTGTTTATGCAAGTGACACAGTAGTAAATCTGATGTTAAGAACTGAACAACTGATCCGTCAGCATGTGCATAGATTTGCAACCATGAAAAACATTGCAACTGTACTTTTGGATATGGCATTACAGGAAACAGCTGAATGCACACTGAGCAACTGCCATGATATTAAACAAAAGCTATTTGCAAAGTATATTAATATTAGACAAACATAAAGTTATGTTTTCAGGTGCTCGTAAGAAATAAAGAAGTAGAACACCAGACAACAGAAAAACAAAAGACGCGAGTGGCTTACCCAGGGTTCGAACCCCGTACCTCCCGTACGAAACCACCTAGCCATACATGCGATTCACACTATTCTCCCGGCCAGCTAGGCATCCCCAATAAAAGATGCTTTACTGACCGGTCATTAGTGCGAAACACAAGACGACACCGGAAGTTTACAATGGGCACCTCAGCCTATTAATGACGCAATCACTTCTGTTGTTCCTCTATTCTACAGTACGTGGCAGTCCACACAAGACAAAGACCTTGATACTGTGTCCAGTAAATGATAGAAGACTTTAGAACAGTAGTATAGAATAGAGGGTAGGTTTCTGGTATTGTATAAACATTAATGACACACAAGGAAGGGAAACCTGAGGCCTGTAAACAGTAAATTAACCTGTAAACAGTAAATTAATATTAGACAAACATAAAGGTATGTTTTCAGGCGCTCGTAAGAAATAAAGAAGTAGAACACCAGACAACAGAAAAACAACAGACGCGAGTGGCTTACCCAGGGTTCAAACCCCTTATTTAGCAAAGCATATAAGTGTCAGAATTCACATTTACTGCAGAAATAAAAACAATGGTCTTAAACAGCATGCTCGAGCATCAATGAGCAGTAAAAGCCATTTGTTAAACTCTGTAGTCGTTAACTCATACTGGCTACTAGTTGTTGAATCACGCTTTATTTGTTAAATGACGTGAATGTCCACCAGTTGATAAATGTAGATGTTGGGACTGGTGTAGTAAAGTGTAACGATTGTCAACTCATTAAACCCAGCACAGTTTTGGTCATACAGGTCATCTTGTCCTGGAACGTGATGAGGCTCCGACAAGAATGTGAGTGTAGACAATGAGTGTGTATATGAATGTCAGAACGCGAATGGTAGAATGATTCGATAGAGTTGACAAGTTGGTAGTACATCACTCATACTCACACTGTTCGAATTCAAGAAGTACTGGAACTACGGTGGTCTTTTTATAACATTTAATGAGACGCACACTTGGACAGTACGTGTATGGTTACAGGAACAAATGTCGACATAGACAGCATAATGTTGATCACAGGAATATCATCTTAAGTTAGCATTCATGCTTGGCAAATATCATAATGGAGCATTCGTAAATAAGCATTCAGCGTTCCATCATGTAAATCATCTGGCTTTACTGACTGGGCACGTCAGACCATAACCAATATATAGGAAGGCTCCTAGACCTAATCTCGTCTAGCGAATATCCCTTCACGTAAAGTTCAATATATATATTTTCCATAAAGATATAGGAATCCCAGACATGGGTTCTCACATGTAGCAGTGATCTCTTGGTTCATCGAGCGATAGTACAGGCATCCCTTTTTCTCACTCGATAAATACAAAGTATATGGATTTCAACATGGCTGTGCTTCTCTCGTGAGCTTCACTCACTATTGGATACAGACCAAAATTGGTCATTCGTTAAATGTCCTCATTTCTTCATAGCTTCTATCATAGAGGTAATTGAATAATATCATATAATTTAATGCTGATACATAGGAATGTCATCTTCCTTTGAATAAATATTCTTTTCAAAAGTACCACTGTGCATCTGCTTATCGACAACGATGGCGAAGCCCAAGTTCATAATAAATTGTGGTTTTACCTTTCTATGCGAAATATAACTTTGCCATTCCTTGGCCAAAGAGAATAAACACTGGGGTAAAGTACATACAACATGTCTAAATGACTATCACTTTTCCCCATCTACTTATAGATCACTTTTTCGGCGATAAGCCCGCTACAACAAAATTCGACATCCCGACAGGATGACAGCCATGAATCACACCCCCTCTGCTAGCGATACTTCCGCTGCATAGCCTTTGACCTTTTCTAGCGACAACCAATATAGTTCGACTTAGAAATGTAAAGATATCCATATATAAGACAGACTCGTCCTACTCATACAAACACTACGTATAAATTCAGGCCATAGATATACTGAAGCAAGAACAATCTATTCCTACCCAGGCAAAGAATAAATCGCAGTAGGCCTAGAGTCGTCCGCGGAGTCCGATCGAAGATGACGGAACTCCTTTCAAGGGAAGTAACTCAAAAATGACTTCTCCTTAAGCACTTAAAAAAGGAAATACTTTGTTTACAAAATATTTGCGAACATAATAAGTATATAAATGTATTATATTGCAAGATAGTAAAGATTGCACTTTACACCATTGCAGGAAATCTCTTGTCCAAAATATGTAATTAGATTTTGTTAAAACTATCTGTACATAGTCGCATTTTAAATGAAAACATAAACTGGTGTCATCATCTAGATCTAGTAAAACTGTCAGTGTCTACAACAGTCATTCACCAGTTTCCACATTTCAAACTAGGTAAATAGTTCAATTCGAAGGGAGTATGTTTTGCTGAGTGTTGCAACTGTAACGGAATATTTGTTGCTAAATAGTGGAATTCTAACGGAATATAAAATTCAACGGTGTATGTGCTAAAAATCCACGCTACTGATTCTTTTCAATAAAAAGGTAACTAAACTAGTTTTCTTCTTTTTGTTTTGTTACTTGAAATACAAATAATAGTACAAATATGTGCTACTGTATTTGCATCTAATTTTATTTCAAATTATTAGCTAACCTAAACGAAAATGCAAATTGGGTCCGAAACTCATGATCGGGTCCATTTTCCTGCAATACGGGTACGACCGAAAATGGCGGCCAAATTTTAGTTGGCGTAACTCTCTATAGAAATCTAGGGCACTAGTTCCAACTGGTTATTTTCTAATCTGGGTTCCTCGTGTACAGCTTTGAAATAATTTAGAACAGGGCTTTCCAACATTTTAGTCACATGCACCAATAAATACACGATACGCACCATCAAGGCCCTATTTGTTTGGGAGAGCTGTTATGATTTGGACGCAGAGTTTTCTGTCGATTCCGTCCACACTAAAATGCCTATTTCTTATCTTTGATTTTTTTGTCTCATCCCCTCTGCTTTTTCGCCTTCATTTGATTGTAAATTCTAGACTCCGCCAGTATCAGCCTTAATTTTAAAATTGCCAGGAATAAATTCACTGCGTTGGTCAGCTCGTCTGTTTGTCAGACCGTAGCAAGCTGTCGAGTAAAAACGAACGCGGCTGGTACCTTCTTCTTTGATGTCCATCTACTGCTCCGGGAAACACCGCGCTGGATGTCGTACGTCATCCTCTGGCCAGCGATCGTCATGCTAAAAAAAAAAATTACCTAACGATACCATCTGCACAGCGGCACTTCGCTCGTCCAAGGAGAACTTTAGCTCTCTGATGTTTGCGTTTCAACTAAACTGTTTGCTTAAATCAGGGAAACATTAATTTTGTGAGGATCCGCTGGCTACTGTACGTGCACAAATAACGCGTGCCAATGTTTGTACGTTTTGAGCTATTAGGCACATTACGTTTGGAATCCGGCAACTTTACTGGAATAAACAGAGAATTCAGATCAGAGTGTGAAAAACGACTCATTTCCACGGAATATTGGACTCTAGTTTATTTCCTGGTGTCTCGGGGTAAGCTTACTTCTTCTTTGATCCTTAGCCGCTGCGACGTATAATGGAAAGACAGCCTACAGTAATCTGACAGCTTTGTGACCTCGTAGCGTCATATGATTTGCTAGCAAAACCATGCATTTACAGTCTGTGTTTACTCACTTTTAGTCCTACCTCTTTTTCTGTGTTTAACACGAGTTAACACAATGTTTTCAAACTTTCTTGACCTGCCAGTCATAACAGGTAGCGAATCAGGTTTGTTTATCGAGTCTTCTCACGCGAGCTTATCTGTCAATCATACGATACCTGACAGACCGCAAGTGAAGAATCAAAGACCCATTGAAGTTCGTACACAGAGAGGAGGCAGAAACACCCCGTGCTCTTTGATCTTCAGAAGCGGGCAAAATCTTCGAGAACCCCGTTACACGGATAAGTCTTTTGATGACGGTTGAAACCTCGACAGAAGGCCGACCATAAACCTTTATCTGGGGAACTCATGTTTCTGATTCTCTGTTATACACAATAGTGTGAAAAGTAACATCATCTATAGATCAGAGAAACATGATGATATATAAACTGTGTTTTCTTAAACCTGCTATCAGTTGTTGATAAGGTGTATTTTTCTTTGTTGTGATGTTACTGCTTTCATCAGGTTATACTGGACATATAAATGAATGGTCAACTCGTTCCGATACAGTGCTGACATCGAGTGAGAATGTAGATGCAAAGGACGCGAATGTGTGTACAGTTCTGTTGAGTTGACAAGTCACTCACTCAATCATAGTTAGAAGTCAATAAAGGGTAGACTGCTGATGACGTTTTATACATTTAATAATGGACGTACACTTCGACATCCCGATTACAGTCACTTGAACAGGTTGGCAAAAAATCATCGTATACTTGAAAAATGGGTGACAATATCAGATGTACATTTATGTGGCATGTCAATATAATGGAACGATAGTAGGCAAGCACTCAATATTCTGGTTGTCTATCGTCTCATGATTAAACTGACTAATCGCGTCAGTTAAGGTGGATACATAATCATCAACAATGGTTCACTGTCAGAACCTCCTCCTGGCTAAGTTTCTCAAGCCGTAAATTCATCAAATGTTTATAGCCACAATGTTAAACCACAGTAGTGGGTTTTCATAATATATAGATCTCTGTACCATCATCAGATAATAGGACCCTTTCTGTTCTCCGACGATGATCCGCTTACAATGGCGGCATCCACAAAATGGCTCTCCTCCGTGAGCTTCGCTCACCCAGGATGAAAAATTATGAAGCAGAATTAATTCGTTATTCATCCATAAATGTCCTCATTGGGCTTCTATACATTTCTGCTATCAATAAGGCTGGTTACATCAAATAATCTAGTGCTGCTAGATAACACGTCATCTTCATCTGTAGTCAACAATACTAGATGTACGATACTACGTCTCCCATCTAGGCTTAGCAAAAAAGTTCAGCAAAAAGGTTTTGGTTTTACCTGGCTTTAGGAAAACACACACAAGCGAATAACGCACGCCATTCCTAGGCGTTAATAATCAACATTAGGAGAATCTCTGATACTGCAGTCATACAGAGAAACAATCTCCTTCCTAGAATAAATCACAGAGATCAATCTTCAGGCATTCTAATCGACCAGCCCATAGTAGCGACGACATGACAGCAGCTTCTCTCTCGACACCCCAAATCGACGCATGCGCAGAAATGCCTTTGACCCCCGAGTTCAGCTCAAAAAATAGACCGACATAGAAATACAAAGATACAAAGATATAAGACCGAATCACCTTAAAAAGTCAAGGAATAAATATAAATTCGGGCCATAAACATTTTAAGCAAGACCAATCTGTATCTGGCCATACCAGACGCAAAATGACGTAAATCTAGTATTCATACGCCAGATTGTGACACAAGAAAAGATAACCCATATAACCGAATATAACATCGATCAATCAGGGTTCTGTCCCTTAGACTAAGAATCATTGATTCTTAAATAAAATACTTTTCATCAGACAACTAGTTATACTTTACATTTGTATGCCTACCAACAGTAATCTGTGCGTCACAGACTACCACACAAAAGAATCTGTGCGCAACAGTTGTCACTCAGAATTTTTGGATAGTCTAAGCACGTAGTTATAGAACCATTGTGAAAAATGTGTTAATAGCATTTGTGGGGATCTTTTATTCCGATATTCTGGTAATAGAAATTAGTGTTTACGTGGTTATCAGTGTTAGCGTACCATTATAATTCACTTAGATTTTCTAGCTGGTAAAACTAGTGAAATAAATAACGCGTAGCTATTTCATACCAGATGTTCAGTTATAATGTTAATTTTCACCACCCGCTTTCTCACACAAGAAGAGACCGTTTTAGTTGACTGATTATATGTTTGGCGCGACTGATAGTGGCAGAAAAGAATTACGGTTTATTTCATTGTGCGTATTTACTATAAGTTCCTATTATTTAATATCATACGACTAAACTATCAGACGCCGATAACTTAATATTATTAAAGACAGGCGATACTTTGTGTAAGTGCGCATATAGATCGTTAAATAATAATTGACATTATTCGTTGATCGTTAAAGCGCGAGAAAAGGGCGGGGAGAGTGCATACCTCCATCCGACCTGAAATCTCAGCGCTAGCGAAAGCTCACGGTTTAGTCGTAAAGGAAAACACCTGTGCCGTGTAACTTTAATCAGGACTGACGGAGTGTATAAGAGATCGTCTTGTCCCCGTCTGTGTGCAAATATATATATAGCTATATAGAATAGTAGCATTTTTCCATAAATGTTTTTTATTCCTAGCAGACCTGATCAAGGGCGTCCAGCGGTCTTTTCTTCATTTACTGATTGGTTAATGTGGTCATTTCTTGGCTTGTGCGTCACCAATTTCATTTGTGAGCAAGGACTTGCCAAATATACATGAGAAACATTTTAACTTTTAAATTTAACTGGACTTACAAAACCCAGCTATATTCTTCCAATTTTACTAGCCCACTGGGGTATACAAAAGAACACTTATACTCCCGACTTCTGACAGTCATATTCAAGCGGATTTATCCAGAAAGTTACGCTGTTTCAGAATCGGCACTCTCCCAAATAGAGTCAGCCGATAGGATTATCATCATCATCATTTGTAACATTTTTAGCAACCAGATGTTTCCCAATACTGGAAGTATTTTCCTCTTTTTTAACTGTGAACCTCAAGAGCACGTTTTGCTACACTAACTAGTTGCGGTGACATTTGATCATCCAGGAAAAAACCCACACCAGATTCGGCGTTCACCTCGCTAGTCTTGACTTGTTAGAGGATGGACTGGGGCCAATTTGGGAAATAAAACTTGGCAATTTTTATATTCAGGGTAATTGTATTTCCAAGGGATATCACCAAGAGTAGGTAAGCGTGATTGAGTGGCCACTGTATGACAGAGAGAGAGCGAATATTGTTCTTTGTTACAGGAACTTTACCAACATTGGATTTTGCTTAAATTTGTTAACTTTACTGGGTAGCATTTAGTAGGAGCTTGTTTCTTTACTGTCTATTCTGTAACGTAGTGCTAACCTTTGACCTCTGGGTTATTAACTCTTTGGGTTCTTTTGTCCATAGGGGGAGGGCACATTTACTCTTGTGTAGTGAAATTGACCGAGATACAACGGTAAAATACTCCAAAGATAACATTTAAGGATAAAAAACATAATGCGTAGGCTGCTGATGTACATGATCGCCTAGACCGCGGGTCATCACCCTCCATAAAATTGACTTGCTAGACAGGAGGGGAACGGAGGATCAAAAAGGAAAAAATATGACTGGAAAGATTGCGTAGCAAGGCTAAGGAGACGCAATTGGGGGGGATGGAGGAAAGTAAAAATTCACGTCCCCCAAATTGACACGAGGTACGGAATGGACGCTTTTGCGATACTAAGATTTTGATTTGAATTGAGCGGCAGAACGCGGATGGTAGGAAAATTACAAAAAATTTAAAAAGTAATTTTTCTTAATATTAATGTTAGGAATATAAAAATTAGCTGGCCGGATGGCCTATTCTGAGCAGTGAACTAATATGTTCTTAAATTTACAAACGGATAGATAATATTGAAGATAATGACAAAAGACAGTGTAGTTTACATCATCGACAGACTGCCTTGAATAAAAAGTGTCGTTATTTGCACACAAAACACGACCTTGGGGACGCAGGTGTTCAAAGTTACTTATTATGGAGGAGAGGTTTTTGAGCGGTAGCTGTGTCTAAATATAACTTTTTACGACAAAATTTTAAGGGGAGAGAAAGGTTGCTTCAAAAATCAAGCACATTTTTTTTAGAAACACAAGTAGAGACGGACAGACTAACAGATAACCATCCATACTTGACTGAAGCATGACTGAAATGACTTTAGTGTAGAAATTTGAAATTTAAAGTACAACTAGGCAGTGATTGGCCACAGACAATCATATCATTAGCGCTCAGACGCGAAAGTGGGGTCATTCTTCAATAATTGTTCAGTGTTAGACACAGATTTTAAAGTGTGGTGTTTTCCCATATGAAAGACAGTGAATAAATTTAGGGACGCCATACTATAGCCAGCAGCTCAGCTGAGTTTTGCTAGCAATTCTGTGTTATGTATTCATAATCTGAGCTGTGAGTTTCTATCGACAACAAAGCAGAGTCTATTCGGTGGGTGACTGTACTCGAGTGTATCTGTGCAGTTCTTGTGACAGAGACCACCATTATTGCCCGCCAGCACGGAGAGGTGGGACCGCAAGTTTTCAGCACCAGAGCTACAAAAAGATGAGTGAGCCTCTGGTCTGCTGGACATTCACCAACTATTGGTAGTGACTAATATCCCCGTAAAAATTCCCACCATTTTCTGGACATTGTGTAGTCAATATAGACAGGTGTGATGAGGCCACCCCAACAGCACAAACAGTAAATATCCTCCCAAAGAGATGACTACTCGAACTTTTTTTAATAAAACTAACTAGTCTAGTACTTAAATATGTACACTTTTGCATTTATTATGTAACATTCCATGCATAATTTTCATAATTTTTAAATCCTTCTTTTAAAACAAGTTCTGGTCAAAATAAAACTTGATCCAGAACAAATAAATGTAATATAATTATATCAAAAACTTTACACACGTGAGTTAGTTCAGTGTATTTTAACACTTGTTAATCTTATTAGTCTTGTTAAATATCTATGGGTATATTTATAACTATCACACCACAGTACACATCATTACCCTAGACACTTTACGTAGCTACATTCAATAAAAAAAAAAAAAAAAAAAAAAATTAAGTGTGAGGTCGTAGTGGTAGCAAGAAAGGCCTTCTGACAATTCTCAATTACATTTTATCTCAGGAGCCTTCACAGCTGGCCTCATACAATTTACATGTAGTACCATCATCATCATACAATACCATCAATACCACTACATAAATTGGGGTCTTGTCCAGGGATAATTAGCCAATATTAATATTAAGATCTCCTGGTGGGAGAAATAAAAGTAGGGAAATAAATTGTAAAATTTCCTTTAAAATTAAAAGTGTCCCTGCAGATAAAAGTTGGTGAATCTTCACAGCCAGTAATAATTAATTAGTTAACTGGTTAGTTAGATTATAGTCATAAGAATTACTTAGTGTATTTACTGGTTAGAGATTTAGCTTGTATATTATTATATTGTCTGAAAAGTATGGCTGAGCTAGCAAAGTTCCGATCAGCTGCTGTGCTCACGGCGAAGGAGATGGGAATGGATGGTCAAATTTTAATTCAATACGTAACGGCTGAATGTGATAAATATATTGAACGGGAAGAAAGGAGGTTAGCTGAAGAGAAGAGGTTAGAGGCTGATAGAGACATTAAGAGGCTGCAGATTGAGGCAGAAGAAAAACGACAGCAAAGGGAGGCAGAGGAAAAAAAGGTTGACTGCCGAAAGGGAGGCAGAAGATAGAAGGTTGCAGAGGGAGCACGAATTACGACTAAGGGAGCTGGAATTACAAGGCCAGGCTCCTGAAAATGGTGCCAGCCCTTTTGCCTCAGATGCTACGCCCAGTCTGGGAGCCTCAAACTCAGCTATGGGGTTTCATTTAGACCATTTTGTTGAGAAAGACGATGACATAGAGGGGTACCTAGGACGTTTTGAGTTATTAGCTACTACATATGGGTTAGAGAGAGAGAGGTGGAGTTTAAAGCTATCACAGGGATTGAGGGGTGCTTCTTATGAAGTATTTGCCAAAATGAACAGGGAAGACCAAGACAATTATGACATGTTAAAGCAGGCTTTGTTATTAAGGTACGAGAAGAATGGTGAATTTTATCGTAAGAAATTTAGAAATGCCAAACTGTTGTCTGGGGAGACATACCACCAATTCTCTGCCAGACTAGAAACCTATTTGGAGAAATGGACGGCTCTGGGGAAGACCCAAGATCTTAAAGAAATGATCATGATTGAGCAATTGAGAGAGTCCATGGCTCCAGACATGAGAAAATTTCTCATGGAACAGGGTGCAGAGAAGTTGGGGGAAATTTTAAATGTTGCTGAGAGGTATCAGGCAGCTCAGGCAGAGGTAAGTGGTGCTAAGAAGAAGCACATAGACAATTTTAAAGCTCCACAGCAATTTAATAAATTTGATAATAGAGAGCAGGGAAATAAGGGTAGGACAAATTTTGAGCGGCCAAGAAATGACTATCGCGACAGAAACTCACAGTTCAATGACCAAAAGTTCAATGAAAGAAAACCGTTGAACCAAGGAAAAAGATGGTGCAAATGGTGCAAGAAGGATAACCATAACACCGAATTTTGTAGAAGGAAACCTTCAAACATTGCTGCAATGAAGTCGGGGGACGCAAAGAGTAAAGGTTAATCCTAAGGGACAACAGGAACCTTATCACCCCCCAGTTTGTGAGGATGTTATTTGTAATGGGGTCACCATAAGGTGCCTTTATGATACAGGTTTGGATTATGATTCAGTTGTGAAGTCTAGCCTAGTGGACCCAAGTCAGTATACCACAGAAACAGTGGAAATACAAGGGGCGACTAAGGACATACCACTCATGACACTTCCCATCGCAAGGATAACGGTGAAAACTCGCTATGTGGAAGGAGAAATCAGAGCAGCAGTGATAGATGAACCAATCTACCCTCTGATATTGGGGTGTAGATACGTCTTCTTGGGGAATCCCGAGAAACCTGTGATCATGGCGACAGTGCAGACCAGGTCACAGAAGAAGGAGGAAGAAGGTGAACCTATAAATGCTCATCCAGAGGAGATGAGGAAGGCGCAGGCTGAGGATAGGACACTCCAGCCATGTTTTAAAAAATTACCCAAATGCCACACACCTCCGAGCAAGGGGGAATATTTCATGAAGAACAAACTCTTATATAGGAAGGCCGGAACTGGAACAAATGGTCACAACCAGCTGGTTCTTCCCACTTCATATAGAGATAAAGTGATGGAACTCGGGCATGCGATTCCCTTCAGTGGTCACATGGGGATCAGCGCCACCGGACAGCGTATAGCTTGTCATTACTTCTGGCCAGGGATAACGGAGGATATAAAAAGATATGTCAAATCCTGCCCAGAATGTCAAAGGGTAGCTCCAAAGCACTGGACTGCTCCTGCAACTCTAGGGGAAATGCCCATAGTGGGAACACCTTTTGAGAGGGTTGCAGTGGATATTGTAGGACCTCTCACTCGGACCAAGAGGAGGAACAGTTACATCCTTACTCTGGTGGACACTTGTTCTATGTGGGGAGAGGCGGTAGCCCTGCCATCAATTGATTCAAAACATGTAGCAGAGGCACTACTTACAATATTTACCCGATTAGGATTCCCGCATCAAATCTTGACGGATAATGGTTCTCAGTTCAAGGGGAAACTAACGGAAGAAGTTTTTAAGCTATTTCAAGCCAGGCACTTTCATTGTAGTCCGTACCATCCACAAGGGAACGGCCAGGTAGAGAGGTTCAACGGGACTCTCATTTCTATCCTGAGAAAGCTGGCACACGAAAAACCGGATCTGTGGGATCAATTCCTGCCCGCCGCATTGTTTGCGTACCGGGAGGTACCACATAGTTCAACCGGGATGGCTCCCGCAACTCTGCTATTTGGGAGGCCAATAAAAGGGCCTTTAGAAGCTCTATTAAGGACCTGGACAGATGAGAAGGCGGAAGAGACTGTTACCTCATCGTATCAATACGTGAACGAACTGACCACTCGTTTGAAAGCTGGATGGAAACTGGCAAATGATAATTTGAAACAAGCCAGGAAGAAACATGCAGCATACTTTAATAGGAAGGCAAAGGACAGGGAACTGGCAGTCGGAGAGAAGGTGCTGCTTTTACTACCCGGAAGCCAGAATAAATTACAAATTGGTTGGCAAGGTCCATATACGGTTCTAGAGAAGGTGTCTAGAACAAACTATAAAATTGACAAAAAGGGGAAGGAAAAAGTTTATCATGTAAACCTGTTAAAGAAGTATCTGGACAGACCACTCCAGGAAAGCACCCCCTTATTGACCTTAGCTATTGCAACCCAGATGCAAAAGGAACCACTCACCTCACATGAATACCCATTACATCCTTGTGAAACAGCAGCACAGGTAAAAGTCAGTAAGCACCTGACTAAAAACCAGAGGGAGAGAGTTCAAAAGGTTCTGGAGGAACATACAGATGTATTAACAGATAAACCAGGCCATACAAATTTGCTACAGTATGACATGAAACTGGTAGACTCAAACCCAATCTGTATGAGAGCCTATTCTATTCCGTTCGCGAAGGAGAAGGCATTAAAGGAAGAAATAGATTATTTATTGAAGGAGGGGATTATTTCGCACAGTGAATCATCTTTTAGTTCTAGTGTCGTTTTGTTGAGGAAACCGTCTGGGGAACACAGACTGTGCATAGATTACAGGAAACTGAATGCTGTCACAGAAGGACAAGTGGATCCATTACCAGACACAAAACAGCTATTTGCCAGACTGAACAAGGCAAAATACTTTTCAAAGGTGGATCTTAGTAAAGGCTATTACCAGATCCCAGTGAAGCCTGAAGTGAGACCTTATTTGGCTTTTAGCACTTCGGATGGACATTATGAATTCAATATGCTACCATTCGGACTGAAAAATGCTCCGAGTGTGTTTTCAAGGATGATGCGAAAATTGTTGGACCCCCTGAATAACCCATGTATCACAAATTTCATGGATGATATTCTCGTCGCCACCGAGACCTTTGAAGAACACATTGAAGCTCTGGAGATGTTGTTTGATAGACTTCGGGAGGCGAACTTAACTGCTAGGCCAACAAAATGTTGTATTGGATGCAAAGAGTTGGAATTCTTGGGACACACTGTATATCAGGGTAATATGACCCCTGATCCTAAGAACTTGGAAAAACTGCAGAGAGCACCTAGGCCGCAAACAAAAAAGGACGTGCGATCATTTGTGTCGTTATGCGGATTTTATCAGAAATACATCAAAAATTTTAACGCTATATGTGCTCCTCTGACTGATCTGACTCGCAAGGGACTTCCAGATAAAATTATTTGGACTGCACAATGTGAACTAGCGTTCCAAGAGTTAAAGGAAAAACTCATTAGCAAGCCTATTCTCAAACTGCCTGATTTGACACAGGACTTTGTCTTAAGAACCGATGCAAGTAATGTAGGACTAGGAGGGGCTTTGTTGCAAAGATCATCTTCACCTGATGGGGAACTTAAACCAGTCGCTTATGCAAGCCGCAAATTGAATAAGGCGGAACAAGGATACTCCACAAGCGAAAAAGAATGTTTAGCATTAATCTGGGCAATAAAGAAGTTTCAAATCTATCTGTATGGTAGGACTTTTGTGGTGGAGACGGATCATCAGCCTCTCGTGTTCTTGTCTCAGGCTAAGCATGAAAACGCAAGATTGCTGAGGTGGTCTTTATTGCTTCAACCGTATCAGTTCAGTATCCAATATATCCCAGGCAAATTGAATGTCGGTGCAGATTTCCTCAGTCGGCACCCCTGTGATCAAAATTAGAGTAGTGGCAGACGTGAGGAGTAATTTTACCTATGTGTATCGCTGGTTTTGGAACTTGCCATAGGCATGTTTTCAAGTGGGGAGATGTGTAGTGAAATTGACCGAGATACAACGGTAAAATACTCCAAAGATAACATTTAAGGATAAAAAACATAATGCGTAGGCTGCTGATGTACATGATCGCCTAGACCGCGGGTCATCACCCTCCATAAAATTGACTTGCTAGACAGGAGGGGAACGGAGGATCAAAAAGGAAAAAATATGACTGGAAAGATTGCGTAGCAAGGCTAAGGAGACGCAATTGGGGGGGATGGAGGAAAGTAAAAATTCACGTCCCCCAAATTGACACGAGGTACGGAATGGACGCTTTTGCGATACTAAGATTTTGATTTGAATTGAGCGGCAGAACGCGGATGGTAGGAAAATTACAAAAATTTAAAAAGTAATTTTTCTTAATATTAATGTTAGGAATATAAAAATTAGCTGGCCGGATGGCCTATTCTGAGCAGTGAACTAATATGTTCTTAAATTTACAAACGGATAGATAATATTGAAGATAATGACAAAAGACAGTGTAGTTTACATCATCGACAGACTGCCTTGAATAAAAAGTGTCGTTATTTGCACACAAAACACGACCTTGGGAACAGGTGTTCAAAGTTACTTATTATGGAGGAGAGGGTTTTTGAGCGGTAGCTGTGTCTAAATATAACTTTTTACGACAAAATTTTAAGGGGAGAGAAAGGTTGCTTCAAAAAATCAAGCACATTTTTTTTTAGAAACACAAGTAGAGACGGACAGACTAACAGATAACCATCCATACTTGACTGAAGCATGACTGAAATGACTTTAGTGTAGAAATTTGAAATTTAAAGTACAACTAGGCAGTGATTGGCCACAGACAATCATATCATTAGCGCTCAGACGCGAAAGTGGGGTCATTCTTCAATAATTGTTCAGTGTTAGACACAGATTTTAAAGTGTGGTGTTTTCCCATATGAAAGACAGTGAATAAATTTAGGGACGCCATACTATAGCCAGCAGCTCAGCTGAGTTTTGCTAGCAATTCTGTGTTATGTATTCATAATCTGAGCTGTGAGTTTCTATCGACAACAAAGCAGAGTCTATTCGGTGGGTGACTGTACTCGAGTGTATCTGTGCAGTTCTTGTGACAGAGACCACCATTATTGCCCGCCAGCACGGAGAGGTGGGACCGCAAGTTTTCAGCACCAGAGCTACAAAAAGATGAGTGAGCCTCTGGTCTGCTGGACATTCACCAACTATTGGTAGTGACTAATATCCCCGTAAAAATTCCCACCATTTTCTGGACATTGTGTAGTCAATATAGACAGGTGTGATGAGGCCACCCCAACAGCACAAACAGTAAATATCCTCCCAAAGAGATGACTACTCGAACTTTTTTTTAATAAAACTAACTAGTCTAGTACTTAAATATGTACACTTTTGCATTTATTATGTAACATTCCATGCATAATTTTCATAAATTTTACATCCTTCTTTTAAAACAAGTTCTGGTCAAAATAAAACTTGATCCAGAACAAATAAATGTAATATAATTATATCAAAAACTTTACACACGTGAGTTAGTTCAGTGTATTTTAACACTTGTTAATCTTATTAGTCTTGTTAAATATCTATGGGTATATTTATAACTATCACACCACAGTACACATCATTACCCTAGACACTTTACGTAGCTACATTCAATAAAAAAAAAAAAAAAAAAAAATTAAGTGTGAGGTCGTAGTGGTAGCAAGAAAGGCCTTCTGACAATTCTCAATTACATTTTATCTCAGGAGCCTTCACAGCTGGCCTCATACAATTTACATGTAGTACCATCATCATCATACAATACCATCAATACCACTACATAAATTGGGGTCTTGTCCAGGGATAATTAGCCAATATTAATATTAAGATCTCCTGGTGGGAGAAATAAAAGTAGGGAAATAAATTGTAAAATTTCCTTTAAAATTAAAAGTGTCCCTGCAGATAAAAGTTGGTGAATCTTCACAGCCAGTAATAATTAATTAGTTAACTGGTTAGTTAGATTATAGTCATAAGAATTACTTAGTGTATTTACTGGTTAGAGATTTAGCTTGTATATTATTATATTGTCTGAAAAGTATGGCTGAGCTAGCAAAGTTCCGATCAGCTGCTGTGCTCACGGCGAAGGAGATGGGAATGGATGGTCAAATTTTAATTCAATACGTAACGGCTGAATGTGATAAATATATTGAACGGGAAGAAAGGAGGTTAGCTGAAGAGAAGAGGTTAGAGGCTGATAGAGACATTAAGAGGCTGCAGATTGAGGCAGAAGAAAAACGACAGCAAAGGGAGGCAGAGGAAAAAAAGGTTGACTGCCGAAAGGGAGGCAGAAGATAGAAGGTTGCAGAGGGAGCACGAATTACGACTAAGGGAGCTGGAATTACAAGGCCAGGCTCCTGAAAATGGTGCCAGCCCTTTTGCCTCAGATGCTACGCCCAGTCTGGGAGCCTCAAACTCAGCTATGGGGTTTCATTTAGACCATTTTGTTGAGAAAGACGATGACATAGAAGGGTACCTAGGACGTTTTGAGTTATTAGCTACTACATATGGGTTAGAGAGAGAGAGGTGGAGTTTAAAGCTATCACAGGGATTGAGGGGTGCTTCTTATGAAGTATTTGCCAAAATGAACAGGGAAGACCAAGACAATTATGACATGTTAAAGCAGGCTTTGTTATTAAGGTACGAGAAGAATGGTGAATTTTATCGTAAGAAATTTAGAAATGCCAAACTGTTGTCTGGGGAGACATACCACCAATTCTCTGCCAGACTAGAAACCTATTTGGAGAAATGGACGGCTCTGGGGAAGACCCAAGATCTTAAAGAAATGATCATGATTGAGCAATTGAGAGAGTCCATGGCTCCAGACATGAGAAAATTTCTCATGGAACAGGGTGCAGAGAAGTTGGGGGAAATTTTAAATGTTGCTGAGAGGTATCAGGCAGCTCAGGCAGAGGTAAGTGGTGCTAAGAAGAAGCACATAGACAATTTTAAAGCTCCACAGCAATTTAATAAATTTGATAATAGAGAGCAGGGAAATAAGGGTAGGACAAATTTTGAGCGGCCAAGAAATGACTATCGCGACAGAAACTCACAGTTCAATGACCAAAAGTTCAATGAAAGAAAACCGTTGAACCAAGGAAAAAGATGGTGCAAATGGTGCAAGAAGGATAACCATAACACCGAATTTTGTAGAAGGAAACCTTCAAACATTGCTGCAATGAAGTCGGGGACGCAAAGAGTAAAGGTTAATCCTAAGGGACAACAGGAACCTTATCACCCCCAGTTTGTGAGGATGTTATTTGTAATGGGGTCACCATAAGGTGCCTTTATGATACAGGTTTGGATTATGATTCAGTTGTGAAGTCTAGCCTAGTGGACCCAAGTCAGTATACCACAGAAACAGTGGAAATACAAGGGGCGACTAAGGACATACCACTCATGACACTTCCCATCGCAAGGATAACGGTGAAAACTCGCTATGTGGAAGGAGAAATCAGAGCAGCAGTGATAGATGAACCAATCTACCCTCTGATATTGGGGTGTAGATACGTCTTCTTGGGGAATCCCGAGAAACCTGTGATCATGGCGACAGTGCAGACCAGGTCACAGAAGAAGGAGGAAGAAGGTGAACCTATAAATGCTCATCCAGAGGAGATGAGGAAGGCGCAGGCTGAGGATAGGACACTCCAGCCATGTTTTAAAAAATTACCCAAATGCCACACACCTCCGAGCAAGGGGGAATATTTCATGAAGAACAAACTCTTATATAGGAAGGCCGGAACTGGAACAAATGGTCACAACCAGCTGGTTCTTCCCACTTCATATAGAGATAAAGTGATGGAACTCGGGCATGCGATTCCCTTCAGTGGTCACATGGGGATCAGCGCCACCGGACAGCGTATAGCTTGTCATTACTTCTGGCCAGGGATAACGGAGGATATAAAAAGATATGTCAAATCCTGCCCAGAATGTCAAAGGGTAGCTCCAAAGCACTGGACTGCTCCTGCAACTCTAGGGAAATGCCCATAGTGGGAACACCTTTTGAGAGGGTTGCAGTGGATATTGTAGGACCTCTCACTCGGACCAAGAGGAGGAATAGTTACATCCTTACTCTGGTGGACACTTGTTCTATGTGGGGAGAGGCGGTAGCCCTGCCATCAATTGATTCAAAAACATGTAGCAGAGGCACTACTTACAATATTTACCCGATTAGGATTCCCGCATCAAATCTTGACGGATAATGGTTCTCAGTTCAAGGGGAAACTAACGGAAGAAGTTTTTAAGCTATTTCAAGCCAGGCACTTTCATTGTAGTCCGTACCATCCACAAGGGAACGGCCAGGTAGAGAGGTTCAACGGGACTCTCATTTCTATCCTGAGAAAGCTGGCACACGAAAAACCGGATCTGTGGGATCAATTCCTGCCCGCCGCATTGTTTGCGTACCGGGAGGTACCACATAGTTCAACCGGGATGGCTCCCGCAACTCTGCTATTTGGGAGGCCAATAAAAGGGCCTTTAGAAGCTCTATTAAGGACCTGGACAGATGAGAAGGCGGAAGAGACTGTTACCTCATCGTATCAATACGTGAACGAACTGACCACTCGTTTGAAAGCTGGATGGAAACTGGCAAATGATAATTTGAAACAAGCCAGGAAGAAACATGCAGCATACTTTAATAGGAAGGCAAAGGACAGGGAACTGGCAGTCGGAGAGAAGGTGCTGCTTTTACTACCCGGAAGCCAGAATAAATTACAAATTGGTTGGCAAGGTCCATATACGGTTCTAGAGAAGGTGTCTAGAACAAACTATAAAATTGACAAAAAGGGGAAGGAAAAAGTTTATCATGTAAACCTGTTAAAGAAGTATCTGGACAGACCACTCCAGGAAAGCACCCCCTTATTGACCTTAGCTATTGCAACCCAGATGCAAAAGGAACCACTCACCTCACATGAATACCCATTACATCCTTGTGAAACAGCAGCACAGGTAAAAGTCAGTAAGCACCTGACTAAAAACCAGAGGGAGAGAGTTCAAAAGGTTCTGGAGGAACATACAGATGTATTAACAGATAAACCAGGCCATACAAATTTGCTACAGTATGACATGAAACTGGTAGACTCAAACCCAATCTGTATGAGAGCCTATTCTATTCCGTTCGCGAAGGAGAAGGCATTAAAGGAAGAAATAGATTATTTATTGAAGGAGGGGATTATTTCGCACAGTGAATCATCTTTTAGTTCTAGTGTCGTTTTGTTGAGGAAACCGTCTGGGGAACACAGACTGTGCATAGATTACAGGAAACTGAATGCTGTCACAGAAGGACAAGTGGATCCATTACCAGACACAAAACAGCTATTTGCCAGACTGAACAAGGCAAAATACTTTTCAAAGGTGGATCTTAGTAAAGGCTATTACCAGATCCCAGTGAAGCCTGAAGTGAGACCTTATTTGGCTTTTAGCACTTCGGATGGACATTATGAATTCAATATGCTACCATTCGGACTGAAAAATGCTCCGAGTGTGTTTTCAAGGATGATGCGAAAATTGTTGGACCCCCTGAATAACCCATGTATCACAAATTTCATGGATGATATTCTCGTCGCCACCGAGACCTTTGAAGAACACATTGAAGCTCTGGAGATGTTGTTTGATAGACTTCGGGAGGCGAACTTAACTGCTAGGCCAACAAAATGTTGTATTGGATGCAAAGAGTTGGAATTCTTGGGACACACTGTATATCAGGGTAATATGACCCCTGATCCTAAGAACTTGGAAAAACTGCAGAGAGCACCTAGGCCGCAAACAAAAAAGGACGTGCGATCATTTGTGTCGTTATGCGGATTTTATCAGAAATACATCAAAAATTTTAACGCTATATGTGCTCCTCTGACTGATCTGACTCGCAAGGGACTTCCAGATAAAATTATTTGGACTGCACAATGTGAACTAGCGTTCCAAGAGTTAAAGGAAAAACTCATTAGCAAGCCTATTCTCAAACTGCCTGATTTGACACAGGACTTTGTCTTAAGAACCGATGCAAGTAATGTAGGACTAGGAGGGGCTTTGTTGCAAAGATCATCTTCACCTGATGGGGAACTTAAACCAGTCGCTTATGCAAGCCGCAAATTGAATAAGGCGGAACAAGGATACTCCACAAGCGAAAAAGAATGTTTAGCATTAATCTGGGCAATAAAGAAGTTTCAAATCTATCTGTATGGTAGGACTTTTGTGGTGGAGACGGATCATCAGCCTCTCGTGTTCTTGTCTCAGGCTAAGCATGAAAACGCAAGATTGCTGAGGTGGTCTTTATTGCTTCAACCGTATCAGTTCAGTATCCAATATATCCCAGGCAAATTGAATGTCGGTGCAGATTTCCTCAGTCGGCACCCCTGTGATCAAAATTAGAGTAGTGGCAGACGTGAGGAGTAATTTTACCTATGTGTATCGCTGGTTTTGGAACTTGCCATAGGCATGTTTTCAAGTGGGGAGATGTGTAGTGAAATTGACCGAGATACAACGGTAAAATACTCCAAAGATAACATTTAAGGATAAAAAAACATAATGCGTAGGCTGCTGATGTACATGATCGCCTAGACCGCGGGTCATCACCCTCCATAAAATTGACTTGCTAGACAGGAGGGGAACGGAGGATCAAAAAGGAAAAAATATGACTGGAAAGATTGCGTAGCAAGGCTAAGGAGACGCAATTGGGGGGGATGGAGGAAAGTAAAAATTCACGTCCCCCAAATTGACACGAGGTACGGAATGGACGCTTTTGCGATACTAAGATTTTGATTTGAATTGAGCGGCAGAACGCGGATGGTAGGAAAATTACAAAAATTTAAAAAGTAATTTTTCTTAATATTAATGTTAGGAATATAAAAATTAGCTGGCCGGATGGCCTATTCTGAGCAGTGAACTAATATGTTCTTAAATTTACAAACGGATAGATAATATTGAAGATAATGACAAAAGACAGTGTAGTTTACATCATCGACAGACTGCCTTGAATAAAAAGTGTCGTTATTTGCACACAAAACACGACCTTGGGGACACAGGTGTTCAAAGTTACTTATTATGGAGGAGAGGGTTTTTGAGCGGTAGCTGTGTCTAAATATAACTTTTTACGACAAAATTTTAAGGGGAGAGAAAGGTTGCTTCAAAAATCAAGCACATTTTTTTTAGAAACACAAGTAGAGACGGACAGACTAACAGATAACCATCCATACTTGACTGAAGCATGACTGAAATGACTTTAGTGTAGAAATTTGAAATTTAAAGTACAACTAGGCAGTGATTGGCCACAGACAATCATATCATTAGCGCTCAGACGCGAAAGTGGGGTCATTCTTCAATAATTGTTCAGTGTTAGACACAGATTTTAAAGTGTGGTGTTTTCCCATATGAAAGACAGTGAATAAATTTAGGGACGCCATACTATAGCCAGCAGCTCAGCTGAGTTTTGCTAGCAATTCTGTGTTATGTATTCATAATCTGAGCTGTGAGTTTCTATCGACAACAAAGCAGAGTCTATTCGGTGGGTGACTGTACTCGAGTGTATCTGTGCAGTTCTTGTGACAGAGACCACCATTATTGCCCGCCAGCACGGAGAGGTGGGACCGCAAGTTTTCAGCACCAGAGCTACAAAAAGATGAGTGAGCCTCTGGTCTGCTGGACATTCACCAACTATTGGTAGTGACTAATATCCCCGTAAAAATTCCCACCATTTTCTGGACATTGTGTAGTCAATATAGACAGGTGTGATGAGGCCACCCCAACAGCACAAACAGTAAATATCCTCCCAAAGAGATGACTACTCGAACTTTTTTTAATAAAACTAACTAGTCTAGTACTTAAATATGTACACTTTTGCATTTATTATGTAACATTCCATGCATAATTTTCATAATTTTTAAATCCTTCTTTTAAAACAAGTTCTGGTCAAAATAAAACTTGATCCAGAACAAATAAATGTAATATAATTATATCAAAAACTTTACACACGTGAGTTAGTTCAGTGTATTTTAACACTTGTTAATCTTATTAGTCTTGTTAAATATCTATGGGTATATTTATAACTATCACACCACAGTACACATCATTACCCTAGACACTTTACGTAGCTACATTCAATAAAAAAAAAAAAAAAAATTAAGTGTGAGGTCGTAGTGGTAGCAAGAAAGGCCTTCTGACAATTCTCAATTACATTTTATCTCAGGAGCCTTCACAGCTGGCCTCATACAATTTACATGTAGTACCATCATCATCATACAATACCATCAATACCACTACATCTTGTTATTTTCATATATGTAAATCTGATTTTATTTGATCTTTCTTTAGATGTTTGATGTTGTCAAGTTTAAATGATAATAAATAACAAAAGAAACTTAACTTTGTGTGTTGGTCAGATCCTGTCGTAATTTTATAAGATAGGTTTATATATATTTATGGTCCGATCTGAGCAGAGGTGATAGTGGAAAATGTGTGAGAATAAAGGTGTAAGAAAATAGATTTTTCACGAGGGGGTGATAGTGTAAGAGAAAGAGCAGTCTCTGGAGTGAGTAGTTTCTCTACTCCAACCTATCTATACGACTATATTGTAATCAGACGAACTTTTGCTCCTTATATAACAAATATAAGTTACACCTCACATACATACACAATTACGTGACGAATACGCACAGACGTGAAAAACTATGGATAATATATATGGGTAGGGGTTCGACCAGCACACTAAATACAGTTTTATTAAGTTTATTATCACTTAAAAATCTTCACAACATGAAGCATATACATATCAATAAAAGCATGGTTTAAGACAAATGAAAAATACCCAATATTGCCCACCCTTCTTAAAGAGAAAGGATCCCAACAGAAGTTAATAACCCCAAAAGGTCAAAGGTTAACAATAAGGGTATGGAATAGTCAGTAAAGGAAAAGAACAAGTTCGTAGTTAAGTTATCCCGTAAATAATCAGGTTAGTGAGGAAATAAAAAAATGATTAGTATACTGATGGTAACAAGAGAAAATATGTTTCTCTCTTTCTGTTCTTTCACTCATTCATTCTGTGGCCACACGCATACTCGCTTACCCAGTAGTTGTCGCAGGTATCCCCTTGGAAAAACACTAACAAAAATATGACCCTACAATGTCAGATTGATTACCAATTCCGGCCCCAGACTATCCTTGGTGCTTGCTGCTAATGTCAAGGTAGTCGCCAAAGTTGGTGCGTTAATTGTTTTCCTGGATAATTCATGTATCACTGCCTATAGTTGGTTGGAATAAGACGTATTCGTGATGGTCACCGTCATAGAAAGAAAAAATATATTGTTCATGTGCTGTCTAGCCTCTGGTTGCTGAGACACTCTGTTACGTTATGCAAATGTTAATGATAATTATCGGCTGTTCTCTGAGTTGATGGCCGATTAGGAACAGTGAGTTCTCTTGAGTATAAATGCCCGTGCAAAACTGCTGTCATAGGTCAGGTAAATTTATATATATATATATATATATATATATATATATATATATATATATATATATATATATATATATATATATATATATATATATCGCCACAGCGGGCTGATCCAATTGATATAAAATCTGGTAATGTTCAGGTCCAGTTTAATATTATGTTTATTGTTTCTAGATTGGCCTCTCTCATGAGTGAAGAAAGTGGAACGCATAGGTCAAAAATCGAAGACCCAATAATACAATAATATCTCTGGATAGCTTATAAGACCGCTAGTTTGCTGGTTTTTGATCAAGCCTAGATTTAGGAAGAAATACAAACATTTAACCATAATATCAATATCCTACCCAAACACGCGTAAAGATAAGATCTCTTATCCATTCTGTTATTAAATTAGATTAGAAACCATAAGTGTCTAGCTTATCTTATCGCTTTTAACACGTGATATAAACACTAGTCATTTATAAAATTACACATAACGAATAGAAGTAAATTGTCTTCCGTCAATTATCAATGGCCTAGCGTTTTTATTAGTTAATTAAAACCATCTGGAATAAAAATAGCTATACGTTATTTAGTACACCATTTTTAGCACTTAGAAATCCCAGTGAATTCTAATGATAAACTTAACACAAAAGATCACGAAAAATGCTAATATCTATTACCGCAAACAGAAATGAATTTATCTCCACGGAATTCTAATCCTACACTTCCACCATGGCTCTTAGAATCGCGAGCTAGATTTTCCAAAATTTTCTGAGGCGACTAGATAACTGATTTTAGGAAATGGAGTATTTATACAAGAATAGCGTTGTTCCGCTGGAAAATGACGAAAGTCACGCATTGGGCACTCAGGGGAAATCAACGGGGTTTTCTTCCGAGATAAAGAATTTCCTCCGTTCGCTCGTTTCGCCGTTGAATCGACAACAAAGGCTTCTGATCTCGGCGATTGTCTCCCTGTTATATACAATATCACAGGATTCGCTCGAGCTTGTAGAGAGTACAAAACAGTTTTACTTTCCACGTGTTTTGGGCCCATGCATTCTGTCAGTTGTCGTAATACTGACAGCTCTGCTCGCATGGGAGCTTCAGGCAAACGCACTTGGTTCGTCCCCTTGAAAGGAATGACAGTTGCGAATCTAGGTGGTCTCTCGCCAGCGCGTGAAACAAGAAAAATAGGCGTGGCTAAAATATGAGTCAGACAGACAGCGAAAAGGCATGGACTTTGCATAACAAACCGTGGATACTAATGAGGAACAAGGGTGGAAAGCGAAGGCGGACGGATTCATGTAGTCTATTTAGATAACATGTCACAGTTCGTCCCGGCTTGAAGATATGAAACCATTTCATGTCTCCTTTATGAAAATAGAGCTACCTATATCATTAGCTTCCGGGTGATTGTTTTCGTCAATTTCATCCTCCTCTCCCATGCTCCAATTTTGACTCATAAAGTCTGCTCCTACGTTTTCTTTTCTTGGTATGTATTCTACTTTGAAAGAATACACGCTTAGCAACAAAGCCCAGCGCATAATCTTCGCATTGAATTCCTTATTCGCCCCAAGAAACGCAAGTGGAGCATGATCTGTCTGCACCGTGAATGACACTCCGTACAGATATTCATGGTGTCTTCTTATCCCATGTACAAGTGCTAAACATTCCCTCTCCACTGTCGAATAATTTCGTTCTGCTGCATTCAATTTACGGCTGCAGTAATCCACTGGGAATAACAGGTTCGGATTTTTGTCATCTGCTTGGAGCAGAGTTGACCCGATGCCTTGACCCGATGCGTCGACCGGCAATAGAAAAGGTTTGTTAAGGTCAGGTAACCGTAACATTGGATATTCGGACAGCTGTCTTTTGAGAGTGACGTAAGCGTGTTCGCACTTAGCATCCAAAATAACTTTCTTAGGTCGCCCCGTTTTGGTAAGGTCAGTAAGGGGTGCAGTTAGCCCGTTGAAATTTTTAATGAATTGCTGGTAATATGCACACAGTGATAGGAATGAACGTGTGTCCCTCTTCGTTCTAGGCCTTTTAGCTGCACGTATTTTCGCTACGTTCTTTGCAACTGGCCACATGGAACCGTGAGAAATGGTATGCCCTAGGAAGTCAAGCTTTTCATATCCGATTAAACATTAGCTCGATCAGGCTGTCAGGCCTGTTTCCTGTAGTCTCATGAGGAGCATAGCGACCGTAGCAATATGTGCGTCGTATGTTTCCGTTGCAATCAATAGGTCGCCCATAAAGTTGTGGATATGGGGACTTTTCAATGGTTCTAAAAGCTTTTTCATCATTCTGGTGAAGACTCCTGGTGCGTTGTGCAACCCGAAAGGCATCACGTTGAACGTATAGTGTCCTTCGCTGGTGCTAAAAACTAACAGAGGTTTAATTTCCTCCTTGACTGGTATTTGATAATAACCTTTACTCAGGTCAATCTTGGAGAAAATTCTTGCCCTGCTAAGCTTGGTAAACAGTTCAGAAGCGATATGAAGTGGCTCGGGCTGGAATTCCGTTACAGTATTAAGTAAACGGTAATCGATGCACAGCCGAACTTCCTTATTGGGCTTCTGCAACAGCACTACGCTCGAACTGTAAGGAGATGTAGACTTGCTAATAATTCCAGCTTGACGTAGCTTGTCTATTTCTCCGTGTAGCGTATCAGCTTTAGCATACGGAAAATGATACACTCTGGTTCGCACAGGTGTCTCGTTTATCAGTTTCATATTGAACTCTACGAGATGTGTTCGACCAGGTACGTCCATTAAAACTGCTGTGTACTGTTTCAGTAGTGAGCTCGTTTCTGTCTGTTGTGCTTCAGAGAGAGAGTGTCACCGAATTTTACATATTTGAAAGATTCCGTTTGTTGCAATGGATATTCCATGCAACTATCGTCATCCTCCTCATCTTCGGTTGCTATGGCGACCGCTAGGAGATGTTCGGGGGACGGCACCGGTCTTTCCAAATATTTCTTTAACAGATTTACGTGGTAGACCTTCTCCTTTCCTTTAATAGAGATCTTGTAGTTAGTTCTTGAGATCTTTTTAAGGACGGTAAACGGCCCTTGCCATCCGATGCGTAGTTTATTGCTTCCGGATGGCAGTTACAACAAAACTTTCTCCACTGGTTGGGGTTCTCTCTCTTTCACTGCTTTATTATATCGTTTTGCGTGCTTTGCGCGTGCTCGCTTAAGGTTGGTCGTTGCTAGATCCCATCCTAGTTGTAACCTTTCCTTAAGTTCCGATACATATTTGCTTACTGAGACGACTGTCTCATTAGCCTTCTGGTCTGTAAGTGCCCGGAGTAAGGCTTCTAGCGGGCCCTTGATAGGTGTGCCGAATAAAAGTGTAGCTGGTGGTAAACCTTTAGAGGCCTGGGGGACTTCACTGTAGGCGAATAAGGCTGGAGGAATAAAAATGTCCCAATCTTCAGGTTTCTCTTGGCCCAGCTTACGTAACATCATGGTGAGGCTGCCGTTAAAGCGTTCCACGAGCCCATTTCCGGCCGGATGGTACGGGCTGGTGTGGATGTGTTTGGCTTTCAAGATCTTAAAGATCTCCTCCATTAACAGGTTACGGAATTGGGATCCGTTATCCGTCAAAACTTGTTGAGGGAGTCCCAACCATGTAAAGATCTGCACTAGGGCTTCTGCGACATGCTTGGAATCCATGCATGTTAGCGGTATAGCTTCGGACTACATAGTGCATGTGTCGACTAAGGTCAGGATAAACCTGTTCCTTCTTTTAGTCCTTTCTATGGGTCCTACAATGTCGACAGCAACCCGTTCAAATGGAGTCCCAACTATTGGCATTTCTCAGATGGGAACTGGGGGGTCCAATGCTTGGGTGCCACACGTTGGCACTGGGCGCAGGATTTCACGTATCTGATAATATCAGTGTTCATTCCTGGCCACCAATAGTGAGTCGATATTCACTGTATAGTGGCGTTTTGTCCCATATGTCCGCTAAAGGGAAGAGAGTGCCCCATTTCTAAGATTTGGTCTATGTACTGCGTCGGTACTAGGGGCTGATTATGCCTTTATTCATGGTTGCCCGTTTTCCGATAGAGTACGCCATCCTTAGAGAAGATGGCTCCGTTGTGTCTGGGGTTCTTGGCCATGGGCTGTTTTCTAAAGCAGGGCTCCAGGGTAGGGTCCTTTTGTTGCGCCTCTTTTAGTTCCTTGGATAACATATTAGGCGCAGGCTCCCGTTCCTTCTGGGTTTGCCCTCTTGTGGTTACTGCTGCCACAATTGGCTCTTTCGGTCTCCCAATAAACACATATCTACACTCAAGTATGACTGGGTAGATCGGATCATCCATAATAGCCGCTTTGATAACACCTCTGCCAAAATCAGAGTGTATCTCCACCAATCTGAAGGGAAGCGTCATTGGTGCATCTCCTTTGAAAACTCCACATAGTTTGACGGTTTCTTCTGTCTCCTGACCGGGTTTGACCAAGTGTCTTGCGACAATGCAATTAAAGGACAACCCTGTATCAAACAAACAAGATGTTGAAGTCCCGTTCAAAATAACAGTTCCTCACGTTGAGGGCCTCTCCCCCTCAGGTTGAGAATCACTGACATTAATTCTTCCTTGCAAGGCTGTTTGCAAGCATCTAATGCGATTAGGCCCGATGTGCTTGCCCTGATCAGATGTCCCTTGCGCGGGAGGTTTTCCCTTGTCTTGACCTTTCTGGCTGCGGTGCCATGTAGGACGGTTGGGCTGATCAGAATTGTTGGTGGGGTATCGGGTTTTGTAGTATTTAGATTTTTCCGGAGGGTAATTCTGGGGTACAGTTTCTCTGTGGTTTTGGTGATGAGAAGAATTGGAAGACTGCTCTAGATTATTTTTGCGAGAAGGTTCATCTGTCGGTTTGCGGTTTGAGCTGGGAAGCTCGGCCAAAGTATTTACGTAACGTTCAGACTTACTGAGAATGTCATCCACCTTTACTGCGCCTTGTTTAGCCAGAAATCTACGGGTTTCGTTTGACAAAGTGGTTTTTATTTGTTCGGTAAGAAAAAACTCCTCGAGCCCTTCATAGGTGAGAGGGAGCTCTGACAGCTCCATGCACTTTGTCAAATATCCCTTCAGGCGTGAAGAGAACTGGTGAAATGTCTCGGTGCCTTCCTTTATGCTGTTTCTGAACAGGTGCAAAAATTTAGAGCAGTCATCTCGAACCGCTCCAGTAAAGCCTTCTTTAACATGTCGTATTTGTCTTGATTGCTGCTTCCTAGTTTTTCGTAAACATCATAAGCATTACCTTTCAAAGCCTGAGAAAGCTTCAAGCAGCATCGCGAACTTTCCAAACCATACAGATTTGCCATTCTCTCGAATTTTTCCAGATAGGAGTCAATTTTCTCATTGGGGCTTGGGAAGGGTTCCAGGGCGAAAGACATAGCTGCGAGTTGAGGAGATTGAGTACTGGATTGATCAGTTAAAGATGAATGAGGTGAAGACGGCTCTCCATTGCTGGAGGTAGAGGCAGCACCACGACTTTGGACCTCTAGAGCCTTAAGCGCCGACTCGTGCTGTTTTTCCTTCTCTCGTTCCTCGTGTGGTCTCTCCTTCTCTCGTTCGTTTGCCATGCGAACTTCCATCTCTGCCTCAATTTTCTTCTGTTTCAATTGACGATCTTTTTCCTCTTTCTCTATCTGCCTAGCTTCTGCTACTTTCTTCTCCGCGTCATATCTGTCAAGTTCTTCGTTGACAAACACATTCGCTTCTTCTCCTTGTAATCCCTCTTCCCTTGCTTCCTCTCTTAGCATGGTTCTACGTTTTGCACGCCCAGCCATGGCAAATAACTGAATACCACAAACCCGAGGAAGAAGAAGAACAAAGATACACTTATCCTTTACCAATTACGAGAAAATAAAAATAAAAATCTTCGTACAGTGCCCCAACTCTGGTTCATTCTTTGCATCTCAGCCTCCACAGTCCTCTGCCAAGTTGTTTTTGGTGGGCCTCTCTTTCATTTTCATTCAGCGGTCCATAGCATAGCTGTTCTTGTGATGGCATTGGGGTCTCTTCTGAGGACATGGCCAACCCAACTCCAGCGTCTTCCAGCTATGATGGTATGCATGTCCTCTTGCTTGCTCCGAGTAAGCAGATCTTGGTTGGTGATGGTATTCGGCCAAAAGATTCGGATAATATTTCTTAGGCATGTTGTGTGAAAAGAGGACAATTTTGACATTTCCTTCTCTGTAACTCTCCAGCTCTCCGCACCATAGAGAAGCACAGAAAGCTCACAGCTCTGGTATAATCTTAATTTTGTGCTTGTGCTGTACTGAGAGGACTTCCAGATGTTGTTTAGACTAAAAAAAAGGCTGTTCCTGCTTTGTTCATTCTGTTGTTGATGTCTTTGCTTGCTCTGCCGTCTGGTGTTACTACGCATCCTAGGTATGTAAAGGTGTCTGTCTGTTCCAGTTGCCGATTCCTTACTGATATGGGCTCAGGTTTGCTCACATTGAGCGTCATGACCTCTGTCTTCTTTAGATTGATGTTCAAGCCCATCTGCTGGCTATACGTATTAAGTCTATCCGTTTTTTCTTGGATGTGTTGATGTGAATGTGCTTGTAGTGCAATGTCATCTGCATATTCCAGATCTTCCAATGTAGTAAATGTAGTCCATCTTATTCCTCTTGGACTGCCCTCTGTTGTCTGGCGCATCACCCAGTCTATGATTGGTAAAAATAGAGTGGTTGATAAGGGGCATCCCTGTCGTACCCCTGTCTTCACCTCAAAGGTTAGGTTGCTCTACCCAACGCTACACGTAAAGTTGGCATAGAGGCTTTTTATGATTGACACTATGCAGCTTGGAATTCCATAAGCCCTCAGTATTTTCCATAAACTGTCCCTATGTATACTGTCAAAAGCCTTTTCAAAATTAACGAAATTAATGTACAGCTGTCTTTGCCATTCTGAGCACCGCTCTATAATGTTCCTGAGGGTAAAAATATGACCTACACATCTTCTGTTCTTTCTAAATCCTGCTTGTTCTTTCCTCAGTTTGTGGTCTACTGCTTTTGAAATTCTCTGTATAATTATCCTGCCTAGTATTTTGCTGGGAACTGAGAGAAGAGTGATTCTTCTCCAATTATTGCAGTCTGCAAGATCTCCCTTCTTGGGCAATTTGACAATTATTCCATTGTTCCAGTCCGTTGGCGTTGTCCCTGTTTTCCAGACTTGTGCAAATAGTGGTTCTAATAGTTCTGCTGCTAGCTCAGGGTCTCTCTTAAATAGCTCTGCGTTTAAGTTATCATGGCCAGGAGCTTTTCCATTCTTTAACCTTTTGATTGCTGTGATGATTTTTTCTTTTCGTGGAATGTCTGTATTAACATCTAGATCATTTTCAGACTCAGGAACATTCAATTGTGTCTCTGGTGGCTCTTTGTTCAGAGTTTCTCTGAAATGCTCTGCCCATCTTGTTTCCTGTCCCGCTGCTGTCGTGATAAGTTTTCCTTGCTTATCTCTTACTAATGTAATATTGTTTGCGCCTCGTTTTCCGCTGATGATTTAAGTTACAAAGCACAGGGGAAGCTTACACCGTTAATATATTATATGCCTTGTTATTAGCCTGTATATATAATTGCTAGTTGTAACTTACATTTTTCTGTGAAAACCCAAGTACTCGGTATTCAGTAATGTGTAGGGATTTTCTTTCTTGGTATTACTCAAGTGTAAATATCTTATAGGAGGAAATTATTTTCGTCAGAACTGTTTTGGCCCGGAAGGGAACTGATGAATATCAATTTTTGCAGTTTAAATAACTTACAAGTCATTTTGAAATTTTTCACCCACCACAGAGGGAAAGAGTTTTTCTATCACATATAAAGTTACGATGTATCCCAACAGCATAAGCTCATTACATATGTATGTACTTATTTTTTTTATTTCATTATATTTCTTGTGGTACCGCCCCAACATGCGTTTACAACTTAATGGTGTAATGTAATTATTGTCAACATTTTTATGTTTTGGAAATTCCCGTAATGTCCAGCTATGAATAATATAACCTCACAGCAGGGACTACATTTTGGAAACCCCTATGTTCATCTATCTGGATGAGGACACCACTTTGATTTTGCTGACGGAGTTAATGTACGTGTATGTACAAATAAACCTTTTCTACGTAAGCTGCACGTAAACCCTGAGGTCTCGATGTTGAACATTGGTATTGTGGAATGGATATGAGGACAGTCCATATTGGAACTACAATAGAAGGACTTATCTAGGCAAATAAAACAGTACCCTACTGGCGCATTAAT
>JAMPIV010016118.1:0-78398 GCA_024509875.1 Oreohelix idahoensis
AGTTGCCAGAATAGTGTCGAATTAACATTAGACTGCCTTAGGGACTGACTCCGGAATTATCCTTGGGATTTACTCCCGAAGCCTATTCCATAAATGGATATTCCCGCAATGCAGCGGTGGTTTGAATTCAGAGTTCCTTCTCTTAGATAAGCTACCTACCAAGGTTCACGAGCCCTATCTATCTTGGGAACGCAAAGGGACAAATACCACTGTAGCACATTATAACTACCAGTTGAAAAAATATTGGATAGGGGAAAGTTGAAGGTAAATATGATATACTGAGGCAGTAATGTGGTAGCATCATATAACAGTCGTTTTTCATTGAGTAACCAAGATACATCAGCTAGCATTTTAAGGCTGCCATTTTTTGTTGAGTAACCACGACACATCAGCTAACATTTTAAGGCTGTTATTTGTTGTTGAGTAACCACGACACATCAGCTATAATTTTAAAGCTGCCATTTCTTGCTAAGTAACCAAGTGTTACGTACATTTATTACCTAAGGGGGTAGTCTTCGGTCCTGCCAAATGTACGCACCAGTCTTTATATATTTTATTATTTGTGCGTTCGATTGATTCACGCACTGACGTGCACAATGCAGTGTGAGTTGCTTTGGACGCACGGGTAACCTAGTTTGGGGATTGTGACGTCATGTTTTGAACGGGGCAGTGCGGACTTTGTTATGTCCGAGATATAGATTATTGGAATTTTCTGGCAGTTTTGTATAAGCCAGTATGTTATATTGATTCAATTGGTGTTCTTGACGAAGCCAATGATGGAAGGATCATGTAAGTGTCGCCCCGGTTATATTTGTATATTTATTGCCGTAAACTAAAGTATCAGGCCGCTCCCAGTTGTAGTCTAGCGGGAAGTCATCTTAGCATGTAATTTCCTAGAATGGACAGACGGAGTCGGTGGTCATATTAGATTACCGTAGAGGAATAATACCTACGTGTAAACCAGTTTATTTATTCGTATGCTTCATATTTTATATGCCGTACATTCAACAATGCCAGAAGCGTGGCATAGAATGGGAGAGGTTAGTCAACTGGAATCTCTAACCTGTTCGTATTATCGTGTATGACTTTGTTTGAAACTATATGCTATCTAACGTTATGTTTTGGAGAACGTATGGGATTGTGAAGTATGATATGGAAGATTTTATCCTGGAGTATGAATACGTTACCATGATAGACGTCCTTGAAGGAAGGTCAATGGACTTGAATGAGAAGAATATTATACGGTAACAGTTTTTGTGATCCTTAGTCACTTGAGTCAGAGGACTTTATTGGTAGAGAATCTTCAGGAACTTTAAAAGTAATTACCATTATGCTGATGTATGATCTTTGCGCCTGTGACGATGTTAGTCTTGTCCACTCCGTATGTGTCATGTTGAATAAAATCTATGTACAGTCATCACCGACTTATGTACTGCCAGTACTTGCCCAGTTCACCCAGTTCAACACTACTTGTTGAAGTTCGTTTGAAGAATATTGTTGACATTCGTTCATTTTAACCATTCGCGTTTTAAGCTACCTCTTCACCAGTATAAACTGTACTCAACCATAAAACGGAGTCAACAGTAATTGGTGTGCCAGTCTGGTTTTGAAATCAAGAATTTCACAGGAAACGTACCCAATACAATTATCATTAATGGAAGATCTGAACTTTCAAGGTGACAACATCTTGGGATCATCTGAAGATCTGAACTTTCAAGGCGACAACATCTTGGGATCATCTCTTTGTCACTATTACGTGCAAGCTGTGGTCTAATAACTCAGAACGAAGTATTTTATCCTCACACGTACATACACGGAGACGAGGCACATTGGTTTTTTTTTTCCTGCACGCGAGATGAGTATAACGTGTTGTCGTTGTACCCTTTATTACGTTTAGCTGTGCCTTAAATAATTATGTCCATATTTATATTTTCCTTGTTATATGTTATATGTTGTTCATTTGTCGTGGGAGGTAGGGAGGTTGATCTGACGAACGAGATCCATCTCGAAGCCAATTCGGGCTCTTCGTCAGACGTTCTGTAGGGCTCGTCTTGTAAGTTTCAATTGAGCGATAATTCCGGTACAAGGCTAGAAACCTTGCCGAAGTTCCGATCGCTAATTGTCCCTTATAATAATATCTGTTTAGCTGTTCCGTCAAGTTTTTATTGTTGTTCTCGTAGTTATTTTTATTCGTAATTTAGTTTTATGATGAATTTTGTTTGTATTTTGCGTCCATCTCACCTTTCCTGTCGTTCAGTTTTTTACAAAACCTATGTTTTTACACTGTGTTGTCTATTGTCTTGTTGATTATTTGATCGCAGTTATCATCGTAACTCTTTACGACATTCTATTTTTAGTTTCACATTTTTATTTTTATTGGATTTCTGCGACTGTTTTCTATCGTCTTTGATTATCGTGTCTTGTCGGTATTGTTTCTATTGTTTGTCACGTTGTTCATTTCATGACATTTGATTACATAAATTTATTGATTAATAACATATTTAATAATTATATGATAACATTATACCGTTCTAAGGACAGGAACGAAGAACACTTGTTATAGTAACAAGGTTAATTAACTTATATTGATTAATTATCATTTTTATAAATCAAGAGTATTGTGACTACTTATAAAGCATAATGTATTCACTAGATTATTTCATTAAGCAAGCAAAAGCTCTTCAGATGGCTCCTGATGAAGCAAAAAACATTTGCACTTGCAGAATATAGGAAAGCTCAAGAAATAGAAGCCGAACAGAGAAAGTTAGAAACTTTAAGACTAGAAAAAACTTCAATTTGAGGCAGATCAAAAACGGATTGAATCTGAGGAAAATGAGAAAAAAATGAGATTAACTGCTGAGGAGGATGAAAAGAAGAGGAAATTTATAGCTGAGGAAGAGGAGAAAAAAATGAGATTAGCCGCTGAATTAGAAGAGAAACGATTTCAGCGAGAGGCAGAACAGAAGCAAAAGGAGTCTGAAGAAAGACTTAAAATTGAAATGGAAGTTAAACAAAAAGAAATGGAAGAAAGAAGATTAATAGCTGAAAAAGAAATGGAAAATAAACAAAAGGAATTGGAAGTTAAACAAAAAGAAATGGAAGAGAGGAGATTAATAGCTGAACAAAATGTAAAACGACTTCAGCTTGAGATGGAAGAGAATGAAAAAAAAAAACGACAGCATGAACTGAAATTAGCAGAGTCAGAATATGAGAGAATTAGGTTTACTCAGGAAGCTAATTCTCAGAGAACTTTTGAAAGCCAAACTCCATCCAGACATGATTATTTTAAGGAAATTCACCTTAAATTACCAAAATTTAATCCCCCGTCTGATGACGTAATATTTTTCCTAGATAGGTTTGAGGCCACTTGTGGATCTTATAACGTGGATAAAGCGCTATACTGCACATATTTATCCAGATTACTTACAGGGGATGCATTAGCAGTTTATCATACCACCAGCATTGGTGAGAAAAATGACTATAATGCTCTTAGAGCGGCACTTCTGCAAAAATTCCAAATGACAGAAGACGAATATCGTTTAAGATTTCATACATTACTACCTCAATCTGGCAGAAATTTTAGTGATTTTCTGTCACAGATACGACTAACATTAGAAAGATGGATTGAATTATCCAAAATTGAAAAGTCATATGAAGGTCTCTTCGATTTACTGATGCGCGATAAGGTACTTTCGTCTGTAAATCCTACATTTCTCGCATTTTTACACGAACGGAAACCTTTATCTATGAAAGGCTTAGAAGAACATGCAAAAAATTTTTGTACTGCTCACCCAAACATGGATCTAAGTAACGCACAGATTAAGAATGAATTGCCTGTTGCTTTTGCAGCACAACAAAACAATTTTTCACGCAATCGTTCTTTTAGTGCTGATAGGTATGTCAATAAGGGAAATAATTACAATTTTAACAATGATAACTTTTACAAAGGGAAGCAATTTCAACAATCTGCTCCATTTAATGTTTCTTGGAACCAAACTCACAGATCGCAAGATTTTGGTAACAATAATTTTAAAAATAATCAAGGACATTATAATAAACAAAACTGGAGATCAAAATCTCAGGGTCCACAAAACAGACAAGGTTCTTGGAATAAAAATTTTAAAGAACATCATAACTTTAATTATACAAATTATCGGACTCATCCAAATTTTAACTCTAGCAGAAATGACAATTGTAGCAATTTTAATGCAAATAATCAAAATCGATCGCGTCGCAGAGATAGATCGTCAAATAATACGGGTAGACTTTCTAATGTCGCTTTAAGTGATACACAGGCTAACATTGAACAGGGTAAAGTAACTGAAACTCACAATGCTATGTCTTGTTCTCTTGATTGTACCCAGGTGAAAGACTGTCCAGAATGCTCGACTCTTTTCCAGCCTAAGGCGATCACGACGCTGCGTTGCGGACATACCTTGCCTAGCCTACCTATAGTCTGCACAGCCACTGCTACGTCAGTACACCAGGGACAGGGCTCTCTTAAGTTTAACAAGGGATTTGTCAACAACATTTCATGCTCTCTCCTATTTGACTCAGGTTGTAGCACTGTGGGCGTCCGGACCTCGCTGATCAACCCAAGTTGTGCCACGGGCCGGGTTGTCAAGTGTGTGACTTTCGGCGGCACCGTCGAAACATTTCCCACTGCTATTATTGATCTTAATACACCTTTCTTTTCAGGAAAGATCCAAGCATGTCTTCTTCCAAATCCAATATGTGATTGTAATACTTGGTCGCATACATGGTATTAAAGAGTGTACACCGCAGCAAATAGCTGAATGGGAAGAGCGACATATTCAAACTGCAAATGCAGTAGTGACTAGAGCGCAAGCTACTAATATGTCGCATGATACACCTATTGAACCTACAGTTCATACCACTTGTGATGATGATGCTCCTATTTCACGGGAGTTGTTTGCTACATTGCAAAAGAATGATGATTCATTAAAAAAAATTTTTTCAGTATGTTAACAAAAAGAATACAAGCAACAAACTTGCAAAATCTAGACATGACTTTATACTTAAAAATGGGATTTTGGTGAGAGTAATACGGGAAAAGGATTCATCCTTATGTTATCAGATCTTAGTCCCATCCTCTATGAGATCTCGTATATTACGACATGCGCATGACTCGCAATGTGCGGGCCATATGGGTTTTTCGCGTACCAAATCCAGAGTGCTTTCGGCATTCTACTGGCCAGGCGTCCATAGGGACATCACTCTCTATTGTCGATCCTGTTTGATATGTCAGGAAGTTAAGGTACGGGGTCCATTTCATGCGGCTCCTATTCAAGCTGCGGACATCCCGATTAGACCATTTGATAAAATGGCCATTGACATTATTGGTCCGATGCTTCCATCTGCTAGAGGGCATACGCATATCCTTACGTGCATTGATATGTGCACTCGTTGGCCTGAGGCCATCCCTCTCAAGAACACTTCATCTGCCAGTGTAGCAGAGGCATTGATGTTAATCTTCTCACGCATTGGTTTTCCACGGAAAATCTTGTCGGATCATGGGGTTCAGTTCATTTCTGAATCCATGTCTCAAGTTATGAAGACATTAGGTATAGACAGATCTCTTAGTTCTATTTATCATCCGATGTCAAATGGGTTAATTGAGCGTCTCAATAGGACACTCAAGCAGTTGTTGGGTAAGATGACTCAAGACCATCCCCAAGACTGGGATCGGGTCCTACCCGCTTGTCTCTTTGCGTATCGCGAAGTACAAAATCAAGCAACGGGGTTTTCTCCATTCCAGCTTGTTTTTGGCATGCAACCACGCGGTCCGATGTCGTTAATCCACGACTTATTGGTTGATGAGAATATTGAAGAGGAAACTCAATCATCCTATGAGTATGTGATCTCTCTGAGAAGAGAATCATAGATGCTTGTAGACTAGCTACTGCATCATCTGAACAAGCCAAAGAAAAAGCTCGTCTATTTGCAAACAAGTATAGACGTCTTCGCCAGCTTATTCCTGGTGATGAAGCTTTTGTCTTACTACCTGCGCATAACAATCGTCTTTTAATTACCTGGAGAGGTCCTTTCAGGATCATCTCAAGAATATCCGATGTCGACTACATCGTTGATGTTAATGGTAAACATAAAACCTTCCACATTAACATGTTGAAGGAGTATTACTCACGTCCTGATTATCTACAGTCAGTGTTTCAGGCAACTGACGATCCTACACCTCCTATTCAACACTATTCTAGTTTGTCAGTCATCCAAGAAGAAGAATCTTCTTTCGATGATGTACAACTACCAATACCAGTTGTACCACTCCATTCCACTGAGAAATGGAATGATGTTACAATCTCATCTACTCTTTCGGCTGATCAACGTCAGCAAGTCTCTAATATTCTACACTCGTATGAGGATGTCCTCACTGACATCCCAGGTCATACGTCAGTCATCCAACATGACATTATTCTGACTGACGATACGCCTATTCGAGTTCGCCCATATCCTATTCCTTTACACTTTCGTGATAAGGTTGATAAGGAATTGGATGAGATGCTCCAATTAAATATAATTGAACCATCTTCATCACCATATTCTTCTTCCATGGTAATCATTAGGAAGAAAGACAACAATATACGTCTTTGCGTAGATTACAGGAAATTAAACAAAGTTACAAAATTCGATGCGGAACCATTACCTCTTTTAGATGACTTATTGGAGAGATTATCTCATGCTACATTCTTTTCGAAATTTGACCTTTCAAAGGGATATTGGCAAGTGCCACTCACTCCTAAAGCAAAGCCATTCACCGCTTTCTCGACACCACGGGGTCTTTTTCAATGAAATTTTATGCCATTCGGGTTAATGAATGCGCCAGCTACCTTTGTACGCATGATGCGCCGCATATTGTCTCATCGTCCCGATGTCATTACTTATATAGATGACATCTGTCTTTTCAGTGACTCTTGGGATGAACATATTCAGGGTTTAAAATCTTTACTTTCTACCTTACGGGATTATAACTTAACAGCGAAACCTTCAAAGGCTTTTGTCGGTTTTCATGACATCTCATTTCTGGGTCACCGCATAGGTCATGGTTTCATGTATACAGAAGACAGTAACGTCTCTAAAATTTTAAACATCTCAGCACCTAAGACAAAAAAAACAAGTTAGGTCGCTTTTAGGACTAATACAGTTCTATTCAAAATTCATCCCTCATTTGTCTACTATAACTGCACCTTTTTCGTCTCTACTGAAGAAAGGCACATCTAATGTAATAAAGTGGTCGCAGGATCACCAAACGGCGTTAGACTATATAAAACAATTTTTTTTCAAATGCACCTTTTTTGAGGTTGCCTGACAAAAATCTCACCTTCATTCTCCGCAGTGATGCAAGTTCTTACGCTATCGCTGCAGTTTTGATGCAGGAATATAACGGCACCTTATTTCCGGTTATGTACGTATCCAGAAAGCTCACGCCGAGCGAGACGAAATATTCCGTTCTGGATAAAGAGCTCCTTGCTCTTGTCTGGGCAATCACTAAACTGGATCGTTATCTCCTCGGATCTCACTTTGTGGTGGAGTCTGATCAGAAAGCTCTTACCGCACTGAATACAGGGAACGTTAAGTCATCAAAGTCAGCGCGTTACGCTATAGCGCTTCAACCGTTCCATTTTGAGATACGAGCTATTCCTGGAGTGCAGAATGTGTTCGCAGACTGTCTATCAAGATGCCCAAGTGAACGTGTCGAAACTAAACCACTTCCAGATGTTGGAACATCCTCACCGATAACATGAATAACTTTGTACATTGTTATTGATACTATATTAACGTTTTATTAGAACGTGAACATTGATACTATAGTAACATTTTTTATTAATATGGCAACATTGTTAAGAGCGACAAATATACATTTGTTATTCCTATGGAACATATTACACTACATAACGTGTTAGAGAATATATTATATCGTGTATGGAACATTGAGAACATTATCTCGTCGATTACTAACTAGTTGTAACGGAACAGTGACATATTGATAGTGATATTGCAATTACTTAGAATATATTGTTAACTAGTTATTTGTTAGTAATTAAGGAATATATGAATTAGATTAATTCAACTTAATCTATTTAATTGATTATGGATCACACACAAACTAACTTTCTTAGTTGTCAGGTAATACCTACATTCACGGGTCTTAGTTATGATATCTCACTGTTAGATCACTAGTCAACCATACTAGTGTTAGAAAACATTAAGTGTGTTGATTCTTAAAGTGTTTAATTTTGCATTGGTTCATTTTTGCACATTGTATTTTCAATTTTTCTGTTTTATTGATCCTCTTGTCATTGATTATCATCAGTGTTGCTGTTCATTTTCATTTTTGAAATCATATGTTTCAAATTTTGTTGAAAACTTAGTTGAATTTTATTATCATCTTTTTTTTTTATGGTTTTTTTTCATTTTTCATTTTCAAACTTGTTTTTACTTCGAATATTACCACATCGTTCCAAAGTAGGTCGATTGTGGATGTGTGCTTTAATGCATACTATCATTTAGTTATATTGATTTCGTTTAATATTCTTTTCTTAATATGGTATAACTTTATGCATTTCATATCTTGTTGAAGTTTTGACTCACCTCTCTCGGGTATTAAGTTCAAAAAAAAATTAATAGAATTAATTTTTTTAAGGGGAGGTGATAAGGGAGCTGTTACGTACATTTATTACCTAAGGGGGTAGTCTTCGGTCCTGCCAAATGTACGCACCAGTCTTTATATATTTTATTATTTGTGCGTTCGATTGATTCACGCACTGACGTGCACAATGCAGTGTGAGTTGCTTTGGACGCACGGGTAACCTAGTTTGGGGATTGTGACGTCATGTTTTGAACGGGGCAGTGCGGACTTTGTTATGTCCGAGATATAGATTATTGGAATTTTCTGGCAGTTTTGTATAAGCCAGTATGTTATATTGATTCAATTGGTATTCTTGACGAAGCCAATGATGGAAGGATCATGTAAGTGTCGCCCCCGGTTATATTTGTATATTTATTGCCGTAAACTAAAGTATCAGGCCGCTCCCAGTTGTAGTCTAGCGGGAAGTCATCTTAGCATGTAATTTCCTAGAATGGACAGACGGAGTCGGTGGTCATATTAGATTACCGTAGAGGAATAATACCTACGTGTAAACCAGTTTATTTATTCGTATGCTTCATATTTTATATGCCGTACATTCAACAATGCCAGAAGCGTGGCATAGAATGGGAGAGGTTAGTCAACTGGAATCTCTAACCTGTTCGTATTATCGTGTATGACTTTGTTTGAAACTATATGCTATCTAACGTTATGTTTTGGAGAACGTATGGGATTGTGAAGTATGATATGGAAGATTTTATCCTGGAGTATGAATACGTTACCATGATAGACGTCCTTGAAGGAAGGTCAATGGACTTGAATGAGAAGAATATTATACGGTAACAGTTTTTGTGATCCTTAGTCACTTGAGTCAGAGGACTTTATTGGTAGAGAATCTTCAGGAACTTTAAAAGTAATTACCATTATGCTGATGTATGATCTTTGCGCCTGTGACGATGTTAGTCTTGTCCACTCCGTATGTGTCATGTTGAATAAAATCTATGTACAGTCATCACCGACTTATGTACTGCCAGTACTTGCCCAGTTCACCCAGTTCAACACTACTTGTTGAAGTTCGTTTGAAGAATATTGTTGACATTCGTTCATTTTTAACCATTCGCGTTTTAAGCTACCTCTTCACCAGTATAAACTGTACTCAACCATAAAACGGAGTCAACACCAAGATACATCAGCTAACATTTTAAGACTGTCATTTGTTGTTGAGTAACCATGACACATCATCTAACATTTTAAGGCTGTTATTTGTTGTTGAGTAACCATGACACATTAGCTAGCATTTAAAGGCTGTCATGTGTTGTTGAGTAACCAAAGCCCCAGCAAGCATTGTAAGGTTGTCATTTGTTGGTGAGTAACCACGACACATCAGCTAGCATTTAAAAGCTGTCATTTCTTGTTGAGTAACCAACTAGATACGTCAGCTAGCATTTTAATGCTGTCATTTTTTGTTGAATAATCACGACACATCAGCTTACACTTTAAGGCCGTCATTTCGTGTTGAGTAAGCATGATACATCAGCTAGCCTCTTAAGGCTGTCATTTGTTGTTGAGAAATGGCAGATGGCAAAAGAACAGTTGGGCGAACGCAGCTGAGATTCAAAAATGTGTGCAAGAGAGACATGATGGCACTGGACATAAATCCCGCAGCCTGGGACGATGAAGCTGCCGTTCGCACCAAGTGGCGATGCTATCTGCGGCGCTATCTGCGGCGCCATATTAGTTTGGGCGAAAAGAAGCTCTCACGACAAGCAGAAGAGAGGACAAAACGTCGAAAAGTAGTCAGTTATGACTGAAGAGGCTATTATTATTATTATAACCAAGATATATCAGCTAGCATTTTGGCTGTCATTTGTTGTTGAGTAACCAAGAAACTTCTCCTAGCATGATAAGAGTATGATATGTTATTGAGTATCGCCTTTATAGACCTCACAAAAGCATTCGACCTGGTTAGTAGGGATGGACTCTTTAAAATCCTCCTGAAAATAGGCTGCCCTTCTAAAATGCTGGAAATGATAAAGTCATTCCATGACGGCATGAAGGGAACAGTCCAATATGCTGGAAGTACATCACAGCCCTTTGATATACAAAGTGGCATTAAACAAGGCTGTGTTCTAGCTCCGACCCTCTTCGGAATCTTCTTTGCCTTACTCTTGAAACATGCATTCAGAGATGCAACTGAAGGAATATGCCTTCACACTAGGTCAGATGGCCGTCTGTTTAATCTTTCAAGGCTGAAGGCAAAAACAAAAATTCGAAGGGCCACTATAAGAGACCTGTTGATCGCTGAGGACGCACCAGTCGTCACCCAAAGCCAACAGGAGCTTCAGAGCTTGATGAATCGCTTCACTAAAGCATGCAAGGACTTTGGCCTCACAATAAGTCTAAAGAAAACGAATGTGCTGAGTCAGGATGTGGGTGCTGCACCAGTTATCACTATCGATAACTATGAATTGGCAGTGGTGCACCACTTCACATACCTAGGGTCTACCATCAATGACAAACTCTCACTGGATACAGAAATCGACAGCCGCATTGGCAAAGCTGCAGCTACCTTTGCCCGCCTCACATCGCGTGTTTGGGGAAACTCTAAACTCACAATGAAGACCAAAGCTGCGGTATATAATGCCTGCGTCACCAGCACACTCCTATATGGCAGCGAGACCTGGGACGACCTATGCTAAGCAAGAAAGAAGGCTCAATACCTTCCATTTGCGGTGTCTACGCCGCATCCTCGGCATCTCGTGGAAAGATAAAGTGACAAATGTCGAGGTGTTGTCACGTGCTGGCCTTCAAAGTATGTATACGCTTCTTAGACAGCGCAGACTTCGCTGGCTTGGCCATGTTCGCCGCATGGAAGATGGTCGCATCCCAAAAGATATCTTCTACGGACAATTAGCAGATGGCAAAAGAACAGTTGGGCGACCACAGCTGAGGTTCAAAGATGTGTGCAAGAGAGATATGAGGGCACTAGACATGGATCCAGCAACATGGGAGGATGAAGCTGCCAATCGCACTAAGTGGCGATGCTATTTACGGCGCCACCTCAGATTGGGCGAAGAGAGGCTCACACAAGAAGCAGAGGTGAGGAGAAAACGTCGAAAGGAGCACCAGGAAAATAAGCAGCTGAGGGGTGTCACCTCAGGGGCGCATTCCCATAGTCAGTTATGACTGAAGGGGCTATTATTATTATTATTATTATGTTATTGAGTAACCAGGATACATCAGTTAGCCTTTTAAGGCTGTCATTTCTTGTTGAGAAACCACGACAGATCAGCTAGCATTTTGAAGCTGTCATTTGTTGTTGAGTAACCAAGACAGATCAGCTAACATTTTAAGGCTGTCATTTATTGTTGAGTAACCAATACACATTAGGTAGCACTGTAAAGCTGTCATTTGTTGTTGAGTAACCAAGAAACTTCAGTTAATATTTTAAGGCTGTCATTTGTTGTTGAGTAAACAAGACACATCAGCTAGCATTTTAACGCTGTCATTTGTTGTTGAGTAACCAAGACACATCAGCTAGCATGTTAAGACTGTCATTTGTTGTTGAGTAACCAGGATACATCAGCTAGTTTGTTAAGACTGCCATTTGTTGTTGAGTAACCACGACACATCAACTAGCATTTTAAGACTGCCATTTCTTGTTGAGTTACCATGACACATCAGCTAGCATTTTAAAACTGCCATTTGTTTTTGAGTAACCATGACACATCAGCTACCATTTTAAGACTGCCATTTGTTGTTGAGGAACCATTACACATCAGCTAGCATTTTAAGACTGCCATTTCTTGTTGAGTAACCATGACACATCAGCTAGCATTTTAAGACTGCCATTTGTTGTTGAATAACCATGACACATCAGCTAGCATTTTAAGACTGCCATTTGTTGTTGAGTTACCATGACACATCAGCTAGCATTTTAAGACTGCCATTTGTTGTTGAGTTACCATGACACATCAGCTAGTGTTTTAAGGCTGTCATTTGTTGTTGAGTAACCAGGATACATCAGCTAGTTTGTTAGGACTGCCATTTGTTGTTGAGTAACTAGGATACATCAGCTAGCATTTTAAGACTGCCATTTCTTGTTGAGTAACCATGACACATCAGCTAGCATTTTAAGACTGCCTTTGTTGTTGAGTAGCCATAACAAATCAGCTATCATTTTAAGACTGCCATTTGTTGTTGAGTAGCCATGACACATCAGCTAGCATTTTAAGACTGCCATTTGTTGTTGAGTTACCATGACACATCAGCTAGCATTTTAAGGCAGTCATTTGTTGTTGAGTAACCATGACACATCAGCTAGCATTTTAAGGCTGTCATTTGTTGTTGAGTAACCAGGATACATCAGCTAGTTTGTTAAGACTGCCATTTGTTGTTGAGTAACCAAGATACATCAGCTAGCATTTCAAGACTGCCATTTGTTGTTGAGTAACCATGACACATCAGATAGCATTTTAAGGCTGTCATTTGTTGTTGAGTAACCATGACACATCAGCTAGCATTTTAAGACTGCTATTTGTTGAGTAACCTTGACCCATCAGCTAGCATTTTAAGGCTGTCATTTGTTGTAGAGTAACCATGATACATCATCATTATTTTTTTTCGCTCCCTATGGAGCATGGAGCCAACACTACAGTTGGTCCTTTAACGGGAAACCTACACCATGCTTTCCATGCACTTGCAACGGTCGTTCAGAACACACCAGCTAGCAACATAAGGCAGACGTTTATTATTAGATAACTAGGACACTTTAGCTAGAATTATAAAGCTGCTGTTTGTTGTACAGTAACCAGGACATATCAGCTAGCATTATAATGATCGTTCTCTTTAGTGTATTTTCTCTCTCTCTGCCATTATCCATTTATTTCACATTTTCGGAGCACAGAAATCTGTGCCCCTATCACTGTTTACATTTTCACACTTCGATTCGTGTCAGGTCAACGCGTCATTGACCATCCTTAAGGATTAATTGGAATCGCTTATTAAGTTATTGCGCCAGATTGACTTCAGGTGTGAATTGTTTGTTTACGATTGCGCAACTCACTTCGGTACAGACTAGTCAATCGAGTATGCCGCTTCAGTGTTAATACAAGCGACAACGGGTGTCTAATAATTGATGCAATCCCTTCCTTCGAAGTTACCTGTGATGATAATACAGATATTGTATCAATCTGGCGAGACATTTGACGAGTGAACTTGTAAATGCGATAATAGACGGAAGCTGGCATACCATACATGTCATTTGTAAACAATACATTTATTTTCGCGGTTGTTATGAGTAATCCGTGTGTTACCGAGGCCCGAAGGGGGAGCAAAGAATACTAACACTGTACCCTACCAGGCATGTCGTAAAAAGCGACTAAGGAGTGTAGGGCGTGGTGATGGTTACCCCATCCCGTAAAAAAACTGTTTACCAAAAAACGTCAACAAACCGTGGACAAGTCAAATATAGAATATAAATCAAGGAGGATTTGGTATATGTTTGTTGAAGGCCTATGCTCCTGGGGGAGCTAAAGAGTATTGATTGATTGATTGATGTAAGAATGTGTCTTGATAGAAAGGGAAATTTATGCATCTGGCATGCTATTGGCTTGGCATCTGAAATGTCAAAATACAAGATTTCTGATTGGATCCTTGTCATATAGAAGCAATCTGGACGTGGACCGAATGTTGCATTACAATTTAGCGCCTTGTGAATTTACCGCACTGTGAAATTCAACTTGTCAAGAAGACAGCCAGACAAGCCAGAGTAAGGAATAGGATCAAGATTTCACTTTAAAGGACAGTCATAATGTGATTCTAAGTGCAAAGTAATACCCCAGACCACATGTAAGAGGCATCTTAAACAAATTGCCTTAATTATTTCTCTGAGCCAGAATTCGGTATTTCCAAAAGAGACGTGATTGCATTCGCTAAGGAAAAGTAACAGACCAAAAGGGCATTCGCTAAGGAAAAGGAACAGGCCGAAAGAGCAGAAAAGGAATAGGAGAGGGCATTCCAAGAAAGAAAGGAACAATCCGACACAGTAATTACTTTGAAGGAACTGGAGATTGAAGGAAGAAGGACAGATTCTAGTTCTAACAATGGCGGGACTGGCAGTTCCCGAAGTAGCGGTCGGGGAACCAGCTCTCAGGCACTGGCGCCTAGTGCAGTATCCTTCCAATTAGATGTCTATTCTGAGGCTTCAGAGGAAATACACATCTATCTCTCTAGGCTTGAATCCTTAGCAGCTACATATGGCGTGGAGAAGGAGAGATACAACATGAAGCTTTCAAAGAGCCTGGGGGGGTCTGCTTATGATGTATTTCTCAAGATGCCCGTGGAAGAACAGAACAACTACGCCATGTTGAAGAAAGCTCTGCTTCGGCGTTTTATGCTTAACGCAGAGACTTTTCGTTGTAAACTCCGTGAGGCTAAAAGGCAGAAAGACCAATCGTTTAGACAATTTGCTGCCAGGCTAGAAACGTACCTGGAGAACTGGGGATCCCTCAGCATCTTCGATGAATCTTATGAAGGGCTGAAGGAGATGATTCTCGTGGAGCAGTTCAAGGACTCGCTTACTCCTGACATGAGAAGGTTCCTGGCAGAGCAAAGGGCCAAACCTATTTAGCAGGTGGTACTGTTTGCCGATCGGTACCAGAGCGCCCAGTCGGAAGTGAATCCGTCTAAAAGGCGCCACGACGATAGTCACCCCAAAACAAAAGGATCACACAAATGATAACACCAAAAGTACGGACAACGCAAAACACAAAGCTGCTCAGCAACAACCACCACAGGATCACCATAAGCAGAAACAGAGCAATTCAGCACAGGGAACTGGAAGACGATATTGTAAATCGTGCAAAACCGATACACATTTTACATCGGATTGTAAGAGACCAAAAACCGTCGATTATAACGTCGCTTGCCTGATCAGGGTGCCGATAGGGAACCATGACCCCCAGACATATGAACAAAATCCTAGTTACCCTTCTATTACTGAGCAAGTAACTATTTGTAACCACATCATCTGCTTATAAAATAGTGGCTTAGAATCTTCCGCTCTAGTTTTCCCATCTTCGGTGAAGGCCTACCAATGTACTGGTGAAACTGTAGAAATACAGGGTCCCCAGAAGTGCATAAAGCCAATGCTTCTTCCGGTTGCTGAAATTGATGTTTCAACCCGATATGTCCTAGGAAAAATCAATGCCGCAGTTGAAGACGATTTAGTCTACCCTCTCATTTTAGGAAGGAAATATGTGTTTCTTGGAGATCCCTCACGCGACTCCAAGTCGAAACAAGAGAGAGAGAGAGAACACAGGACACGCCCAAGCGCCCCTGAGCTCTTATCTTTAAACAACCCGAATATTTCGGAGCTGTAGCAGCACAACGGGCCGATAAAACCGTGAAGCCGTGCTTTTCAAAGTTGTATGGTAATTACTCCCATACTCCCCAGGGAGCATATTACAGGGAGAAAGGTTTGGTTTATAGACGGGTAGGAAACAAGAGACAATTAGTTGTCCCACTCCCATATCGCACCCGCCTAATGCAGGAAATGCATTCCACCATTCCCCACCGCATTAAATGTTAATATGCCCTAGGAATAAAGGTATCCCTGACCTACTTCTGGCCAGGTTTGCGACACGATATTCGACAGTTTGTGCAAGATTGCTCTGTTTGCCATAACCCGGACAACCAGAAGGACAAAACTACGAAGAAAGCGTTTGAGCAGAGTATCCAACATTGGATAACTCGTACGTTAACTCGACTTTTCTGTGTAGTAAAGCAGAGTTACGACAAGCGCAAATGGAAGACATTACTCCAGCGCCATACTTAAAACGCAAATGGAAGACATTACTCCAGCGCCATACTTAAAACAGAGTCAGATCAAGATAACCCATGCTTCAGCTGGAACTTGCTACAAAGAGGATGTAATTATTTATCAACGGACGAGGTAGGGAAAGCAACTCGTGGCGCCTCTACCCTTAAGACCCTCAGTTATGAAAGCGGTTCATATATCCTCATCGGGAGAACATGTTTCTGTGGGACTCACTATGAGTAACCTTAAAGAGGTTTACTTTTGGCCTAGACGGTGGTCAGATATGCGTCAGTACATTCAAAACTATACATCGGATTCGTGGACTATGAAAAGGCATTTGATAGTGTAGACAGAGAATCGCTTTGGAAATTGATGAGGCATTATGGAGTTCCCATGAAGATCATTAACTTAATAAAGAAGACCTATGAAGACATGACATGCAGAGTTCTTCATGAAGGCAACTTACAGAACCGTTTAGGATTAGAACGGGAGTGAGACAGGGATGCCCCTTGCCTCCATTTCTTTTCTTACTAGCAATAGATTGGGTTATGAAAACATCGACATCACTCAACAGACATGGAATCCATTGGAATCTGACTAAACAACTTGATGAGCTGGATTTTGCAGATGACTTGGCTCTTCGGTCCCATGACCATAATCAGGTGCAATATAAAATGATAAATCTCGATCAGAGGTCAGAAAAAATGGGCCTGAAAATACACAGGGAAAAGACAAAGATTATGAGAATAAATGCAAGAAATTATAACAACTTTGAACTTGAAGAAGAAACAGCTCACTAAAAGATTGTAGAATCGTACACATATCTTGGAAGTAATATAGACAAAGTTGGAGGGACAGACAATGATATCAAAAAAAGGATACACAAAGCAGGAGGAGCTTTCATTGCATTGGAAAACATATGGAGAACAAGAGAAATCAAGTCCAACAAAGAATCTTCAACTCAAATGTGAAGTCAGTCCTATTGTATGGCTCTGAGACATGGAGAACAACAAAAACCACAACCAAAAAGCTACAGACTTTTATAAACGGGTGCTTGGGTAGAATAGAAGGACTGAAATGGTATGACAAAGTCACAAATGTGGAATTGATGACAAGAACCAGACAAGTGCCAGTGGAACAAGAGTTGAGAAGAAGATGCTGGCCATGGATAGGACACACATTGAGGAAACCTGTTGATAGCATTACAAGGCAGTCCTTGTTCTGGAATCGACAGGGAAAGAGGGGCAGAGATAGATTAATAAACACATGGAGAAGAGAACTGGAAACAGAGGTGAAAATGATGAGGAAAACATGGAAAGAACTTGAGCGGATGGCACAGGACAGGAAGACTTGGCATGTGTTTGTTGAAGGCCTTTGCTCCTTAGGGAGCTAAAGGATATTATATACATTCTAAACTGCACACACTGTCAAGCGAGAAACTCAGTCATTCGCCACCGAGATAAGGGAAGAAAGGAAAAACTCTACGAGAGAGAGAGAACCCGGTTGACAGTAGAACGCATCGAGAAGTGACCGCCCCAAAGCGAGATATTCGACAAATCTCTTAGGAGAGTGGGTATGTGACAGAATGGGGCGACCACTCTCGATCTCTGTTTCACTACAGCAGTATCAGTTACATTTTTGTACTGATTTCATTGCGTGCTTTCAATTGTTGCACTTTCTTTCTTTCTTCCTCTGCTGTGGGTAGCAGATATTTTCTCATTTTAAAATATTCTTACACTCCTCTCATCGATAGTCGTCATGTCTGTGTGTTTACCTGTCTATCCCTGCGGATAGAGTAGACAGTGATGCAAGGTTGACCGACAGAAATTCTATTGTACCACAAAGGTGCGACTGTTTTCGCACGTAAATGGCCAAGCGAGTTTACTTAGCGATGATATGGCTCGCGTGACCGACTAATTATTGTCGTGATAAGACAAAGCAAGGTGGTCAAACAGGAGTTTGTGTTTGCACAAGGAGCGCCGGTCAAGTATCGACCTGGTGGGATGACAGACACACCTGAGCGGAAATGTTGTATATGTAATCATTGACGAGAATGTTTGAATGTCACGATTGCCAGATATGTCGGAAATATTTTGAATTTCCCCACGGGACATGCATGTTTGAAAACGATTGGCTTTCTACTTAGCTTCGTAACAAACAGATGCGTGGGCAGGATAGGAATACAACCTGACACGTTTCAGTGTTAAGACATCGTGAAGATCGCTTGCCAAGACAACAGACTTGCCAGAAGTTAGAATTCAGAATTCCATTTTATCAGACCGGACACCTTTTATTGGAGAATCTTGACGGACTTACAAAAACAGCGCAGGAAATCTCTATCATTTTATTAAGGAAAGCCGCTGTTTGAAGAATCTGAAGGAAACATACGAAGTCAGAGAGGGAATTAAAGTTAGAATTAACCACCCCAAGTACACGTGTAAAAAGGTATCATCAATGCCTTTAACTTCATTCATCTGAGCAAAAAGTCTGTGAGCCAGGATTGTCGTAAGTGTGCATTTTATATTCTATATTTCATTACTAACATGTGAACTAACATACATACATATATATATATATATATATATATATATATATATTATATATATATATATATATATATATATATATATATATATATATATATATATATATTTATATATATATATATATATATATATATATTACCATGTGAATATTAATAGCTGAAAATATCTAGTGGATGTCCAAGTCATTTGAGGCAGACAACCTCATCTTATAGAATGATGATTTCATGAACCACCACTGCCAAAGGCTGGTGACTGCTTTATTATAATAATTACAGTTTCAAACCAGTGTAGATGTCTATGTAAACATATTCACTTTAAAACTAATAAAAGTTTCAAGCTTTTAAATCAGTGTAAACATAAATGAAAACATATTCAATTTACTTTGTGAACACTTTTCAATCAGTGGAAATGTAAATGAAAACATGTTCTATCTGTTTTATTAAAATTTTCATCTAAATGTAATGTAAAGCTAAAGCTATTCAATTTAAATGTAAATAAAGTTTTTTCCCGAGGGATTAAATTTAATTCTCAACGAGTGTAAATTCTGAGTTAAATGGGAAAGTGGAATAGAAAGGGGCGGCACATAGCTATGTGACGGAAAACGAAATACTCAGGAGAGTGATTCGTTTGTATTCTTTATCATAGTTATTGGTGGTACCAGCAGAAATTACTATCTCTGGAACAAGAAGGGACAAGTGGCTTTCGCTGTAAGAAGAGGGACCAACTTTCGTAGACTCTACCTGACATTTCTGGGAAACGAGCTACACCCGACAACCTTGACCAGCGACGAGCGTGAGCAGTGTGAAAAGAACCAACCTATCAGAAGGAGCAGAACCGTCATTGGCAGCTAAGTTCAATATATTTGCTGCCACTTGAACTTCTTGTAAAAATTTACATCCCATCACGACCGTGATGTTAACTTTTTCTTGATTCATAACTATTCAAATTATTTTCAAACTGTTAAAACTTAAGTGATTATTAAATTTTGTTATTTGTAATTTTACAAATTTAACTTCGATTTAATCATTTTAAATGTACTGCATGTTTGTCTCAGTCAAATTACTGAACACACTCTAAATTGAGCTATACCAGAATAATAAGAATTCCACTGAGTAAATCAGAGGTGGGAGCTTAACGAGCTAAAATTAATCATTGCTTAATTCTTCACAAAAGTTGTTGGCAGATTCTAGAATTAACGTGCTCAGCCAGAGCAGCATTGTTTTCGCTTATCTGAATATCTTGTGAAACTCCCTTGTGATAGAAGTGTCATTACCCTTCTATCTACATCTCTGCTGAGAGTAATCTTGTGCGAAGGTAGACACCTTTGAAGGCCCATATTAGATACTCTTTAGTTTTGGCCACTGTTGGACCACTACTGCAAATTAGGGGAGGCAAATACTGTCAAAAACCATCTTCGCAATTGCTCCACGATACTACGAGGGACGTGTTAACAGCCAGCAGACTTGACCAGTGACGAGAGTGATCCAGTCCATAACTTGCAAAGAACAAACATTGGCTAGAGCAGAAACCAACCGACATTTTTACTGGCAGCTAAATTCACATTTAAAGCTGGCAAGTGAACACCCAAACCAGAAAACATTGTTTTTCATATCAGACCATCACCTGTGAAGAAATTTTAAAATGACTTCATATAAACTCACCCCACCTTTATTTATTTTACAATTGTTAACCAATAATTGACTACAGTATTAAATTTTGTTATCTGTAAAAATACTAGCTCCATGTATGTGGTAGATGGCTGAAAGGGGCGTGCTACAAAGACAAGTAGCAAACACCATAAATAAATAAATTAATTATAAGGCTGTCGTTTGTTGTTTAGTACCGATGACACTTCAGCTATCATTATAAGGCTAACGGTTGATGTTTAATACTCAGGACACTTCAAATAGCATTATAAAGCTGTCGTTTATTGTTTAGTACGGAGGACACTTCAGCTAGGATTATAAAGCTGTCGTTTGTTGGTGAGTACTGAGGGCACTTCAGCTATCATTATAAAGCTGTCATTAGCTGTTGAGTAACCATACAGAGAGTTATAAGACGAACACAGAAGATATCGAAAGAACTTAAGCATGAAGTCATGGATATAAAGGTTTGCACTCAGCTGAATAATGGCCAATAGGGAACTGAAATACAATATGGGAAAAAGAATGGAGAGCTGTGATGTCGCCTTCATCTTTGAGGCAACTTAATGTATTTTTTTTTTAATTATTCATATGAGAAGATAGGATACCACTACATATAGGGCCAGGGATCCAGACCTCAAGCACGACCCAGAGTTCGCTGGGAGGACAACAGTGGACAACTTCTGAAGGACCAAGGACTAGATGATTGGAACCAGGCCAGGATGGAGACAGCTGATAAAGTAGTATGGCGCTCTCTCTTGTAAACCTCTACACTCCCGGATAGAAGAAGAACGACTAAGAAGTAAGTAAGTAGTAGTGATGTTGTTATTTTCTAGAATCAGGGTCTACGGATTGCGGCTATAAGAAATAATACATGTCGACATGACTTAAAATTGGTCTCTACTTAAACATAGTAAGTTAAGAAGCAACAGTATCTTTAAAAATTAGGAATTGGACTAAGTCTGTATTCTAAATTTGTAGGTTCGAGCCATACGAATGGTGATGACTACTGAAAACACTTTTTGATGCATCCATGTGACCCTTTCCCCTAACATATTTCCGTATTCCATCGAGACGATCATGTTGGACATGTGCCATAATATACCCGACGGACTCTGTGTCTAGGTTTAAAAAAAATGTAACCGCGATCATGTTACCTGAACAGTTTCTATTCTAATAAACAGGTTATCCTATTACAACTTTCTCGTGTCTTTTCTCTGATGGGATCTTCTTCGTTTTCTTCTTCTTGTTCTTTTTCTTGTTCTTGTTCTTCTTCTTTTTCAGTAATATCTTCTCAGTGCGTAAAAAGGCTTGTAACACACTGACGTATGGAAGCTGGAATGAGTAGTAAATGTGGCAGTAGTGCTAAGAAAGTTTACAGAGACAACAGAAATGTGAGAGATGGGGATTGTTTACAAAGTCAAACTCTGGTACATTCTGACATTCTGTTTGGTGATGCCTAGATGGCAGAGAGGATAGTGTGATTCGCTAGCATAGCTAAGCGGTGTTGTCGCACGGAAGGTCCTGGGTTCGAGTCCTGGGTAAGCCACTCACGTCTGTTGTTTTTCTGTTATCTAGTTTTCTACTTCTTTAATTCTTACGAGTGCCTGAAAACATACCTTTATGTTTGTCTAATATTTATTTATATTCTGACTGTGTTGTGAGTAAAGCTGTGCTTTATTAAAATCAGCTGCGGTGCTCTTGGATCATCTGAAATGACTATCTAACGAAGCATATTGATATTCTGAAAGTGAATCGCCTTACCATAGCTAAGATCATTTTTCCAATGCATATATCACTGCCCTGTGTAGAAGTGTAGATTGAAAACATTTTTTTTTTAAATTAAATAATTCATGGCAACATTAGAGTAAAACTCCGCCTATGCCGGTCCCAAGCCCGGCTGAAAAAGGAGGAGGCAGCCCCTCCACCATGCAAAGGCACAACAGGCCAATCACCTGTTTGCTTAAACTTTTGATTACGAGAACTACAAGAGAGAAAACCGATCAAAAGAACAACTGAAAGAGTTGCTCAGCCGAGGAACTGCCCAACATCACGCAAGAAACTAAGTAAACGAACGGGAGAAATGAGCATTATGACCTACAAGCTGAGAGAGCCAGAAATGAAGACCAGATATTGGCGGCTTATTGCTGCAGCGGTGAGCAACAAAGAAGAACAACCTGATGACTTGGAAACCCTCTGGCTTAAATTCAAGCACATCATAAAGACAGCTGCTGCAGAAGCATGTGGTGAAGTCCGACTTGGGAACAAGAGAAAGAGGACATCTTGGTGGACAGAGGAAGTCAAAGAGAAAACAAGAGAGAAGGAAATGGCTCGGAAACAATACTTAGGAGCTAAAAACACAACAGGACAAATTGCGAAATATAGAGAATATGTGACACTCAGAACAGAGGCAAAGAACAAGGTGCTAGCAGCAAAACAGAAGTCCTGGGAAGAATTTGGAGAAAAGCTAGAAAAAGATGCGCAAGAAAACCAGAAATTGTTCTATAAGACCCTAAAGAACACGAGGAAGGAAAAACAATGCCCTAAAATTTATAAAGGACAAGCAAGGCAAATTGTTTACTGCCCCGAAGGAAGTAATAGAAAGATGGAAAAAATATTTCTCAGAACTCCTGGATGGTGAGCATGGTGAAGCATCAGAAATGATAACCAGTAGCACAGAAGAGAAAACTAATGATGGTGAAGATGATATAAAGATGGAAGAACTGAAGGCAGCACTGGAGAAAATCAAGATGGGCAAAGCAGCAGGGCATGATGGTATAACACCAGAAATGGTTAAGTACATGGGAGCATCAGGCGACCTATTACTCTTAAGGGTCCTGCAGGCAGCGTGGTGCAACAAGACCATACCAAAGGATTGGGAGATTGCCATCTTAACAACAATTTTCAAAAAGGGTGACAATCGACAATGTGGAAACCATAGAGGCATATCTCTTCTCAGTGTCCCTGGTAAAATCTACGCTAGAATCCTAGAGCAGAGACTCCGACGCCTAGCTGAGCCACAATTGGATGAGGCCCAGTGCGGATTCCGAGCAAACCGAAGTACTCAAGACCTAATCTTCACACTCAGACAGCTGAGTGAAAAGGCCCTTGAGTATAAGAGTGAGATCCATCTTTGTTTCATAGATCTGGAAAAGGCGTTTGACAGGGTCCCCTGGAGCAAACTTTGGGACTGTTTGGCAAGGAAGAACATTCCAGCACCTCTAATTCATGCTATACAGAGCTTCTACAAGTTTTGCAGAAATTATGTGAGGACAGCAACCATAAGTCAGGAGAGTTCAGGACCACCACTGGTGTAAGACAAGGTGATATCCTGTCACCTTATCTTTTCATACTCCTCATGGACGATGTCATCAAGGCATGTATAGAGAGAACAAGAAAGTATTCAGTGGGGTACTGGAAGATGAGACAGGTCTGTATTTCAGAGCTGACATTTGCTGATGATGTTGCCCTGATTGCTAAATCAGAGGCACATCTCCAATCCAACCTGCAAGTCTGGAAGGAAAAGCCGGAGAAGAGAGGGAGGGTCATAAGCAGCTCTAAAACAAAATCCATAGTGATATCACGAGAAGAAAGAAGACATCAGATTAAGCTGGGAGAATAGGTCCTGGAGCAGGTCGACCACTTTAAATACCTCGGAGCTATTATAGACCGAAAGAGGGCATCAATTAAGAGTTGGCCACTCGAAAAGCATCATCTGGGAGACTTTTTTATGCCATAAATCGAGGATTCCTCAGCAAGAGAAAGGTTGGTAAGAAAACGAAGATGGCTGTATACCGCTCCACCTATGTCCCAGTCTTGACATATGGATGCGTGCCATGGGCAATGACTACAACCCACAAAAGCCAGATCCAAACCTCAGAATTGAGGTATCTGTGGAAGGTGGTTGAAGTAACTAGAAGAGACATGGTTCGCAACCAGACGATACGTCAAGGCCTAAAATCCCACCCCCTGCAGACCCAAGTAGAACAGTCCCAACTAAGATGGTTTGGCCATGTCTGCAGAATGGGAGAAGATCGGCTACCACGACAAGTAATGGAAACAACACAATTTTTCAACACGGTTGCATTCCTTAGCTGTGACCAACGGACTGGCTATTTCAGAATAGAAGAGCCTTTCTTTGCCGAGCGCTACTAGTTTCGTGAAAGAATAAACAAACAAAACTAAAAAATAAAACCAAAGTATTTGTTTTATATAACACCAACACCGCGCGAGTTGCACACCGTGCGTTGCGCATTTTTTTCTCGCGCGAGTTACTATTTTGAGTGAGACCGACCGACGTAACATATATCGGTAATTATGTTAGGAAGAAAGAAGATAGATGACGGTAATTCTGGTGTAATCTAATTAAATGACGGTAACTCTGGTGTAATCAAATTAAATGATGGTAACTCTGGAGTAAACTAACTAAATGATGGTAACTCTGGAGTAATTTAATTAAATGATGGTAACTCTGGTGTAATCTAATTAAATGATGACAACTCTGGTGTAATCTAATTAAATGATGGTAACTCTGGAGTAAACTAACTAAATGATGGTAACTCTGAAGTAATTTAATTAAATGATGGTAACTCTGAAGTAATCCAATTAAATGACAGTAAATCTGGAGTAACCCAATTAAGTGACGGTAACTCTGATGTAATCTAATTAAATGACGGTAACTCTGGTGTAATCTAATTAAAAGACGGTAACTCTGGAGTAATTTAATTAAATGATGGTAACTCTGGAGTAATTTAATTAAATGATGGTAACTTTGGTGTAATCTAATTAAATAATGGTAACTCTGTAGTAATCTAATTAAATGACGGTAACTCTGGTGTAATCTAATTAAATGACAGTAAATCTGAGTAATCCAATTAAATGACGGTAAATCTGGTGTAATCTAATTAAATAATGGTAACTCTAGTATAATCGATTTAAAATATGGTAACTCTGGTGTAATCTAATTAAATGATGGTAACTCTGGTGTAATCTAATTGAATGATGGTAACTCTGTTGTAATCTAATTAAATGATGGTAACTCTGGTGTAATCTAATTAAGTGATGGTAACTCTGGTGTAATCTCATTAAATGATGGTAACTGTGGTGTAATCTAATTAAATGATGGTAACTCTGGTGTAATCTAATTAAATGACGTTAACTCTGGTGTAATCTAATTAAATGATGGTAACTCTGGTGTAATCTAATTAAATGATGGTAACTCTGGTGTAATCTAATTAAATGATGGTAACTCTGGTGTAATCTAATTAAATGATGGTAACTCTGTAGTAATCTAATTAAATGATGGTAACTCTGTAGTAATCTAATTAAATGATGACAACTCGGTAGTAATCTAATTAAGTGACGGTAACTGTGTAGTAATCTAATTAAATGAAGACAACTCAGGAGTAAACTAACTAAATGAAGGTAACTCTGGAGTAATTTAATTAAATGATGGTATCTGAAGTAATCTAATTAAATGACGGTAACTCTTGAGTAATCTAATTAAATGGTGGTAACTTTGGAGTAATCTAACTAAATGATAATAACTCTGGAATAATTTAATTAATGGTGGTAACTATGGACTAATCTAATTAAATTATTGCAAACCTTGAGTAATCTAATTATGTGATGCTAACTGTAGAGTAATCTAATTAAATGATCGTAACACTAGAGTAATTTAATGAAATGATATTAACTCTGGAGTAATCTATTTAAATGATGGTAATACGAGTACTTGAGTAATTTAATTAAATGATGGTAACTCTGGAGTAATCTAATTAAAAGTTGGTAACTCTGGAGTAATCTAATTAAATTATGATAACTCTTGAGTAATGTAATTAAATGATGGTAACTGGAGTAATCTAATTAAATGATGGTGTCATGATTTGATTGAAATGCCTGACATTTTGGTCTGGTGGTTTGACATGTTTTCTTTCTATTTCTTGTCTACGCCCACTTTTCAGACATATTGCTCTTAATAGCTGTAATTCTGTCTTTATTCCCGTCAAACTTGAAAGGGTCAGGCTAAGTCCACCCCTTGGCACGTGGAGATGGCGGCAGTTTTGCAAAAGTTCTTTTATTTAGCGATTCTTGTGGGAACGGCAAGTACCCTGTCCCTTTGATTTATGGGGGACACAGGGAATTCTCGGCCCTTTATTTTATGCCGTCATCAGTTTCATCCCAAACGCAAGTCGCTCGTAGAGCGGGGAACGCGTTGCTAATTACGTATTTTTCCCGTCTCGCGAGGCGGCCGGGGACACTCTCCCCATGGGATCTTACGTCTGGTTTGTTTCATCTCGAGTGGGCTGGAGAAACGCTCGCTGAACACCTGCAGGCTCTATCTTACTAGGCGTCCCTAACACTCTTTATCATTTGTCTCTACGAGGATCCTTGTTACATAGCAAAACGTTATTCATTTGACAGCTAATAAGAGTTGTAGTGTGGAAATTGATTCCTTGTTTGAGAGTTTTCAAGCCTGTAATTGTGTGCTCTCTTACTCGCATTTTGGGGCACCTTACGTTGTCAAGGGCCCACCTGTTAATTGCTTGATAATCGTCACCTTGTCAGTCATAAATATATCTACGGCTAATACATATCTCCAATGCAGACGGGTAGTTGCGTTTGCCCTGCAATCTTCGGGGCAATATCGTTAGACCCATTTACATTCTGTCCCTTGGGAGTACATGCTCACCGTCCTTTAGGAGGATATACGACTCCAGCCAGACAGGTTGCCACCTTTGCCATCCAATATTTTCGGCAACATTGTCAGACCCATTGACAGCCAGTAAACCCAGAGTAGATTGGAGTATTTTCCAGATAATCTTCACCTTGCCAGCAAGAGTCACCTGCCTGAAGCCCAAGTCACCTTTATTCAACAAATAGAGGCGCATCACTTGGGACCCTCAAATATATTCGTTTTTTCCAGCAGTGGTCATTAGTGTTCTGATAATTGGATTTAGCAGTGGGTGCAGTTAATGTGCACTAATTTTGGCTCCTTTATTCGCGTCCTGGAAAGTGGGCGTGCGCTTGGATTTATTTAACAGCTGTTCAACCGGGAGCTTATCTCCACATTATTTGGATATCAAATTAGGAGGAACAGTGTTGTTAGTTTTCCCAGCGTGGATTACCTTACCTACCCGGATTTATACCTACAGGAAAGGCCGCTTCCCATATGGAAGCTGGGGCCTAACCCCTTTTAAGTTAACAATCCAAGTGTGAGAAAGTGTACTGGCGTTGGTAGTTTGTAGTGAGACGTGTGCTGATGTGATTAGTGAAGTATTGGTATTATTTTCTATGTTGTGATATTGTGAGTCTCTAGCCTTCAGAGATCGTGAAGGCATTATTTATTTTTCTTTGACTCATTGTTGCGGTTTTTCTGTAATAAACATATTTAAATGTGACAGGTGGTCAGAATCTCTTCTATTCTAACTGTCACGTGATGTTTGCTATGTGTCCTTACTGTAGTAGATTATTTTATTTACCATTTGGAGAACGGGTGAGAGATTGACATCTTAAACACAGTCGGAGTATGGTGGAGAAGTAAACATTTTGAGATCAGTACATATCTCACTACTCTCCAGACCTCTGTGGTGAAAAATTCTAATACCCATATATAAATTAGAATATAAATGTAAAGCAGAACGAACTAATACGATAGGAAGAAGAATGGAGAAAGACCAGTGCTTTCCTAGTATAGATAACGCCTTGGTTGTATAACGCCGTAATGGCTAACACAAGATTTCTACTTGTCCTAATTCGTTCGTTCCTAAATAAAATGCTTGAGCCTAACAATACGGCGATAACCGTAGTTCTAAAAATAGAATGTGTAGTAAAATCTTTTGGACGACCATGATTTTAAAAACTAACACTAGTGCAAAATTGCGCACAAGGTTAGCCTTGGAAAGACAGACGGGCTTAGAAGGAAAAAAGCAGAGAGAGGCAGACGGACCATGGAACACAGTAGCGCAAGCCACTCGCTGTGTGTCTAAAAATAAACCAACTCGCAGTGTGCTTGGCCTAATTTTTTCAAATAAACAGTGATGAAAAAAACTAACGATACGATGTTAAGTTTTGAAAACAGGTTTAATTCTTATTAGGAAACCTGATTTTTACGTAGTGCTCTTGACTTTATACTGATAGTACAGTCGTAAAGGATTGAACAGGTGGTAGTTGAAATTAAACACTTAACATCGAAAAAAGATCGTATTCTTAACTACACCACTTAGCCCCTTGAAAATCATATATTCGTGTACAGGACGGCTAGTGGACTAGGAATATGTAATAAATTATCTAAAAAGTCCATTAGATAATTAGATATTGGTAATAAAACATATAGAGAACAGAGATACTGTCAGGTTTGGTCATATCTGCTTGGGATGGAAATCCCTGATTTTTGTGAAACATAGTAGTGACAGAAAGTCTAAGATAGTACGTGGGAGGCCATTGGCTGAACTTTGAAGTTAAAAGAAATTGGATTGGGTGACCTATGAATAACACATAAATGCCTAGAAACGGAGTAGAAGTGAATGAAAATGTGGAATGACTGGGTACTCTTTTGAATATATTCAAAACGATTGGTCAATACACTGGATATTGGCAGAAGAAATCTTAGAAGGGACGCCATATCGTTACACATTTTGAGAGATGAGATCAGGCAGTGTTATCCTAAATTAAATATATGATAACAGCTTGGACATACCGCAGATCAAACTGTGCCAGTCATCTTTAGTGTGTTTTCCTTACGAATTGTGGTAAGCTAGACATTTTTGATCTGTATTTTATATGAAAATTGAATGTGAAATGATAAATTATGTCTGTATGTGTGCGGTTCAGTAGCAAACATGAGGCAAAGCCTAGATATTGCTCCACCATGTAAAAGATTGTCAGAGAGGAGTATAACTGCATATATATATATATTGGATTGCCATATAGTAACATAACACCTGTCCTATTGTATGGAAGGGATTACAGCTGGAATTGCAGAGGCGTTGTAACCATTAGGGAGAGGAATACTGGTGTATATTGTCACATGAAAAGCTAGCAGTTGGCCCAAAGCACTGAACTTTATGTTTGTTTGTCCTGTCATATACTTCTGTGTGGAATAATATTGTTTACTAGTTAGTAAGAAGGATGCATAACCTTCACTTTCAGGGACCGTGGTATAGATGGTGATATTGCATCGTCCGGTCTGAGTACTGCGTGATCCAGAAAGTTGGCTGCAGACTCCCAGCACAAGATAGCGGCCATTGCCTATCATATTATCAAACTGAGAAGCAAGCGAGCAGAGGATACAGGTTTCATTCAGCTGCATTATGAGATAAGAGCATGTCAGCACGTAAAGCCCAACCTTGAATCAAATACCCCTGAACTGAACTTTATTATAAAAGGGACAGACAGTTTAAAGAAACAGAATCTGTGAATCCTTTAATATAATTTCCACCAGTAACAAACACATGAAGTCGTGATGACAAACAACAACCTAGCATTAAAAGCCAGTATTATCTCATAATAATACATCACAACACTACACTTATATTACAAGACTATTATATGTCTGGACAAAGATCTTTGTGTATAAATTTTTGTACATAAACATTGTGCTTACATTTGATTGTGATTCCTGATTCACATTGTAGTAGGATCAGGATATCTATATATTGAAAAGCTAATACATTGTATAAAATTTAACACTTGACTTACTTAAGATAAATCTTTAGAGTGTTATGTGTTTGTGATTGTCATAGTGTTGTAAACTGTTGTGAATCTTAACTTAGGTGTTTATCTGTCTGTTGGTTGTCGTGAACTTACACTTCATCCCTATCATAACCCTAGACTTTAACGAAGTCATCATACATTCAAGAATAAGTCTGATTGAGGTCGAAATGTGGTAGCAAGCATGGTTCTCTGTAACACACCAACATTATTAGATACAGGGACCTTCACAGCTGATCTCAGTCAGTACATTAAGTCCCCTATAACTATATTTATATAATCCCAACACACCACATATATTGGGGGTCTCGCTCCCGGGATTGAAAATTTTCAAAGCACCAATTATATTGGGTAGCTCACTTCAGGGAATTATAAAAATTAAAAAGGTATTCTTGGGTGGAAAATAAATAAGGTTGAGCTTTCAGTGCTTGTGGTTGTCCTTAGTATAATTAGTCATAGATATAATTGTTTAGTTAGACATTGCATAAATTTGCCTGTTAGAAAATGGCTGACCTGGCAAAGTTTCGATCTGCGGCTGTACAGACTACCACGGAAATGCACATGGATGGTCAAGTCTTGATTGACTATGTGACCTCAGAATGTGATAAATTTATTGTCAGGGAAGAAAAAAGATTAGGGAAAGAAGCAGAAAGAAAGTTAGAGGCAGATAAAGAAATTAAGAGGTTGCAGATTGAGGCTGACAAAGAGGCTAGGGCATTGGAGGCTGAAGCTAAAAGGTTACAGATGGAGGCGGAACGTGAGGCGGAAATAAAGAGGCTCCAGTTGGAAGCAGAAGAAAAGAGATTAGCTGCAGACAGGTAGCAGAAGAAAAGAGATTAGCTGCAGAAAGAGAAGAAAAGAGATTAGCTGCAGAAAGAGAAGAAAAGAGATTAGCTATAGAAAGAGAAGAAAAAAGATTAGCTGCAGAAAGGGAAGCAGAAGATAGGAGATTGCAGAGGGAGCATGAATTACGACTAAGAGAGTTAGAAATTCAAGGCCATGCTCCTGAAAATGGTGCCAGTCCTTTTACCTCCGATGCTACTGGCAGTCAGGCAGCCTCAACCTCAGTTATGAGTTTTCATTTAGACCATTTTGTTGAGAAAGACGATGACATAAAAAGTTACCTAAATAGATATGAACTTTTAGCTACCACGTATGGTTTAGAGAGAGAAAGGTGGAGCCTAAAGTTATCACAAGGGCTTCGTGGTACAGCTTATGAAGTTTTTGCCAAGATGAGCAGAGATGACCAAGACAATTATGACATGTTAAAGCAGGCTCTTTTGTTAAGATATGAAAAGAATGGAGAATTTTATAGAAAAAGTTCAGGAATACTAAACTACGGTCAGGTGAGACATATCACCAGTTCTCTGCACGGTTAGAGACATACTTGGAGAAATGGACTGCTCTGGGGAAAACCCAAGATCTTAAGGAAATGATCCTTATAGAGCAGCTAAGAGAGTCCATGGCTCCAGACCTGAGAAAGTTTCTTATGGAACAAGGTGCAGAGAGGCTGGTTGAGTTATTAAATGTCGCTGAAAGATATCAGGCAGCTCAAGCAGAGGTAACTGGTAATAAAAAGAAACAGGTAGACAATTTTAAGGCACCACAAAACTTTAATAAGTTTGATCATAGAGATCAGAACAAAGGTAAGCACCAGTTTGATAGGCCACGATATGATAATAAAAATAAAACCCCACAATTCGATGAAAGGAAATTTGATGAAAGAAAATCTTTCAACCAAGGAAGGAAGTGGTGTAAAAATTGTCAGATGGACAATCATGATACTGACCGTTGTAGAAGGAAACATGTGTATATGGACACCCTTCAGGTCAGGTCGACCTCTAGAAAGGAGGAGGATATTCTGATAGATACCACTCCAGATGAGATGAGGAAGGCGCAGGCTGGGGATAAGACCCTCAAGCCTTGTTTTAAGAAATTGTCAAATTGTCATACACCTCCAGGAAAAGGAGACTTCTATATGAAGAACAAATTGATTTATAGGAAGGCTGGATCTAGATCCAAGGGTCAGGGACAGCTGGTACTTCCTAAAAAGTATAGGGGAGAGTTAATAAAGAGCTTACATGTGAAACAAGATGGGGACCATGAGAAAATAGGTACCATCATTCAAAAGGTGGCTCACAATTATTATTGGCCCAAGGCAATGATTGACATTGAGAATTTTGTAGAAAGATGTGGCATATTACATGAGGGAACACCCACAAGTGGGAACAGTGATCAGGACCTAGACACGCCATGCGGCAAACTTAGGCCTGACACTGAAAAGAAAAATAAATTTAATAAAGTGGACAAAGTGGAATGGGAGCCCGCTTTTCACGGACAGTCTTCACTTGGATGTTTTACCATGGCCACTATGCAGCGAGTACAAAGAAATGTCTTACCCCAGAATAAGCCGAAAATCCCTCGATCGGACTTATGTAAACTGGAGGAAGAAAATGTAGAGAGGAGATCTCTCACAAGGAATTTTAAGTGGGGAGAAAGTCCCAAGAAAAGAATTGGTAGCGGTCGTTTTGTGAATGATGATTCTGGGAAGAAAAATCATCACTACAGTGCTTCTAGTGGAAGAGACCATACCGGTGCATGGAAAAATAGGTCAACAATATTAAAGGTCCATATGTAGCTTGTTAAAAACGTGGACTGATGAAAAGGCAGAGGAAAATATTACATCATCATACCAATATGTGAATGAGCTGACCACTCGTTTAAAAACTGGCTGGAAACTTGCCAATGAAAATTTGAGACAAGCCAGGAAAAAGCATGCTGCCTATTATAACAAGAAAGCAAAAGACAGAGATTTGGCTGTGGGAGAGAAGGTACTGCTTCTTCTACCCGGTAGCCAGAATAAGTTGCAAATTGGATGGCAAGGTCCATATACAGTTCTAGAGAAGGTGTCTAGAACAAATTATAAGATAGATAAGAAGGGGAAAGAAAAAATCTATCATGTGAATCTCCTGAAGAAATATTTGGAAAGAGAAAATAAGGAAGAGACACATTTGCTGACCTTGTCTATTGCAATGGAGATGAAAAAAGAACTACTTTCATCATTTGAATATCCATTACACCCCTGTGAGACCGCTGCACAGGTGAAAATCAGTACACATTTAACGAAAAATCAGAAGGAGAGAGTGCAACAGGTTCTAGATGATCATACAGAGGTGCTAACGGACCGTCCGGGGCATACAAACTAATTAGAATATGATATGAAACTTATAGACCCAACACCAGTCTGTATGAAAGCCAATTCGATTTCTTTCGCTAAGGAGAAAGCTTTGAAGGAAGAGATAGACTATTTGTTGAAGGAAGGAATTATTTCACACAGTGAGTCTCAGTATAGTTCCAGTGTGGTTCTATTGAGAAAGCCCTCTGGAGAACATAGACTCTGTATAGGTTACAGGAGACTGAATGCTGTCACAGAAGATCAGGTGGATCCATTGCCGGATACAAATCAGCTGTTTGCCAGGCTGAATAAAGCTAAATATTTATCAAAGGTGGATTTGAGCAAAGGCTACTATCAGATTCCAGTAAAGCCTGAGGTTAGACCTTATCTAGCTTTTAGTACCTCAGAGGGACACTATGAATTTAACAGATTGCCATTTGGATTGAAAAATGCGCCCAGTGTCTTCTCTAGAATGATGAGAAAATTGTTGGATCCCCTGAATAATCCATGCATCACAAACTTCATGGATGATATCCTCGTAGCGACAGAAACGTTTGAGGAACACATTAACTCTCTGAACATGTTGTTTGATCGACTTAGAGAAGCGAATTTGACAGCCCGACCAACCAAATGTTGCGTTGGATGTAAAGAATTAGAATTCTTGGGACACACAGTCCATCAGGGAAACATGACCCCTGACCCCAAGAATTTGGAGAAACTGAGAAAAGCACCGAGGCCACAAACAAAGAAAGACGTGAGATCCTTTGTCTCATTATGTGGTTTCTACCAAAAATATATCAAAAACTTTAACTCCATATGTGCACCGTTAACTGATTTGACACGCAAAGGAAATCCAGATCGAATTACCTGGACAGCACAGTGTGAATTAGCATACCAAGAATTGAAGGAAAAGCTCACAAGCAAACCTATTTCGAAATTACCTGACTTAAGTCAAGAATTCATTGTGAGAACGGATGCTAGTAATCTAGGGTTGGGTGCGACCCTGTTACAGAAGTCAGATTCACTGGATGGGGAATTAACTCCAGTGGCATATGCTAGTCGTAAGTTGAATACGGCTGAAAAAAAATATTCAACTAGTGAAAAAGAATGTCTCGCAGTGATATGGGCGATCAAGAAATTCAATATTTATCTGTATGGGAAGGCATTCAAGTTACAAACGGATCACAAACCCCTGGCTTTTCTAGCGCAAGCCAGGCATGAAAATGCTAGGTTACTACGCTGGTCTTTGCTGTTACAGCCATATCAGTTCAGAATAGAATATATTTCTGGAAAAACTAACCTAGGTGCTGATTTTCTAAGCCGCCATCCGTGAGATGAGACTCAAGCTAATCACCAGGCACAGATACAAATTTATCTATGTGTATATATAATTAGGGACTGACATATAATGTCTGTTTTAAGTGGGGAGAATTGTGGTGAAAATTTCTAATACCCATATATAAATTAGAATATAAATGTAAAGCAGAACGAAATAATACGATAGGAAGAAGAATGGAGAAAGACCAGTGCTTTCCTAGTATAGATAACGCCTTGGTTGTATAACGCCGTAATGGCTAACACAAGATTTCTACTTGTCCTAATTCGTTCGTTCCTAAATAAAATGCTTGAGCCTAACAATACGGCGATAACCGTAGTTCTAAAAATAGAATGTGTAGTAAAATCTTTTGGACGACCTTGATTTTAAAAACTAACACTAGTGCAAAATTGCGCACAAGGTTAGCCTTGGAAAGACAGACGGGCTTAGAAGGAAAAAAGCAGAGAGAGGCAGACGGACCATGGAACACAGTAGCGCAAGCCACTCGCTGTGTGTCTAAAAATAAACCAACTCGCAGTGTGCTTGGCCTAATTTTTTCAAATAAACAGTGATGAAAAAAACTAACGATACGATGTTAAGTTTTGAAAACAGGTTTAATTCTTATTAGGAAACCTGATTTTTACGTAGTGCTCTTGACTTTATACTGATAGTACAGTCGTAAAGGATTGAACAGGTGGTAGTTGAAATTAAACACTTAACATCGAAAAAAGATCGTATTCTTAACTACACCACTTAGCCCCTTGAAAATCATATATTCGTGTACAGGACGGCTAGTGGACTAGGAATATGTAATAAATTATCTAAAAAGTCCATTAGATAATTAGATATTGGTAATAAAACATATAGAGAACAGAGATACTGTCAGGTTTGGTCATATCTGCTTGGGATGGAAATCCCTGATTTTTGTGAAACATAGTAGTGACAGAAAGTCTAAGATAGTACGTGGGAGGCCATTGGCTGAACTTTGAAGTTAAAAGAAATTGGATTGGATGACCAATGAATAACAAATAAATGCCTAGAAACGGAGTAGAAGTGAATGAAAATGTGGAATGACTGGGTACTCTTTTGAATATATTCAAAACGATTGGTCAATACACTTGATATTGGCAGAAGAAATCTTAGAAGGGACGCCATATCGTTACACATTTTGAGAGATGAGATCAGGCAGTGTTATCCTAAATTAAATATATGATAACAGCTTGGACATACCGCAGATCAAACTGTGCCAGTCATCTTTAGTGTGTTTTCCTTACGAATTGTGGTAAGCTAGACATTTTTGATCTGTATTTTATATGAAAATTGAATGTGAAATGATAAATTATGTCTGTATGTGTGCGGTTCAGTAGCAAACATGAGGCAAAGAACTGATATTGCTCCACCATGTAAAAGATTGTCATATAGGAGTATAACTGCATATATATATATATATTGGATTGCCATATAGTAACATAACACCTATCCTATTGTATGGAAGGGATTACAGCTGGAATTGACGAGGCGTTGTAACCATTAGGGAGAGGAATACTGGTGTATATTGTCACATGAAAAGCTAGCAGTTGGCCCAAAGCACTGAACTTTATGTTTGTTTGTCCTGTCATATACTTCTGTGTGGAATAATATTGTTTACTAGTTAGTAAGAAGGATGCATAACCTTCACTTTCAGGGACCGTGGTATAGATGGTGATATTGCATCGTCCGGTCTGAGTACTGCGTGATCCAGAAAGTTGGCTGCAGACTCCCAGCACAAGATAGCGGCCATTGCCTATCATATTATCAAACTGAGAAGCAAGCGAGCAGAGGATACAGGTTTCATTCAGCTGCATTATGAGATAAGAGCATGTCAGCACGTAAAGCCCAACCTTGAATCAAATACCCCTGAACTGAACTTTATTATAAAAGGGACAGAAAGTTTAAAGAAACAGAATCTGTGAATCCTTTAATATTATTTCCACCAGTAACAAACACACGAAGTCGTGATGACAAACAACAACCTAGCATTAAAAGCCAGTTTTACCTCATAATAATACATAACAACACTACACTTATATTACAAGACTATTATATGTCTGGACAAAGATCTTTTGTATAAATTTTTGTACATAAACATTGTGCTTACATTTGATTGTGATTTCTGATTCACATTGTAGTAGGATCAGGATATCTATATACTGAAAAGCTAATACATTGTATAAAATTTAACACTTGACTTACTTAAGATAAATCTTTAGAGTGTTATGTGTTTGTGATTGTCATAGTGTTGTAAACTGTTGTGAATCTTAACTTAGGTGTTTATCTGTCTGTTGGTTGTTGTGAACTTACACTTCATCACTATCATAACCCTAGACATTAAACGAAGTCATCATACATTCAAGAATAAGTCTGATTGAGGTCGAAATGTGGTAGCAAGCAAGGTTCTCTGTAACACACCAACATTATTAGATACAGAGACCTTCACAGCTGATCTCAGTCAGTACATTAAGTCCCCTATAACTATATTTATATAATCCCAACACACCACAACGTCACATCTCTTCCCATAATTTCATAAGTGACTCTATTTTCTCTACTTTCACATTACACGTTCGTATTCTGTCTACACTCATACATTCTCTATTTTTCCATAATCGCGACAGATGCTAACTCTGGAGTAATCTAATTAAATGATGGTACCACTTGAGTAATCTAATTAAATGACGGTAACTCTAGAGTGATCTAATTAAATGACGGTAACTCTAGAGTGATCTACTTAAATGACGGTAATTCTGGAGTAATCTAGTTAAATGACGGTACCACTCAAGTAATCTAATTAAAAGATGTTAACTCTGGAGTTGCATGAAATGGTTGACACAATAGTGATAGAAAGTGAAAATAAAGGCCTTAGCCTTAATAGCAAAAAAACAGAAGTAATGGTTGTCTCAAAGAAAAGGGCTTCCCAAGAATGCACTATCAAAGTAAATGGAACCGTTTTAAAGCAAGTCAATAAATTCAAACACCTTGGAACATTAATCACAACGGATGGAAGATGCATCTCAGAAGTGAAGAGTAGAATAGCTCAGGCAAAAGTTGCATTGTATAAAATGAAGAGTATTTTATGCAACAATTCTTTGTCACTGTAAGTAAGAAAGAGAGTTCTTCATTGTTATATAAAACCAATCCTGATATACGGGAGTGAGTCATGGACAATTAGTAGACAAATAGGGAAGGCACTAAAGGCAACAGAGACGTAGTTTTACAGAATAATATTAAACATACAATGGACAGCCAAAAAGAGTAATGAGGATGTCCTGAAAGAGGCCAATGCGCAAAGGAAACTTACTTCACAATTTAGAAAGAAGCAATCCACTTTTGTGGACATGTTATGAGAAGAGGAAAGCTGGAATATATCGTAACAATAGGTAAGATTGAAGGGAAAAGAGATATGGGAAGACAAAAAGAGCACATACTGGACAGTTTGACATCGTGGCATGGAAAGAAGTCAACAGCAGAATTGATAAATTGAACTGGAGACAGGAAGTTGTGGAGCGACATGATCTTCTACGCCCCTAGGCACGGTAGTTGAAGAAGAAGAAGAAGAAGTAGAACACTTTAATAATCTAATTAAATTATGATAATACTTGAATCATCTATTTAAATGGTGGTAACACTTGAGTAATCTAATTATATTATGGTAACACTTGAATCATCTATTTAAATGACTGAAACACTTGAATCATTTACTTAAATGGTGATAACACTTGAGTAATCTAATTATATTATGGTAACATTTGAATCATCTATTTAAATGACGAAAACACTTGAATCATCTACTTAAATGGTGGTAATACTTCAGTAATCTAATAATATTATGGTAACACTTGAATCATCTAGACAAATGGTGGTAACACTTGAGTAATCTAATTATATTATGGTAACACTTGAATCATCTATTTAAATGACGGAAACACTTGAATCACCTACTTAAATGGTGGTAACACTTGAGTAATTTAATTATATTATGTTAACAGTTGAATCACCTATTTAAATGACGGAAACACTTGAGTAATCTACTTAAATGGTGGTAACACTGGGGTAATCTAATTATATTATGGTAACACTGAACTAATCTAATTATATTATGGTAACGCTGGAGTAATCTAATTAAATGATACGAACACGAAAGTAATCTAAATAAATGATGGTAATCCGAAATTAATCTATATAAATACTGGTAACAATTGAGTAATCTTAATAAATGATGGTAACACGGGAGTAAAATAAATGATTGTAAAGCGGGAGTAATCTTAATAAATAATGAAACACTTGAGAAATCCAAATAAATTATGGTAACCCGAAAGTAATGTACATAAATGATGGTAACACTGAAGTAATGTAACAGAAATGATAATAACACTTGAGTAGTCTAAATAAATGATGGTAACACGGAAGAAATCTAACAAAAATCATGGTAACACGAAAGTAATGTTACAGAAATCATGATGACACGAAAGTAATGCTACAAAAATTATGGTAACACGAATGTAATCTTACAGAAATCATGGTAATCTAAATAAATGATGGTAACACGAAAGTAATCTAAATAAATGACGGTAACACATGAGTAAAATAAATGATAGTAAAGAGGAAGTAATATAAACAAATAATGATAACACTTGAGTAATCCAAATAAATGAAAGTAACTTACTTACTTAGTCTTACTTAGTCGTTCCTTTTCTACTGTAAGGTGTAGTGGTTTAGATGATAGAGCGCCATACTATCCTATCCGCTGTCTTCCTCCTGGCCTGGTTCCATTCTAGTCTTCGGTCGTTCAGAGATTGCCTAATGTTGTCCTCCCAGCGGACTCTGGGTAGTCCTGGAGGTCTGGATCCCTACCCCTTAGCCTCCAATACCTGCCGTGACAGCCGATCTTCTCCCATTCTGCAGACATGGCCAAACAATCTTATTTTGGGACTGTTCTACTTGGGTCTGCAGGGAGTGGTGTTTTTAGGCCTTAACGTATCGTCTGGTTCCGGACCATGTTTCTTCTTGTTATTTCAACCACCTTTCTCAGATACCTCATTTCTCAAAGTAATCTAAATAAATGATGGTAACACTAAAATAATCTAAATAAATAATGGTAATACGAATGTAATCTATATAAATGATGGTAACACGGGAGTAATCTAATTAAATAATGGTAACTCTGTAGTAATCTAATTAAATGACGGTAACTCTGGTGTAATCTAATTAAATGACAGTAAATCTGAAGTAATCTAATTAAATGACGGTAACTCTGGTGTAATCTAATTAAATGACAGTAAATCTGAGTAATCCAATTAAATGACGGTAAATTTGGTGTAATCTAATTAAATAATGGTAACTCTGGTGTAATCGAATTAAAATATTTTAACTCTGGTGTAATCTAATTAAATGATGGTAACTCTGGTGTAATCTAATTGAATGATGGTAACTCTGTTGTAATCTAATTAAATGATGGTAACTCTGGTGTAATCTAATTAAGTGATGGTAACTCTGGTGTAATCTCATTAAATGATGGTAACTGTGGTGTAATCTAATTAAATGATGGTAACTCTGGTGTAATCTAATTAAATGACGTTAACTCTGGTGTAATCTAATTAAATGATGGTAACTCTGGTGTAATCTAATTAAATGATGGTAACTCTGGTGTAATCGAATTAAAATATGGTAACTCTGGTGTAATCTAATTAAATTACGGTAACTGTGTAGTAATCTAATTAAATGAAGACAACTGAGGAGTAAACTAACTAAATGATGGTAACTCTGTAGTAATTTAATTAAATGATGGTATCTGAAGTAATCTAATTAAATGACGGTAACTCTTGAGTAATCTAATTAAATTATGGTAACTTTGGAGTAATCTAACTAAATGATAATAACTCTGGAATAATTTAATTGAATGGTGGTAACTATGGACTAATCTAATTAAATTATTGCAACCTTGAGTAATCTAATTATGTGATGCTAACTGTGGATTAAATGATGGTAACTCTGGAGTAATCTAATTAAATGTTGGTAACTCTGGAGTAATCTAATTAAATTATGATAACTCTGGAGTCTGCCATCAATGGTACCTATACCTTGTAGCGGTATGGCAGCTTGCGTACCCTGACAATCCCCAGAGCTATGCCAGTGGGAGTTTTACTCCTGGTAGGTTCAACCAAGCTGGACTGGTCTGTGTGGGTAGGGGTCAGACAAAAGCTGGTACCCTGGTCCTCCAGGTTGGGGGTTTTAGCATAGGGCTGACACCCCTGTCTATGTAAAAAAATAAGGAAGTTACGGAAACAACATCAAATGAACAAACTTTGCTGCGGGATGGACATTCGGAGTCTGTGGCTCGTATGACTGTCAGTGGTGAAAGCCGAAAGGAAGCCACTGACATGAAAACGGATGTCCTGACCGCAAAACAGGATACAAGAATAGGATTTTGGAATGTCAGGACAATGTACGAGACAGGTAAACTAAGACAGGTCACGGCAGAAATGAGAAACTATAGGTTACACATCCTGGGGATAAGCGAGAGCAGATGGACAGGGGCAGGAAAAGTTAAAACAGCAACAGGAGAAACAGTACTTTACTCTGGAAGAGAGGATGGACAGCACAGTGAAGGCGTAGCCATTATTCTACAGAAAGGAATAGAAAGGACATTACTGGAATGGAAACCCATCAACAACAGACTGATACGATTGAGATTGAGAGGGAGATTCACCAACACTACAATAATACAATGCTACGCACCAACGAATGATAGCGATGAGGAGGTCAAGGATGAATTCTATCAACAACTGCAGAAAGAAATGGAGGACACACCTAGATATGATCTTGTTATAGTAATGGGAGACCTCAATGCGAAAGTTGGTACACACAATACATATAATGAAAGAACAATGGGGAAATGCGGCAGCGGAATAGCAAACGAAAATGGGGATAAGCTAATAAGTTTCTGTAGCATTAACAACCTGGTCATTGGAGGAACACTTTTCCCACATAAGGAAATTCACAAATTAACATGGGAATCACCAAATGGTCGGGACAGAAACCAGATAGACCACATCATGGTTAACGGTAGATGGAGACATGCATTACAAGATGTGAAGGTAAGAAGAGGTGCAGATGTGGGAAGCGATCACCATTTAGTAGTAGCAAAACTGAAAGTGAAACTAAGAAGGGCTGGACCAACTGTAACTACACAGAAAAGGTTTGACATCAGCAAATTGAAGGACCCCCTTACCAGAAAAGCTTTTGCGGCCGACATTAAGAAACAATATCAATTTGCCAAAAGCCAGGAAAAGACATTGACTGATGATATAGACCAGAATTTCAACACCATTTCAACAATATATAAGGAAAGTAGCAAATAATGCTTAGGATTCCAGGAAAGGAAGAAGCAAGACTGGATAACTCCAGAAACATTAAACACCATGAAGATGAAAAAGGAAATGAAAAGAAAGAAAACAGAAGCGAAGTCCCCCAGGTTAAAGCATCTATATAGCGAACAGTACAGTCAACTGGACAGGGAAGTTAAACGCCAAACCCGAGCCAACAAAAGGAATTTCCTAGACGATCTTGCAAAACAGGCAGAAGAGGCAGCACTGAGAAATGAACAAAGCACAGTATACAAAATAACTAAATTCATCAGCGGAAAACGAGGTGCAAACAATATTACATTAGTAAGAGATAAGCAAGGAAATCTCATCAAGACAGCAGAGGGACAGGAAACAAGATGGGCAGAGCACTTCAGAGAAACTCTGAACAAGGAAATACCAGAGACACAATTGAATGTTCCTGAGGCTGAAAACGATCTAGATGTAAATACAGACATTCCACGAAAAGAAGAAATCATCACAGCAATCAAAGGGTTAAGGAACGGTAAAGCTCCGGGCCATGATGGCTTAAATGCAGGGCTGTTTGGGACAGGCCCTGAGCTGGCGGCAGAACTATTGGAACCACTGTTTGCACAAGTGTGGAAAGCGGGGACAGCACCATCAGAGTGGAACAGAGGAATAATTGTCAAATTGCCCAAGAGGGGAGATCTTTCAGACTGCAATGGTTGGAGGGGAATCACTCTTCTCTCAGTTCCCAGCAAAGTGCTAGGCAGGATGGTTATACAGAGAGTTTCAGGGGCAGTGGACTACAGGCTGGGGAAAGAACAGGCAGGATTTAGAAAGAACAGAAGATGTGTAGACCATATATTCACTCTCAGGAACATTATAGAGCAGTGCTCAGAATGGCAAAGACAGCTTTACATAAATTTTGTTGATTTTGAAAAGGCTTTTGACAGCATACATGGGGACAGTTTGTGGAAAGTGCTGAGGGCTTGTGGAGTTCCGGGCTGCGTGGTGTCAATCATAGAAAGCCTCTATGCCAGCTTTACGTGTGGTGTTGGGCGGAGCGGCCTGGCCTTCGAGGTGAAGACAGGAGTACGACAGGGATGCCCCTTGTCAACCACTCTATTTTTAACAGTCATACACTGGGTGATGCGCCAAACAACAGAGGGCAGTCCAAGAGGAATAAGATGGACTACATTTTCTACATTGGAAGATCTGGAGTGTGCAGATGACATTGCACTGCTGGCACATTCGCATCAACGCATCCGGGAAAAAACGGATAGACTTGGTAAGTTTAGCCAGCAGGTGGGCTTGAACATCAATTTAAAGAAGTCTGAGGTCATGACGCTCAATGTGAGCAACCCTGAGCCCATATCAGTAAGGAATCAGCAACTGGTACAGACAGATACCTTCATATACCTAGGAAGCATAGTAACACCAGACGGTGGCGCAGGCAAAGACATCGACATCAGAGTGAATAGGGCAGGAGCAGCCTTCTTTAGCCTAGATAACATCTGGAGGTCCTCCCAATACAGCACAAGCACAAAATTAAGATTATACCAGAGTTGCGTGCTTTCTGTGCTTCTCTATGGTGCGGAATGCTGGAGAGTCACAGAGAAGGAAATGTCAAAATTGTCCTCTTTTCACACAACATGCCTAAGAAAAATTCACCGAATCTTTTGGCCAAGTGCCATCGCCAACCAGGGTCTGCTTACACGTAGCAAGCAAGAGGACATGCACACCATCATAGCTGGCAGACGCTGGAGCTGGGTTGGTCATGTCCTCAGAAGAGACCCCGATGCCATCACAGGAACAGCTATGCTTTGGACCCCTGAAGGAAAGCGAAAGAGAGGCCGACCAAAAACAACTTGGCGGAGGACTGTGGAGGCTGAGATGCAAAGAATGAACCAGAGTTGGGGCACTGTACGAAGGATGGCCACCGACCTTGCAAAGTGGAATCAATTTGTTGTTGCCCTACAAGACGCCACTAGGCGTGACGGCCACTGACTGCTTTGACGGTCGGTGGTTAAGGATCGAAGAAGAAGAAGAACTCTGGAGTAATGTAATTAAATGATGGTAACTGGCATAATCTAATTAAATGATGGTTTCATGATTTGATTGAAATTGCTGACATTTTGGTCTGGTGGTTTGACATGTTTTCTTTCTATTTCTTGTCTACGCCCACTTTTCAGATATATTGCTCTTAATAGCTCTAATTCTTTCTTTATTCCCGTCAAACTTGAAAGGGCCAGGCTAAGCCCACCCCTTGGCACGTGGAGATGGCGGCAGTTTTGCAAAAGTTCTTTTATTTAGCGATTCTTGTGGGAACGGCAAGTACCCTGACCCTTTGATTTATGGGGACACAGGGAATTCTCTGCCCTTTATTTGATGCCGTCATCAGTTTCATCCCAAACGCACGTCGCTCGTAGAGCGGGGAACGCGTTGCTAATTACGTCTTTTTCCCGTCTCGCGAGGCGGCCGGGGACACTCTCCCCATGGGATCTTACGTCTGGTTTGTTTCATCTCGAGCGGGCTAGAGAAACGCTCGCTGAACACCTGCAGACTCTATCTTACTAGGCGTCCCTAATACACTTTACCATTTGTCTCTACGAGGATCCTTGCTACATAGCAAAACGTTATTCAGTTGACAGCTAATAAGAGTTGTAGTGTGGAAATTGATTCCTTGCTTGAGAGTTTTCAAGCCTGTAATTGTGTGCTCTCTTACTCGCATTTTGGGGCACCTTACGTTGTCAAGGGCCCACCTGTTAATTGCTTGATAATTGTCACCTTGTCAGTCATAAATATATCTACGGCTAATACATATATCCAGCGCAGACGGGTAGCTGCGTTTGCCCTGCAATCTTCGGGGCAATATCATTAGGCCCATTTACATTCTGTCCCTTGGGAGTACATGCTCACCGTCCTTTAGGAGGATATACGACTCCAGCCAGACGGGTTGCCACCTTTGCCATCCAATCTTTTCGGCAACATTGTCAGACCCATTGACAGCCAGTAAACCCGGAGTAGATTGGAGTATTTTGCAGATAATCTTCACCTTGCCAGTAATAGTCACCTAACTGAAGCTCAAGTCACCTTTATTCAACAAATAGAGGCGCATCCTTGGGCCTCTCATATATATTCGTTTTTTCCAGCAATGTTCATTAGTGTTCTGATAAATGGATTTAGCAGTGGGTGCAGTTAATGTGCACTAATTTTGGCTCCTTTATTCGCGTCCTGGAAAGTGGGCGTGCGCTTGGATTTATTTAACAGCTGTTCAACCGGGAGCTTATCTCCACATTATTTGGATATCAAATTAAGAGGAACAGTTTTGGTAGTTTTTCCCAGCGTGAATTACCTTACCTACACGGATTTATACCCACAGGACAGGCCGCTTCTCATAAGGAAGCTGGGACCTAACCCCTTTTAAGTTAACAATCCTGGTGTGAGAAAGTGTACGGGCGTTGGTAGTTTGGAGTGAGACATGTGCTGGTGTGATTAGTGAAGTATTGGTGTTATTTTCTATGTTGTGATATTGTGAGTCTCTAGCCTTCAGAGATCATGAAGGCCTTATTTATTTTTCTTTGACTCATTGTTGCGGTTTTTCTGTAATAAACATATTTAAATGTGACAGGTGGTCAGAATCTCTTCTATTCTAACTGTCACGTGATGTTTGCTATGTGTCCTTACTGTAGTAGATTATTTTATTTACCATTTGGAGGACGGGTGAGAGATTGACATCTTAAACACAGTCGGAGTGTCGTGTGAAATTCTAATCCACATATATAAATTAAAAAGTAAATGTAAAGCCTAACAAATAACTTCAATAAAAGGAAAGAAGAATGGTAAAGAACAGTGCTGTCACAATGACTGTACTCGAAATCCCCCTTGTTTTCTAATTCGTATGCAAATTATAACGTTCCACGTTGATAGTAAAAGCCTACTGCATCACTACACGCTTTCTTCAATAAAACGTGTACTGCCTTTCTAAGAAAAATCTTGAGATACGCAAGCTGACCTATATTTAATATTCCATTCATGTCATTTTATACACTAAGTTACCATAAACGAACGGACAGATGGACTTAGGATAGAAAGAAAGGAAGGGCTGAAAGCCGGCACGCATACAACACTAAACACGCGTCTCGCTATACAATTACTACCATCACGCGTGTAAGGCCACAAGCACTAGCTTTTTTCTAATCGACAGTGATAAAAAACACTACCCATACGAGAGTTAGGTTTTAAAAAACTTACAAAACGCTTATTAGGAAACATGACATTCTACTGTTTTATGTCTGAAATCCTGACATTAGTATGACAGTACAGCAGACACCATAAAGTTTGGAAGTGAGGAGGTGGCAACAGCACGACTATCCTAGAAGAAAATGCATATTTTGAACGCAGCCACTTAGCTCCTTTAAATTTGTATATTTGGGTTCCTTAGGACTTGCTGACAAAGAATATGTTAAACGTTACGCAAATAGTCTAGGAATTAACAAATTATAGCCAAAAGAAATAGTGAGGGTGTCAGACAACCCCAAAATCAGAATCGCTCAGTGGCAGATTTTGACACCACCATTGTACGGGAAATAGGCCAACATGTTACCTCCTATTTGATTGGCGGAAAGTAAATGTAAGGCTAAACACGATTAGTCGGACTATAAATACTACTTCTTTGTTGTTAGGGGAAACAGTAGTAGAGGTACTTTTTTGAAAAGCTGTGTAAACCTGGCTCGATTGGTTAGACCCGCCAATATAGGCAATTAGAAGCGTCAGTTTAGCACCACATTTTCAAATAAACTTACTAAAGAACCAGTGCGTTGAGCGCCAGTGCATATTTTTCTAAATAAAAGCCTGGGACATCGGCAGATCGAAATTGTGCTATATTCATTGCCAGTCAACGTAACTGTGTATTATTCCATGAATTGTGGGACTGTGGTCCTAAAGTTATTGAGCAGCACCTGGTCTGAGATTTGCTGAATCTGGAGGCTGACAGCATACTCCTGGGTCCAGATAGCGACTAGTGAGGTGTCTACAGAACACAGGGGAGCAATCGAGCAGAGGAGTCTTTTCCTGCCGCCATCACGAAAGTTAAGCCTCTGTGGCCAGTGGAGCTCAACATTATGTGTCCCCTCAAAAATTGACATTTTAGAAAAAAAGAGGGACAATACCTTGTTTAAATTGACAGGAACTGTGAACTTTTTCCCCATACTATTTCTCAGATAGACAAACACTTGAAGTCATGATGACAAATAACAACATAGCTTGAAAAACAAAACCAGTATTACCTCATAGTACTACTACACACTGACACACTGTTACGTGCAGTCTTTGATATCTTACAATATTATACTTTGGTATACTTGTTATGTTCGCAAATATTTTGTAAACAAAATAGATACTTGTTAGTGCTTAAGGAAAAGTCATTATTGAGTTACTTCCCTTGAAAGTTGTGTCGTCTCTTTCGATCGAACTCCGCGGATGAATCCAGTTTTACTGCAATTTATTCTTTGTTTGGGTAGTAATAGATTGTTCTTGCTTCAGAATATCTATGGCCTGAATTTATGTGTATTGTTTGTCTGAGTAGGACGAGTATGTCTTATATCTGTATATCTTTACATATCTAAGTCGAACTATATGTTCTTTTGTCTCTAGAGAGGTCAAAGGCTGTTCGGCGGATGTGTCGCTAGAGGGGTGTGTTTTGGCTTCGCCCTGATGATGGGCTGTGTTTTTCTATGTCGGCTTGTAGCCGGAAAAAGTGATCTCTATATTTATGGGGAAAGTGATAGTCGTCTAGACCTATCATGTATGCTTTACCCCAGTGTTCATTCTTATTGCCAAGGAATGGCAGAATCATATTTCTGATACCCAGGTAATAAAAGATACTCTTTTGAACTCTCGTACGAAGCCACCGTTTTTCGATAGGTACGATTTTGTACATCTGAGAAGATGCATTTAACTAGATGGAAAACGACTCTGATTTCTAGCAGCACTATATCCTGTAGAATGCAGTCAATTGTATCATGATAGAATCTACAGAGCAATGAAACATTTAATGAATGACTAACTTTAAGACAGATTCATTATCTGTATCCAAACGTGAGTGACAGCTCACGAGAGAAGCCATCTTGTAACCAAACATTTAGTGACTTTCAAGAAGAGAAAAGGGATGCCCGTATTATCGCTTGATTAGTCCAGAGATCACTGCTACACATGAGAACCCATTGCTAGCGGTTCAATTTGATTATATGGAAAAATCTGTGCTAGACATTATGTTAAGGAATCTTCGCTAGACGAGGTTAGGTCTAGAAGCCATCTTGGACATTGTTTATAATCTGACGTGCTTTGTCAGTAAACTCAGATGATATATATATGGGCAATACTGAGTGCTTGGCTACTGACAGTCCATTATACTATTATTCTACATGAGTGTCCATGTAACATTGCAAGACCATTTATCCACTGTACCATGATGTATTATGCCAACCTGTGATTTGTCACTATCTGTGCTGTCGAGTGTGTACGTCCAAATTAAACTGTAGTAAAGGTACACAGTCGTTGGTGTCGATGACTTCCAGCCATACATGAGTGTGAGAAAAGAACATTTGTCAACACCACGAACTCTTCTTATCATTCGCATGTTATACACTCAATCTATGTCTACACACCACTGCGTAGGTCAAGTTGACATTCCATACTCAAACCACGAGCAACACAACAACACAGTATTTAACTCTGTTGATGTTCGAGTGAGCTTCAGATTTTTTCAGCATGTCTCTTGCTCAGGGCAAGGGTCTTGTATTAAGAGTTTATCAACTGATGATGATGACGTCCATCCACCTTACGAGAATTTATCAACTGATGATGATGACGTCTGTCTTCCAAAAAGAGAATTTATCAACTGGTGGCCAATATGCTCTTCCTGCATCAGTCGCGCATGATGGAAGAGGTTCTCTTGTCTTACATAAGGGTTTAGTGAATAACAATCCAGTCTCTGTGCTATCTGATTCTGGATGCACCACAATTGGTGTTAGGCAGTCACTCGTAGATCCTTCCCGTGCCACTGGACAAGTAGTCAAATGTGTAACATTTGGCGGCACATTAGAGAAATACTCTACTGCTATCATTAGGATTGCTACTCCTTTCTTTACAGGAGATGTACACGCATGTCTTCTTCCGAAACCGATCGCTGACCTCATCATCGGTCGCATTCATGGAGTCAAAGAATGCACTCCGCAACAAATTTCCGCGTGGGAAAGGCAAAACATGCAGATTGCTAACGCTGCAGTCACTAGAGCTCAGGCTCTTAATATGCCTCAAACTTCATCTACTGAAGATAATGAAGTGCATAACCAAGATGATCCCTTGGTAATTTCTCGTGACTCGTTTATAAAACAGCAAGAAGATGATCCCACTCTGAAGAAATTCTTCATTCTTGCAACTAAAGGTGATCCGAATAAGACACAAGTCGTAAATCGTGGATTACAAAGAAGAATGGCGTACTTGTACGTATGGTTCAAGACTCCATTACGTCAAGTCATTCTCAAATCCTGGTTCCCAAGAATTTGAGAGTTAAAATTTTGCAGCACGCTCACGACTCTCAGTGTGCTAGACACATGGGTTTTTCCCGTACTAAGTCAAGAGTCCTTGCGGCTTTCTTTTGGCCATTGGTAAACAAGGACATACGGATTTATTGTTGATCTTGTAAAGTATGTCAGGAAGTTAAATCCAAAGGTCCACGGCATGCTGCACCCATTCAGGCGGCGGACATTCCTATTCGGCCGTTTCAAAAAATGGCCATAGACATTATTGGTCCATTTAAGATCAAGTCTGCCAGAGGACATCAGTTTATCTTGACGTGTGTTGATATGTGCACACGTTGGCCAGAGGCTATTCCTCTGAAGAGCATTACTACTGCTGACATTGCAGATGCTCTTTGGCTTATATTTTCTCGTCTGGGGTTCCCCGGAGAGATATTGTCAGACCATGGCACCCAACTAATATCAGATACCATGTCTCAAGTAATGTCTACGCTGCAGATAGATAGATCTTTAAGTAGTATCTACCATCCAATGTCTAATGGTATGGTCGAACGCCTTAATAGAACACTTAAAAACTTACTAGGGAAGATAACTGAGGATCATCCTCAAGACTGGGACAGAGTTTTACCTGCGGCCCTCTTCGCTTACAGAGAGGTACCCAATGAACATACAGGATTTTCTCCCTTTGAACTCGTCTTTGGCGCGCGTCCGCGTGGCCCTATGTCATTGCTTCATGATCTCATAACAGCTGACAATATTGACGATGACACAAAGTCATCCTACGAATATGTCATCGCGTTGAGACAAAAGATTATCGAAGCATGCAAATTAGCAACTTCTTCTTCTGAATTTGCGAAACAGAAGGCAAGGCAATTTGCCAATAAGAAGAGATGCTTACGACAACTTTGTCCTGGTGACAAAGCATTTGTATTACTACCTTGTAGGGAAAACAGACTACTTATTTCTTGGAAAGGTCCGTACGATATAATATCGAAAATTTCCGATGTCGTCTATATTGTCAATATTGATGGGAAGCATAAAACCTTCCACATCAATATGCTTACTGAATTCCATGAACGTCCGGATTATTTGCAACCCATTTTCCAAGCAACGGACAATTCTTCAGTACAACATGGTCATTACTCATCACTGTCCGTGATACAGGATGAGGAAACAAGTTTTTCAGATGTAAATCTTCCTCTTCCAATGATCCCACTTCATTCTAGTGAATCATGGAAGAACGTTACTGTCTCTCCTGATTTGTCTCTAGGAGAACAGCGACAAGTTTCAACTATGTTGCAAACATTTCAGGATGTACTCACTGACATCCCTGGACAAACGCATGTCATTGAACATGACATTGTTCTAACTGACCATACTCCTATTAGGGTTAGACCTTATCCTATACCTATACATTTTCAAGCACAGGTTGAGAAAGAGTTGGATGAGATGATAGATTTGAAAATAATCGAACCATCCACCTCTGCATATTCTTCGCCGATGGTTATTGTTCGTAAAAAAGACAATAACATACGTCTTTGCGTTGACTATCGAAAATTGAATCAAGTAACGAAGTTCGATGCCGAACCTATGCCTTTACTGGAAGAGCTACTTACTCGACTCTCCAAATCTCATTTTTTCACTAAACTTGATTTGTCTAAAGGATATTGGCAAGTTCCTTTATCTGAACGCGCCAAACCTCTCACGGCTTTTTCACACCTAGAGGTTTGTTCCAATGGAATTTTATGCCTTTCGGTCTTATGAACGCACCAGCTACATTCGTACGCATGATGCGCCGAATCCTATCTTATCGGTCAGATGTCATTGCATATCTAGACGACATCTGTCTTTTCAGCGATACTTGGGAAGATCACTATTCAGGGTTAGATGAATTGCTGTCTACTTTGCACGAGCACAACCTGACAGCGAAACCCTCTAAAGCCTATATTGGTTTTAGCGAAATTTCTTTCCTAGGCCACCGAGTTGGTCATGGTTTCCTAAAGACAGAGGACCATAATACTAGTAAGATACTTAACATCTCGATCCCTAAGACTAAAAAACAGGTGAGAAGTCTGTTAGGTCTTATTCAATTTTATGGCAGATTCATTCAGAATCTATCCTCTATCATGGCACCTCTTTCAACACTTCTAAAGAAAGGTTCGCCTAATATGGTCCACTGGTCTCAGGAATGCCAATGCTCTCTGGATAGGATTAAAACATTGTTTTCAACACCACCTATTTTAGTGCTACCTACTAAAGATAAGACATTCGTTCTTCGTAGTGACGCTTCATCCACTGGGATTGGAGCGGCACTAATGCAAGAGTACTCTGGAACTCTGCATCCTGTAATGTATATTTCCAGAAAACTTAATGCGGCAGAAAGGAATTATTCGGTTTTAGACCGTGAGCTATTAGCTATGGTTTGGTCGATCCTCAAACTACAGAGATTCCTTCTAAGCGCACATTTCATAGTAGAAACCGACCAAAAAGCTCTTACTGCTATACAGAGTAAGAATTTGAAGAGCGCGAGGTCTACTCGATATGCAATTGCTCTTCAACCTTTTCATTTCTCTGTGCGAGCTATTCGTGGATCAGATAATGTGATGGCAGACATTCTGTCAAGATGCCCACATGATTCCACATAACTATTAGGGCTTAGACTTCTTGATATGTCTAGTTCTATAGTAGTTCCTTTTCTATATCATGATAGATACACATTTGTAATTTAATAATATAATGATTGTATCATTATATAGCGGTTCATTGATGTTTATTCACCGCTGTGCTTTGATGATTTTTCTTCATAAATCATAAATTTAAGATATCTAATACGAAATTATGGTATGAATTTTTTAGGCATCGTGTAATTGCCAGAATTGTATTATACTTTGATGACACCTTCCTGGAAAAATTTACTTGTAGAGAAATAATTTCTCTCAGTTTATGAGACACATTCTCACCAGTCGCTCCATAAGTCGACTTAGCCTCATATTAGGCGTTATATTTATTCCTGATATTTTCATCTACGCATTATTCATGCGTTGTGAGCCTATTGTACGTTGCTCCTAGATGTATTTCAAAAAAAAAACGGGAGGTGTGGTAAGACTGTTACGTGCAGTCTTTGATATCTTACAATATTACACATTGGTATACTTGTTATGTTCGCAAATATTTTGTAAACAAAATAGATACTTGTTAGTGCTTAAGGAAAAGTCATTATTGAGTTACTTCCCTTGAAAGTTGTGTCGTCTCTTTCGATCGAACTCCGCGGATGAATCCAGTTTTACTGCGATTTATAATTTGTTTGGGTAGTAATAGATTGTTCTTGCTTCAGAATATCTATGGCCTGAATTTATGTGTATTGTTTGTCTGAGTAGGACGAGTCTGTCTTATATCTGTATATCTTTACATATCTAAGTCGAACTATATGTTCTTTTGTCTCTAGAGAGGTCAAAGGCTGTTCGGCGGATGTGTCGCTAGAGGGGTGTGTTTTGGCTTCGCCCTGATGATGGGCTGTGTTTTTCTATGTCGGCTTGTAGCCGGAAAAAGTGATCTCTATATTTATGGGGAAAGTGATAGTCGTCTAGACCTATCATGTATGCTTTACCCCAGTGTTCATTCTTATTGCCAAGGAATGGCAGAATCATATTTCTGATACCCAGGTAATAAAAGATACTCTTTTGAACTCTCGTACGAAGCCACCGTTTTTCGATAGGTACGATTTTGTACATCTGAGAGGATGCATTTAACTAGATGGAAAACGACTCTGATTCCTAGCAGCACTATATCCTGTAGAATGCAGTCAATTGTATCATGATAGAATCTACAGAGCAATGAAACATTTAATGAATGACTAACTTTAAGACAGATTCATTATCTGTATCCAAACGTGAGTGACAGCTCACGAGAGAAGCCATCTTGTAACCAAACATTTAGTGACTTTCAAGAAGAGAAAAGGGATGCCCGTATTATCGCTTGATTAGTCCAGAGATCACTGCTACACATGAGAACCCATTGCTAGCGGTTCAATTTGATTATATGGAAAAATCTGTGCTAGACATTATGTTAAGGAATCTTCGCTAGACGAGGTTAGGTCTAGAAGCCATCTTGGACATTGTTTATAATCTGACGTGCTTTGTCAGTAAACTCAGATGATATATATATGGGCAATACTGAGTGCTTGGCTACTGACAGTCCATTATACTATTATTCTACATGAGTGTCCATGTAACATTGCAAGACCATTTATCCACTGTACCATGATGTATTATGCCAACCTGTGATTTGTCACTATCTGTGCTGTCGAGTGTGTACGTCCAAATTAAACTGTAGTAAAGGTACACAGTCGTTGGTGTCGATGACTTCCAGCCATACATGAGTGTGAGAAAAGAACATTTGTCAACACCACGAACTCTTCTTATCATTCGCATGTTATACACTCAATCTATGTCTACACACCACTGCGTAGGTCAAGTTGACATTCCATACTCAAACCACGAGGAACACAACAACGCAGTATTTAACTCTGGTGATGTTCGAGTGAGCTTCAGATTTTTTCAGCATGTCTCTTGCTCAGGGCAAGGGTCTTGTATTAAGAGTTTATCAACTGATGATGATGACGTCTGTCTTCCAAAAAGAGAATTTATCACACACATTGGATAATATTAATAAAATATGTCACTACAATGTTCATATTTATAAATTCTGTACATATAAATTGTGATTCCATTTGAATGTGATTCCTGGTTCACTTTGTAGTTGAATCAGGATATATAATAGTGAAAGTAATTAATACATAAATATTTGAAACTTTACCAGTGACTCATTTAAGATAGTCTTATAGAGTGTTAAATGTGTGTGAGTGTCACAGTGTTGTCAAGTGTGGTGGAATAAATTAAATTGTTTATCTGTCTGTTGTTGTTGTGACTTACACTTCATCATATACATACCCTAGACATTTAACGTAGTCATCACAATATTCCAGAATAATTCTGACTGAGTTATAAATGTGGTAGCAAGTAAGGTTATCTGTAAAACATTACACCTATTAGATACAGATACCTTCACAGCTGATCTCAGTCAGTACACTAAGTCCCCTATAAATATTTATATCATCCCACTTTACCACACGGAGTATGGTGGAGAAGTAAACATTTTGAGATCAGTACATATCTCCAGACGTCACATCTCTTCCCATAATTTCATAAGTGACTCTATTTTCTCTACTTTCACATTACACGTTCGTATTCTGTCTACACTCATACATTCTCTATTTTTCCATAATCGCGACAGATGCTAACTCTGGAGTAATCTAATTAAATGATGGTACCACTTGAGTAATCTAATTAAATGACGGTAACTCTAGAGTGATCTAATTAAATGACGGTAACTCTAGAGTGATCTAATTAAATGACGGTAATTCTGGAGTAATCTAGTTAAATGACGGTACCACTCAAGTAATCTAATTAAAAGATGTTAACTCTGGAGCTGCATGAAATGGTTGATACAATAGTGATAGAAAGTGAAAATAAAGGCCTTAGCCTTAATAGCAAAAAAACAGAAGCAATGGTCGTCTCAAAGAAAAGGGCTTCCCAAGAATGCACTATCAAAGTAAATGGAACCGTTTTAAAGCAAGTCAATAAATTCAAACACCTTGGAACATTAATCACAACGGATGGAAGATGCATCTCAGAAGTGAAGAGCAGAATAGCTCAGGCAAAAGTTGCATTCTATAAAATGAAGAGTATTTTATGCAACAATTCTTTGTCACTGTAAGTAAGAAAGAGAGTTCTTCATTGTTATATAAAACCAATCCTGATATACGGGAGTGAGTCATGGACAATTAGTAAACAAATAGGGAAGGCACTAGAGGCAACAGAGACGTAGTTTTACAGAATAATATTAAACATACAATGGGCAGCCAAAAAGAGTAATGAGGATGTCCTGAAAGAGGCCAATGCGCAAAGGAAACTTACATCACAATTTAGAAAGAAGCAATCCACTTTTGTGGACATGTTATGAGAAGAGGAAAGCTGGAATATATCGTAACAATAGGTAAGATTGAAGGGAAAAGAGATATGGGAAGACAAAAAGAGCACATACTGGACAGTTTGACATCGTGGCATGGAAAGACGTCAACAGCAGAATTGATAAATTGAACTGGAGACAGGAAGTTGTGGAGCGACATGATCTTCTACGCCACTAGGCACGGTAGTTGAAGAAGAAGAAGAAGAAGTAGAACACTTTAATAATCTAATTAAATTATGATAATACTTGAATCATCTATTTAAATGGTGGTAACACTTGAGTAATCTAATTATATTATGGTAACACTTGAATCATCTATTTAAATGACTGAAACACTTGAATCATCTACTTAAATGGTGATGACACTTGAGTAATCTAATTATATTATGGTAACATTTGAATCATCTATTTAAATGACGGAAACACTTGAGTAATCTATTTAAATGGTGGTAACACTTGAGTAATCTAATTATATTATGGTAACACTTGAATCATCTATTTAAATGACGAAAACACTTGAATCATCTACTTAAATGGTGGTAACACTTCAGTAATCTAATTATATTATGGTAACACCTGAATCATCTAGATAAATGGTGGTAACACTTGAGTAATCTAATTATTTTATGGTAACACTTGAATCATCTATTTAAATGACGGAAACACTTGAATCACCTACTTAAATGGTGGTAACACTTGAGTAATTTAATTATATTATGTTAACACTTGAATCACCTATTTAAATGACGGAAACACTTGAGTAATCTACTTAAATGGTGGTAACACTGGGGTAATCTAATTATATTATGGTAACACTGAACTGGAGTAATCTAATTAAATGATACGAACACGAAAGTAATCTAAAAAAATGATGGTAATCCGAAATTAATCTACATGAATACTGGTAACAATTGAGTAATCTTAATAAATGATGGTAACACGGGAGTAAAATAAATGATTGTAAAGCGGGAGTAATCTAAATAATGAAACACTTGAGAAATCCAAATAAATTAATGGTAACCCGAAAGTAATGTACATAAATGATGGTAACACTGAAGTAATGTAACAGAAATGATAATAACACTTGAGTAGTCTAAATAAATGATGGTAACACGAAAGAAATCTAACAAAAATCATGGCAACACGAAAGTAATGTTACAGAAATCATGATGACACGAAAGTAGTGCTACAAAAATTATGGTAACACGAATGTAATCTTACAGAAATCATGGTAATCTAAATAAATGATGGTAACACGAAAGTAATCTAAATAAATGACGGTAACACATGAGTAAAATAAATGATAGTAAAGAGGAAGTAATATAAACAAATAATGATAACATTTGAGTAATCCAAATAAATGAAAGTAACTTACTTACTTAGTCTTACTTAGTCGTTCCTTTTCTACTGTAAGGTGTAGTGGTTTAGATGATAGAGCGCCATACTATCCTATCCGCTGTCTTCCTCCTGGCCTGGTTCCATTCTAGTCTTCGGTCGTTCAGAGATTGCCTAATGTTGTCCTCCCAGCGGACTCTGGGTAGTCCTGGAGGTCTGGATCCCTACCCCTTAGCCTCCAATACCTGCCGTGACAGCCGATCTTCTCCCATTCTGCAGACATGGCCAAACAATCTTATTTTGGGACTGTTCTACTTGGGTCTGCAGGGAGTGGTGTTTTTAGGCCTTAACGTATCGTCTGGTTGCGGACCATGTTTCTTCTTGTTATTTCAACCACCTTTCTCAGATACCTCATTTCTCAAAGTAATCTAAATAAATGATGGTAACACTAAAATAATCTAAATAAATAATGGTAATACGAATGTAATCTATATAAATGATGGTAACACGGGAGTAATCTAATTAAATAATGGTAACTCTGTAGTAATCTAATTAAATGACGGTAACTCTGGTGTAATCTAATTAAATGACAGTAAATCTGAAGTAATCTATATAAATGATGGTAACACGAAAGTGATCTATATAAATGATGGTAACACGGAAGTAATCCATATTAAGGTGGCCTGACGTCCGGATTTGGCCGGATTTTCCCGGCTTTTTGCGACAAATCTGAGCGTCCGGCCGGATTTTTTTTAAATGTTGATTGGCTAAATTACTAACGTGAAAGAAACCATTTTGAAAAAATCTTTACTGGAATAAGATTTCTGAGTACAGAAATTCTGTCAGAATTAAGACTTTTATCTCCGCAAAATCGACGGATCGCTCAATTTGCCAACAACACTACCGTAAGTTGTCATGTTGTTCAATATATAGTTTATAATAGATTACTATCATATTTTCACCCAGCTTAACCGCTGTTTAGGTTTATTGGCATTTGTTAAGGGAAATTATAACAGACAAAACGGCATGAGTAAGAACTTGGGGCTGGATTTAGTCAATTATAACTTCGTTGTCTATTTCAAATTACAAATAATATTAACCTTAGTTCGTACTGCTTTTATATGTATTGAAATTTGTTTATTATGAAAAAATACACGAGTAGTTACAAGTATAGTAATGGGTTTGTTAAAATTAAAACCTCGTCTGTTGCATTTTACAAATAATTTTAACTTTAACATCGAATGGACCATTGATTAATGGCATTATATTATATTTATGTTACAGATACCTGCTCAAAATGCCAAAACGGAAGTGTGTGTGCACGAATGAATTGAAAAAAAAATGTCGGTGCTCTTCCAGTGGTCGACAAGAGTATGAAGCAGAATCATAATGTCTTGTATGCAGAGGCGGCACATTTGTATCAGTAGGAAATAAAGGTGCAGCTGATTAAAAAAAACATATAGAAAGAGAAAAGAACAAGAAAGTACTTGCGTCTGAATGTTTGCAATCAAAACTTACTTACTTACTTAGTCGTTCCCCTTCTACCGTGAGGTGTAGAGGTTTGGAAGAGAGAGCGCCAGACCATTCTATCAGCTGTCTTCTTCCTGGCCTGGTTCCATTCTAGTCCTCGGTCCTTCAAAGATTGTCTAATGTTGTCCTCCCAGCGAACTCTGGGTCGTCCTGGAGGTCTGGATCCCTGGCTCTTTGTTTCCCATGCTTGTCGTGGTAGCCGATCTTCTCCCATTCTGCAGACATGGCCAAACCATCTTAGTTGGGACTGTTCTATTTGGGTCTGCAGCGGATGGGATTTCAGGCCTTGACGTATCGTCTGGTTGCGGACCATGTCTCTTCTTGTTACTTCAACCACTTTCCTCAGATACCTCATTTCTGAGGTTTGGATCTGGCTTTTGTGGGTTGTAGTCATTGCCCACGACTCGCATCCATATGTCAAAACTGGGACATAGGTGGAGCGGTATACAGCCATCTTCGTTTTCTTACCAACCTCTTTCTTGCTGAGGAATCCACGATTTATGGCCTGAAAAAGTCTCCCAGCCGCTGCTTTTCGAGTGGCCAACTCTTCTTTGATACCTCCCTTTCGGTCTATAATAGCTCCGAGATATTTAAAGTGGTCGACCTGCTCCAGGACCTGTTCTCCCAACTTAATCTGATGTTTTCTTTCTTCTCGTGATATCACCATGGATTTTGTTTTAGAGCTGCTTATGACCATCCCTCTCTTCTCCAGCTCTTCCTTCCAGACTTGCAAGTTGGATTGGAGATGTGCCTCTGATTTAGCAATCAGGGCAACATCATCAGCAAATGCCAGCTCCGAAATATAGACCTGTCTCATCTTCCAGTACCCCACTGAATACTTTCTTGTTCTCTCCTTACATGCCTTGATGACATCGTCCATGAGGAGTATGAAAAGATAAGGTGACAGGATATCACCTTGTCTTACACCAGTGGTGGTCCTGAACTCTTCTGACTTATGGTTTGCTGTCCTCACATAATTTCTGCAAGACTTGTAGAAGCTCTGTATAGCATGAATCAGAGGTGCTGGAATATTCTTCCTTGCCAAACAGTCCCAAAGTTTGCTCCAGGGGACTCTGTCAAACGCCTTTTCCAGATCTATGAAACAAAGATGGATCTCACTCTTATACTCAAGGGCCTTTTCACTCAACTGTCTGAGTGTGAAGATTAGGTCTTGAGTACTTCGGTTTGCTCGGAATCCGCACTGGACCTCATCCAATTGTGGCTCAGCTAGGCGTCGGAGTCTCTGCTCTAGGATTCTAGAGTAGATTTTACCAGGGACACTGAGAAGGGATATGCCTCTATGGTTTCCACATTGTCGATTGTCACCCTTTTTGAAAATTGGTGTTATGATGGCAATCTCCCAATCCTTTGGTATGGTCTTGTTGCACCATGCCCATATCAATGGATTGTACTTCAGTGTTACTCAAGAATGCTTTTCACGATTCAAAAATTGCCAGCAAATTCTCATGTGCCAAAACCAAAACAGCTGGTGAAAATTACTAAATCTCAGACCTAAGGGTCTTTTGTGTTTGGATATGCGCCCTAATATAACCGATTAGGTTGAACGAGACGCGCCTCGCCGAAACGAGGCAAAACTTTATTGATAAAAAAGAAAAAAAGCTGTTATTATCATTTCTGTGATTGCACAGCATTCTACTGAAGCAGCTTTGGAAGCACTGAGGGAAAGATTCCATTAAAGGCACGCTACTTGAGCAGTACAATTTCAAGGAGCATTCATGCTCTGATTTCTATGCATATTTAAAACGTAGCCCAACTTTGTTGAAGAAGATTTTATCATCAGAAAAATATAAGTAGGCACAAAATCAATGTGATTTTATTAGCTTATTGTTTGAATGTAAAATACAAATATGTTTCAGGGTCTTGTAGTTATCAAAGGTGTCCTACTTTTCGTCCTACTTTTTAAAAATATTGTCCTCCTTTTTATGACCAAAAAATGGCATTTGACCTCCATTTTGTGTTGAACAATATGGCCACCCTAATCTATATAAATGATGGTAACAGGGAAGTAATCTATATAAATGATGGTAACAGGGAAGTAATCTATATAAATGATGGTAACACGGAAGTAATCTAAATAAATGATGGTAACAAGAAAGTAATCTATATAAATGATGGTAACACGGAAGTAATCTAAATAAATGATGGTAACACGGAAGTAATCTATATAAATGATGGTAACACGGAAGTAATCTATATAAATGATGGTAACACGGAAGTAATCTAAATAAATGATGGTAACACGGAAGTAATCTAAATAAATGATGGTAACACGGAAGTAATCTATATAAATGATGGTAACACGGAAGTAATCTATATAAATGATGGTAACACGGAAGTAATCTAAATAAATGACGGTAACACGAAAGTAAACTATATAAATGATGGTAAACACGGAAGTAAATCTATATAAATGATGGTAACACGGAAGTAATCTATATAAATGATGGTAACGCGAAGTAATCTACATAAATGATGGTAACACGGAAGTAATCTAAATAAATGATGGTAACACGAAAGTAATCTATATAAAGGATGGTAACACGGAAGTAATCTATATAAATGATGGTAACACGGAAGTAATCTATATAAATGATGGTAACAGGGAAATAATCTATATAAATGATGGTTACACGGAAGTAATCTATATAAATGATGGTTACACGAAAGTAATCTATATAAATGATGGTAACACGTAAGTAATCTATATAAATGATGGTTACACGGAAGTAATATATGTAAATGAAGGTAACACGGGAACAATCTGAATTAATGATGGTAACACGAAAGTAATCTATATAAACGATGGTAATACGAAATGGTAATTGTCACAGTTTTAATAACTAAATTACACCTTCATGACATTATCCTCTAAGCGTGTATCAAACTGCGAGAGGTCACACAATCAAAATACTTGTAACCGCTATTCACAAAGCGGAACACAAAGGCGTGCTGACAATCACCCTTTCTTTTAATAACAACGACGATAAACGTACGAATTCAATATCAACAGCACTAAATTGTCAGCAAATACCATATGGCTGGCTCAGCAAGTCCTACTACCATGTGGAATATAAAACAATACTGTACAAAACCCAGCGACACCATAAAGAGAAATCACGATCAAAATGCAATAACGTGGCTTCTAAAGCCGGTAACTGACATCTTTCTCTGTCAGGCTTCCTGTTCACTCCTCTCCATTGCACCCCGTTTGCCCCATTTTTTCCTTTCCTTTAAAGCTGATGTGCGCATTAAAAGATAATGTTTATTTCCATTAAAGCCCACGTGCGCAACAAAAGATATTATGTGACAGTAATCTATATAAAATGATGGCAACTCGGGAGTAATCTAAATAAATGAAAGGGAACACGGGAGTAATCTAAATAAATAATGGTAACACACGAATGTAATCTATATAAATGATTGTAATACAAAAGTATAATCTTATATAGATAAATGATGGTAACAACGGGAGTAATCTAAATATAAATTGATGGTAAAACGGGAGTAATCTAAATAAATAATGGTAACACGAAAGTAATCAATAAAATGAAGGTAATACGAAAGGTAAATTGTCGTGAAGTGAATTTGTATGAACAACACGCTCAAATTTCCCGCTTAAAAAACTAGTTAACGTATTTTTAAATCTATAAACAACTACAGTATTTGAAATGTCTGAGGGCCCAGTCAAATGTACCGCCAACAATTTATCTAGCGTATTTGAATTTTTCTAAGAAAACAAGTAAAAATTTACCACCCACCCCAAAATTTATCGAAGGGCATAGTACCAAATTTAACAACCAATCAAATCGTGTTTCCTTTCTTTTGTAGGGACAAGAAAATTTTGGTTGACGTGGAAATAATGTCTGTTTTGTGTTTTTTGACTGAACTTAGATAATTTATTTCTCACTAACTAAAAATAACTTAAAATGAAAAAGATATCTCGAATTATAGGCGCTGAATATTGCTTAAAAAAAAAAAAGGTGGTGGAGTTGTAACATGAAAAAAAAAGTTCCCTCAATTAAAAGTATTCTTAACTTAGTAAAGCCACCCCAACCCCCCTTTTTAATTTAGACATGATATTTTTCACCCCCCCATATCACCGCGGACCACCAACCCATAAATGGTAGGTAAACATTTAATTATGATTTAAAACTGGTTTTTACCCAGATGAAAAATGCAAAGAATAATTAAACTGAAAGTTATATATAGCAACGATAGTGAGGAATTGCCGTTTGTATATCACTTTTGATAATTAAAAATCAGTCCATAAATAACTATGATATAAAATAAACAAATTTGGTGTCAGATTAGAACGAACACACTATAAAAAACGCCAAGTTTATTGGTTTCAGAAATAGTTAACTTTTTGTGACGATCGTCTTCTGAATTGGGTTGGGTGTAGTTTTTGATAGACAAATTTACAAACTTCTTGTAAGTTCCGCCAATAGAAAACCAAAAGCCTACCATTGCCGAGCTGACATATACTGAAAGGGCAGAAGGACAAGCCTTTTTTGCCGACCTGTACTGCGAGCGCAGTTGCTAAGTGCCAATTTTACTGTCTGTCAGCTTGTGTGTGTGTGAATATTCTTTACTTGAGGTGTAAGACCAGATAATTTTTTTGTTTGCCTAATTTTTATTAACCTAAGTAAACAGGCCTGTGTGTGCCATATTTTTTCGATACAGAGCCGCCGGGAGATGTTGTTGTGTCACGACGGACCTAAGTAGGAATGTTGGCTATAGCAGGCCTTATTTCGGAGTGAAAAATGTGTAAAATGTTTGCCAATGTGGCCTTACAAATTTGCGACTGTAAGTGCAGTATTAATAAAAATTTGGTATTGGATTTTTTGGAGTGTGGACACATATTGTTCAAATATCATATGAAAACATGTAGGGAATGTTAGAATGAAGTAATTCAACAGGTCGCATGCATATATTGTACACAACATGATTATTGTATGGAAGGACAACCATTTGTATGAGGAACATTGGCTTTTGAATCAACATTAAAGAAGAGTGATTACACGAAATCTGATGTAGACAACGGAATATTAAGGTCCCCCACCCTGGTGCGACTTGTTAGCACGGTAGAAAAGGGGAATGGACTATAAGTAAGTAAGCGACTTGTTAGCACACATGTCTGAAGTTTTTGGTAAGTTTTAGTATTGAGTAGGTGTGAAATTGATAGAGACAGGCTCTACATAGGATGGATTGTTCCTTCTTATTCCAGGTTTGTATTATGGAAGTACCTTGTTGCTTGTCCAGTAAACTAAGAAGAATTAAGATAACGTATGGGAGTTGAGCGCTCTGAATACAAGTGGGAGCTAGACCCCTTATCTCTTCAGCCAGGAGTCACATGTTGGTGCTCGCCTGACTATTATCAACAGAACAGCAGCAGAACAATAATAAAGATAAGTCCTTTAAGTAAGGCACTGGCGACTCATCCAAAGCTCTTTCCACCGTAAAACAAACTTAACCAATTTAGGATGATGACACAATAGCAGACCCTTTAGTAGTTAGAACCAACAGCAGTAGAATTAGTTTTAACGGGAACTGTGTGGAGTGCAGATATTATTGTGACCAAGTATATAATAATGGAACAGAATTTTCCCCCAAGTTTTATTTATTTTCTCATGTAAATATAAAGTTCTTGATTTTTGAAAAGAAAAGTACTGACCCAAAAAAGATTGAGGTTCAGTACCATTAAATTGTATAAATTTTTTTTCAGACAGTCTTACTATACTTACTTTTCATTAAAGTTTTAAAGTTTCTGTTTGAAATTTTAAATTATAGTATATATTACCATAGACACCTTGCCAAATAACACCACACAGATATCCTACTCCTTGGTGAGATCTCAAGTGGTAGCCGATAGGGACCCAGAGAATTTCATCATCATCATTACTTACTCTGGAACTTACATTTAGCTTGACCTCACCTTGATTGGTCTATACACCCTTATAAGACCAGTCTCTTATCTGGCACTATCCTGGTATCCTCTGATACATCTACTTGTCCAGGATAGTCTATAAATAGTAACATCAAAACCTCTTATCACATATTAGGGTCCTGTCCGGGATTATTTTTCCACCATACCCTGGGGCTCTTACTGTAGGGAATAATAAATCTAATAGCATTAAAACAACTTGTGGTGAATTGGATGAGAGCTGTTCTTTGCTTAAATAGTTAATTAAGTTAGTATTTGATTAAGTTAAAATATAAGTTAATAATTTGTGCACGAGTGAGAGAGAATGGCAGACTTGGCAAAATTTAGATTGCTGCTACAGTGCAGGCAGCAAAGGGACTTTGGGCCTGAGTGGGACGCGATGATTCAGTACGTTAATTCTGAAGAGATGAATAAATTTATAGATAAAGAAGATAGGAGGTTAGCTGAAGAGAAAAGATTACAATTAGAAGCTGAAAAGGAGGCTAAGAAATTGCAGATGGAGGCAGAGGAAAGGAGATTTCAGATGGAAGCAGATGAAAAACGTTTGCAAAGAGAACACGAGTTAAGCATAAAAGAAATGGAACCTCAAGGACATGTTATAGATAATGAAAGCAGCCTACCTACCTCTGACTCTAGTGTAATTAAAGAGTGCCTGAAATTGAGCCATGAATTTCCACTAGATCCATTTTGTAGGGAAAGACGATGACATTGAGGTCATACCTAAATAGATATGAGAGACTAGCTACTAACTAAGGGCTACAGAAAAGGAAAAGTGAGCAGCCTAAAATTATCACAAGGGTTGTAGAGGGGAACTTCTGTATGAAGTTTTATCCAAAAATTAAGTAGAAAAGATCAAGAAAACTATGACCTCCTTAAAAACAAGCATTGTTAGTTAGATATGAGAAGTCAATGGCTGAAATTTTAGTAGAAAAGAAAAATTTAGAAAATAGTAAGCAGATGACTGGGAGAAACATACCACCAATTCTCGACAAGACTAGAAACTACTTATGAGAAATGGACTGCTCTGGGGAAAACCCAAGACATGAAAGAAACTGGTCATGATTGAGCAGTTTAAGAGAGTCCCATAGCTCCAGACTTGAGAAAATTTTCTCATGGAAACAGAGTGTGCAGAGGGATTGGGGGAGATTCTCAATGTTGCTGATGAGATATCAGGCAGCACAGAAAGAAGTAGCTGATATTAGAAAGAAACAAAACAGACAGTAATAGAACCCCACCAGGACCCAGGATGATTTATAATAATAGGGGGATCAACCACCTAAAGTTAAACAAAACTTATGAAACAGGCCCTAGATATGAACAAAGAAGACAGAAACCCTCAGGTAAATGAGAAAAAAGAAACCCTACAAGACTAGAAGGAAAATGGTATAAAATATGTAGAATGCACAATCATAATACAATTGAATGTGGTAGGAAAGTTCCTCCATATCACGCTGCATGCATGAAACAGGAAAAGGGGGGGAATGGAATGATAACAGTGGACCAAGGGAAAGGAAGAAACTGACATGAGACAGTCAGATAGATCTCCATCATGGCGGCGGCCCCCAATCCTGTATAAGAAGTGGTATGTATGTTGCGAGAGTCAAGGGCCTTTTAAGATTCAGGTTTGGAATATGACGTCAGTTGTGAGTGCAACGCCTGGTGCACCCTGACCAGTATACCACAGACAAAGTGGAGGATACAAGGGGCATATTGAAAGGATACAGCCATCATGACACAGGGTCCCGTAGCCAAAATCAATGTCCAAAACTAGGTACGTGGAAGGAGTGATTAGAGCAAGCAGTGTGTGACGAACCTAATTACCGCCCCGCTGGTGTTAGGAAAGAGATATGTGTTTCTAGGGAGCCCATATAAAACCTGTAGATCATGGTGCAACGCTGTCCAGGTCAGGTCGACCCCCTAGTAAGGAGGAGGAACCACTACTAAATATTCATCCCAAATAGTATGTGAAAAAGGCCCAGACAAAAAACAAAACAAATCATTTTTAAAACCCTTGCTTTGGCAAATTGCCAACCAGCCATAACAACCCTAAGAAAGGAGAATTTTATTTTGAAGGAGGGACTGCTCTACAGGAAAGCATAGAGCAGGACCCAAAGATATGGACAGTTAAGTACTGCCATATTGAGTTATAGGGAAAAAGGCTATGAAAACAAGACACATGTTGAAAATACCAGACGGTGGACATCATAAGATGGTACCACCTGTCCAAAGGATCATCTGTAAAATTCTACTGGCCAAATGTAGCATTGGGGACATTGCCCAGTATGTACAAAGATGTGACCAGTGTAGCAAGGTACAATTCCACATGTTTTGGACAAATAATAATCGTATGCTAGAAAAGCATTGTGACAAAACATGGGCCCTGAAAGAAGAAGGAGAAAATAAAAATGATAAGGTAGATGTAGTGGATAAATAGATGGCACTATTTTCACACAAACAGTCTTCCAATAAAACATTTTACAAAGGCAACTCTACGTATGGCACAAGGAGTAAAAATAAACACAGTCCCGACCACCCCGACACACCCCCCGCCGGAATTCCGCTGGGAAGCTGGATAAAAAAATATGAATCGGTTGTCAGCCAAATTTGAAACGAAACAGGGCTTTCCCCCAGAAGAGTTGGGAGCGGGCGTTTGGCCAATTGGGCCTAATTATCAAGCTCACTTTCAACATACGGGCTATTAAATTAGCATTAATGAAGGGCACCGGCGACAGTTGACCGACCCTATACAGTCCAATTTGGAAGTATTGTACGGACATCTGGATTGAGAGATCAACACATATTATAGCAAATGCTAAAGGGAAAAATTGGATTCCGTGATATGCCGAAACTGCATTTTCCCCACCTCATATGATTTCGCCAGTGACGTTAGTCGTGGAGAGAAACAGCTTGGCGAATATGAGACTCTCACCGGAATGGCAGATTAAAGAGAATCATACATGAATATTAGTAAAAGGGTTCTTCCAAAATTACCAATCAGCTTTGAGCTCAGACCAATGTGTTTGTAGGGCTTGTGATTCACAATCGAGGAGGGTCACATTGAAATTCATATGTTGCTTTTGGATTGATATTACTCCCCGAGTGTTTTCATCCAGGCTGATAAGGAAAAATTATTTGGATCCCCTACATACTCTCTGCTATCACACCAATTTTATATAGATTTTCCTCCTCATAAAAAATTGCAACCTTGAGGAGCATCTAAAAACTTTTGGACATGTCATTGGACAGACTCAGAGAAGACCAATGGTGAACTTTGATTGATAATCAGCATTTGACAGGCAGTATTACCTTCTTCTTCTTCTTCTTCCGTCCTTAGCCAAAGACCGACCAAGCAGTCAGAGGCCATCACGCCTTGTGGCGTCTTAAGGGCAACAGCAGATTGATTTTCTCAGTGTTGTAGTTTCCCATCACGCCTAGCGCTGCGTCTTTATGGGCAACAACAAATAGATCCATCTGCCGTTGTTTCCGTAATCGGTGTGACAAGCCTACGGTGATCAGCCCATTGGGCAGTAGTACCTGCAGCTGTTTATTAACACAACCTGCAATAGATACTTGGATTGCAGAGGTCTGAGGCAGATTTTCTGAAGTTAGTGCTTACTTTGAATGACCCACCTGCAGAATCCAGGATCAAACTAAGGCAGAGTTAGAGGAAATTGACATAATTTGAACGTGGATTGTAATACACAGATGTGAAAGCTGCACTAGTGGTTCACGCTATTTTCTAACGAGGCAGATATGTCGTGAAGTGAATCTTTATGAACAACACGCTCAAATTCCCCGCTTAAAAACTAGTTAACGTATTTTTAAATCTATAAACAACTACAGTATTTGAAATTTGTCTGAGGGCCCAGTCAAATTTACCGCCAACAATTTATTTAGCGTATTTGAATTTTTCTACGAAAACAAGTCAAAATTTACCCACCCACACCCAAAATTTATCGAAGGGCATAGTACCGAAAATTAACAACCAATCCAAATTCGTTTCCACTCACTCTCTTTTTGTAGGGACAGCAGAAAATTTTATGGTTGAACGTGGAAAATAATGAGCCTATTTTGTGTGATTTTGACTGAACTTAGATAATTTATTTCTCACATAATTAAAAATAATTAAAATGAAAGAGATTTATCTCGAATTATAAGCGCTGATATTGCTTAACACAGAAACATAAAGTTTTCCCCTCATAATTAAAAGTATCTTAACTTAGTAAAATTTTAATTTAGTGATATTTTCATATTAGGGAAAGGATCACATTTAATAATTAATTAAAAATTACCCCAGATGAAAATGCAAAATGAATAATTAAAGGAAATGTATATATTAACGATAGGGAGGAATTGGCCGTTTGATTATCACTTTTATGGATAATTAAAAATCATGTTCCATAAATAACTAGTATTATAAGGAATAAGGGTAGAAGGTTGTGTGTTGTTTGAGATAAGAACTATACACACTTAAAAACGCCCCAGTTTATAGTATAGCAGGAAAAATAGTTTAACTTTTTTATTTGACTCGACCTTCCAGGATTGAGTTGTTTGAGAAGTAGGATTAGGAGAAGGGAAGAGTATGACACCTAGGTGTATGTGATCGGGCTAAGAAATTTTTTGAAACAAGTAGAGCTTCCAGTGTCTGTATTTATGGTTTTATTTGAGGTGATTGTGGTGGTGTACGATGTGAAAAGCCTTTGCCTAGTTGAACTGTTGAGCTCATTGCTATAGTGCCTTTACTAGTCTGTCAGCAGGGATGGGGGGTGAATAATATTGGACTGTAATGGATATGAGTATATTAAAATTATGTTAGAGGTTGGCCATAGTATATTAAGTTAGTGGTTGACCAGGTTGTTAGATTGTCCATTATTTTTTCGTAGTAGTTGTTGGTCGTTAGCAGGTATAAGGTTTGATGTCATAAGGTTACCTAAATGATGGAAATAAAGTCCAGTTGTTTGTTATAATTAATTGTTTATCGTGGAGTATGAATAAATGTTTAATAATTAGTTTTATTTTGATGATGGCCTTACAAAATTGTGACTGTAAGGGTGGGGTTGTAGTTTTAAATTTATTAGGTGTGTGGGTAATGTTAGTGTGGTTGACACATGTAGGTTGAATAAGGATCAAATGAGATTTTTATATTTTTGTAGGGAATATGTTAATTTTTAGGTTATAAGTTGTTAAACGCAAGTGTAGGTAGGGAAGATTGTAAGACCCCAAAATTTTTGTTTATGTGATTTAGGAGTGGGGAGATGTGAATTTGTTGGGTGACAACGTTAAGGGTATTGTAAAGATGATGTATATATTTGGGTAAGTATTGAGGAAATGTGACAACGTATATACTGTTATTTAATGATATGATAATGTGGTATATAGATGTTGAAGTTCTGGTGGGATATTTGAGTTATGTGATTAGGGAGATCTGAGGTGATTGGTAAAAGTTAATAGGAGTTAATGATTCTAGGTTATGAGATTATGTTTGGGATGGAGGAGGGAAGGTTTAATGCAAAAAAAAGGGATTATCCTCTATCTATATCCAGGTTGTAAGGTATGAAAGTACCCTTGAAGGCTGTAATATATTTAGAAGAGATTTAACGTGAAGGATTAATGTATTATTTATTGATTGACAATGATCTAGAACACTTATCGTGGTCAGCCAGGTATCAATTATTATTTTTTATGCTGGTTATACTAATTGATCATCAGTTTAGCAGCAATACAATAAATAAAGACAATTGATGTTAGTAAGGTGCACTGGTGACTAATCCAACAGCTCAACTTCCAACCGGATTAATAGGCACATTACACTTATTTATGATGATCACCTCACTATCTGATGTCCTGTCAGTAACAGTACTAAGCCGATCATAATTATAGAACATTGCTATTTTAATGGAACCACATTGTAATTATATTTCCAGCAATATTGATTGACTGACAGTCAACAGTTTCCATATGTCGCTTAATGGAGCATAATTTCCAGTTCATAGTATATTCTATCCTGATATACTGGCATAAAATGCACCACGTACATGTGAGATTATGCTAACATAAGTGATAATAATTCTACGATGACCAAAATAAGACGTTAAATTAAGTCAGCTAATTATAATAACATTGCATGTAAGAATTTGAATATACTTTTATCACTACACATCTTACCGTTTCTATACTGTTAGTCTACGATTAAACCTGGCTATAAGACCTAAATGTAGTGCCTAGAGATTTGGTAACGATTGGTGTAGTAGTTATAGTTTAATAGCTAGTCTTTAGACCGTTATTGATCACCTAAAATATAACAGCACACTTGTTTTTCCTATGTCTTGGTGAGATCGTCAAAGGTAGCGACAGTGGACAGCAGAGAATTTCATCATCATCATCCATTCCTTACTCATTAACAAACATAGCTTTACCACACCTGATTGCCTATGGGAGACCCTTGCTTCTTTCAGAGAAGGCACGACACATTTCCAAGTTGTAAGACCAGTCATAATAGTCGTGTGCACAATCCAGGTATCCGCCTAATATAATATGCGAATATAGTTCAGATGTGATGAGTTTGTTGGATAGATGTTTATAAGTGTGTGAGGTACGCAAAAGACTATCGTATGTGATCCCAGTAATGCATTAGTAAAATGATAATGATGTTGTTATGAGAGAATATATATGCTATAGGTACGTGATTATGACAGTAAAGTATGATGAGTATAAAGAGATGAATGTAACACTTATGTAATCTATAATAATGATGTTAAATTGACGTGATTTATCTATACAAACACTATGAATAGTGGAGTTTTTGTTAAGATGTTTGCGATGCAGATGTATCATCAAATTTGTTAGAGTCTGGTGATTCGCTTATCGGCACTAGATGTGAGAGTGTCAGAGTTAATTGTGTTTACACTTAAATGATATATTGTATATGATAGTTGTAGTTTGGTGAGCCATAATGTTGATTGATAGTATTACAACCTGATAGATATGGGTGATTCTCTCGTTGCAAGTGATACGTCTATTGTTTTTGACGATGCGTTGACTGTGGGTTATGAAATGTCCTATCCCCCGTCTCCGTATATTTTGTTGGTTATTGATGTATGTGTATGTTATATTGAGTGTGATGTGATAAAAATTGCGAGCAAGTTGGGATAGTATGATTATAGTTAATGAGGTGGAGTAAGGCAGAGTAAATGTAGCGTAAACAAATTTTCCATAATAGAAATCTGTAAAGTGTATGGGTTCGAGTTCTATCAGTTTTTGAGACTGTGTTATTACATACTGGTTTTTTTTGGGATGTGTGAGGGCACTGAATAGCTTTGTATCTCTCCCTAGTTATCGAATATCTTTTTATGTGAGTTGGCAAATTTCAATATAAAATTGTATTTCTAGTTGTTTATAGGGGGCAAAAATGAGTTGACTACAAATTAGTTATATTATGACCCTGAATGTAGGATATCGTTAGATGAAATTTTTATTGATTTAGTTGTGATTATTTTTTGTGATGTGTGATTTAAACACCAAGTTTGTTGTTTGAGATTTTTTGAGGTACTGTTTAATTTGTTGAAGTGTGAATGATTTTGTTTGAGTTTTTATATGTAGTGTTTTGTGTTCTTTAACGAATGTGATTTTGAGTTAGTCTGATGTATATCTGTTGACTTTTGAAGGATTTTTATACAATTGTACTGAGTTTCTGGGGATTTGTTGTTTTATGTTGATGTTTTGTTTTAATTATGGTTTGTTATATGAAATTTTGTTTGGTTTTTTAGACATTTTTGTTTTATTTTGTGTAAATATCATATGATAATGTTATAGATTGGTTTAGAAAATTTAAATATGTCCTGATTAATAGTAGATTTCCTATGTTTTTCGAAAATTTGATTAAATCTGAATAATAGTTTGCGAAAGGTAATATTTTGGTATGGGGGAAGAAAATAATGTTAAACTATCCAGTATTGAATAGAAGATGGAGGTTCTATGTGTGATGTCGTGGAATTACCCTTTGTTTTGATGTTTAATTTGGTAGTGGCGCTTGGTTGGAGTTTATATTTTTTATTTGTATAGGTAATGCAAATTTTAACAAAAGCGTGATTGAGAAAGGTTAGTAGAGTGATGAATTAAGGAATATTTGATGTGTAAATTTGAATAAGGATGGATAAGATTATTATGATTTGTTTTGAAAGTTTATACTGAGTTATATTTAAAATGTATTTTAGGGGTTAGTTGTATATTAGTAATGGATGTTTAATAGTAAAGTGAAGAAAGGACTCAGAATTTGTAAATTATCTGAGGTCAATTTTTAAAAACGCCGCGCTTTAATTGATATGTTTGATATGAAATTTGATAACTTGGACCCCTGATCTTATTAAGCTCAGTTAGAAAGATAATTACTTTTGATTTATTGAGTAGTTTTTTTTTAAGTTTTATATAAGGAAATTATTATGTTCCATTATAATTTAGCCTATAGGGGGGGGAGATCTGTGATTGGGGAGTGCAAGGTTATATGAGTATGGAATTTTATCTTATAATGGTAATTTTCTAATAAGAATGATGTAAGTGATCTAGTTGTCGATATTTATTAGTTGATCATGTGTTGTTGACTTAATATAAATTGTCTTGACCCCTTTGTGATATAGTTGGTCCTATAGCGACATCCAAATAATTGTGCTCTAGCCGATGATGGTTTACATGAAGAGCAACCTGCCTATTCAAGATGTCAGTTTCCGAATGACCTATTTAATTGGTATGTAGTCTAAATTAATTGTGATTATGGGTAATTAGTGAACTTTTATTTTAAAGAGCTTTTGCGTATTTCATTATGGGTCGATAGTTATTGAGATGTTTAGTGATGCACAAGGAGACACTGGGGTGTAGATTCGAAAAATTATGTTTTTTGTACATTGAGAATAGTTGTAGGTGTATAATTGTTAGTTGAGTACAACTGTTTATGTTATGTTAGACAGTTTGATCATTGACGGAAGTTGTTTATAAAGTATTTGGTTGTAATAGTTTTTGAATATTATGGTTTAGTATCGTGTGGACCACATTATAAGTTGAAAATTGTTAGTTCTATTTAGAGTGGAATGAGTTGATATGCAAGATTAATTTATAATATATTAGTATTGATTGATGGAATGCTTTTAGTAGATTGATGAGGAGTTGTTGGTTTTTGATCTTAGGGTCTGGGGGGTGATGAGAAAGTGTAATAGTTTTAATTGTGGTATTTTTTTTGATTATTATATTTATTGTTGGATCTCATGAAGAATACGATCAAGGATTAATTGTAGTTCTTCTCGCATAAATTGATACGAAACGAATATGATACGTCACGTGTTAGGAGAAATAAATTATCGGATTCGGTTTGCTATTGAAAGTTTCCCATAATTGATCATTGTTGATGCCATTACCCTTGCATCTCAAATCGTCGGAAGGCCTTCAGTCCCTAAAGAAAAAGTACCACCGTATCCAGCCAGAATGAAAAAATTTTAATTCCACGACGGCCTCATGGATGTATCCCTATTCAGGGGGCGAAGTGACTACGTACAGTTTCTTTGGATGTTAACTGGAAGTTCACGACAACTACATGATCACGGAGATCAGCCTAAGAGAGAAATGCACTATTTGCTGAATGCCAGTACGTATAAGTATATAACCACAATGACTTTTTGTCTTCCAATAACGTAGCAAGTAACCGATTTCAACATTACGATTGTCATTGCCACGTTATCGTGCTGTCAAGGTCAACTGTCGAGTACCAGTCACGTTCCATTCTTGGTCTTGGTAATTTGTCAAAAGTCCCCTTATGTGAATAAACGTTGTTTCTACTGTCACTAAACAGGTTATGCCTGAGACGAATACAACGCAAAAAGGACCCAAATCGATTGGTCGTTAGCGATTTTAACGACATATATTGGGAACGCTCCAACACCTTTACGTGGTGCGAGTATTCAACGAAGACTGATTCAAGTGATAGGTATTTGGTACGAGTTGGTACATAATCTAGCGAGGCAACGAGTGCTTCCTACGATTATAAGGAAGGAAAGACAGTTTCCATCATCTCTGTATGAATGACTCATCTGCATCGATAGCTTGGGGAGAATTATAAGGCAGATAAGTGCAAGTTGTCCTCGTTTTATTATAGGTTCCTATAATAACACCGTGCATTCCTTTGCCTCTGTCGCTATCTATATGTTTACAGTGTTTATTTATGTATTTATTTTTACGGGTGAGGGCTGGGGAAAGGAATTTTAAGCAGTGTACGTCTTAGAGGACGCCTGTTTAAAATATTTCTTTAATGTAAGGTTTTCACATATATAATATTTTCCTACAAGAGCCAAACAACATTTGCTGTGATATTTATGCTCTGTCGGTGAATATATTATGGTGTTTTTGTATTTATGCTGGGGACGTAATAATTTTGTATGTTGTAATCTACGTCAATCTTGACTTTATGTCATTCTATGATTGTTCGGTATTCCATCAATCTTCCATTACTGAGTCTTTGTGGGAGTTGTTTAACATTTTTTTCATTCATAATTGGCTAGTCTCGTCATTTGTCTTTGACTACTTTTATAGTGGGTCTCTAGGTGGATTTATTTTATTACAAGATTTTTGTGTTATGGTAATATTTCGATGGTCAGTTCCCTTGGTTAGCTGACCACTATTGTCTAGCTCTCCGTCTTTATAATCGTTGTCCATTAGTCTTGGAAAATATTATATTGTTATTATCAGGACATTTTAGCACGTTCTGTTTAAACGGCGATCTTTGGATGATATCGTATTTGATGTGGACTAGTAAGTTATTATAACACTGACCTTATTATGCATTACATATGTGAGTGGAATCGTTGTAAGTATAAAGATATTTTATTGATAAAATCAAAGTAAATTAAGTCAAGTATGTCAAGATTTGAGTGATTTCGCTAGAACAGGGGATGAAATTTTTCCTTGAGATGGGAAAAGCAGGTGACAGATTTATGTGCGGGCACAAATTGTGATAAAGAAAGAGAAGACAAACAGGTGAAAATAGACAATTACAACTTGAAACGGGGTGAAAATAGAAATAAGAAACGAAAAACTGCAAGTGATTGAAATAACAATTGACAGAGCAAAAAGAACGACCTTGAATTAGAGATACAAAACGACAACAACTTAAGACCTGATGAGATGCTCTATGAACAAGACCAATATTACGCCGTCCTTAACATTTGCAGGCCAGAGATAGCAAATCATGAAAGCCAGTTAGGATTCTAGAGAAAGAGCATGTTAAACTGAAGATAAGCCAAACCTTATCGTGCCCATTCCGTAGGCGTTACATTTCTTAACTTTTCATATGAGATGTGAAGGCAAAAGTGTGACTGAAGCGGGTATCATGTCACGAAGGGTTAACCCCGAAGGGAGTGTCGATCAAAGAGAGTTCTCGTTGTGGGAGCCTCGTTGTGTATCATGTGCTCAGAATTGCCCCACCACCTGGGGGAGTGTCCCAAAAGAACCGTTGAAAGTAAGGCAGCAGGTAGTGGGAGAAGGTTGAATTTAAAGACTAGGGCTAAGTTCCCACATATAGGTCACAGTGATTCTGGATCTCCGTGACACTGTATCTCCTTAGCCACTCTAGTCACCCCACTATATTATAATGCTAGCGAGCCCCCACCCCCTCTATGTACACTGAGTGAAACAGAAGAGGAAGAAAGGAAGAATTCTGTAATGTCTCTCATCGCACACTTTATTTTCCTTGTCTATATAGTAGTTAAACCTGTGTTGTTAATGCAAACCACAACTACGAAAACATGTTATTGAGCATTACTTTAATAAGTACCACAAACATCCAATTACAATTATACAATATGTCCTTGATTAATTGTAATTTAACACAGAAAACCATCATCCCATCAAATTACAGTACATAATAGCTCCCCCCGATTGTTCTGATTATACTGAACATACATCAATCATCAAGTCATAAAACTATCTAACAATTTAACAACTGAAATCAATCCGATCCATAAATACTACAAATATGCCCATCGAATGTTTCTGTGGTCATCTTAATGAAACTGTGAACCCATCATCAATCAATCATGTTGTTTTACGGGGTCCCCCTACATTAACAACTGGATTAACTGCAGTCAACATCACTATCCGTCACGACTGAAATGTGCTACTGGGTTCGGATACCCCAAAAATATTTTTGTGTTCCCACAAATTTCCCCTAATATTTAAAAAAGTGAAAGCAACAGACATGTCATGGAAAATCAATGCTGCGTTGGCTTAGTTTTCATAGTATTGTTCCCTAAAAAACGCCACCTGTCCCCCGATTTTAGACTTCGTCCTTTTTAGTCAGATTGTTTTGAAACCTTGTTTTGATTGTAATGTTTCCCCCCTTCAGGTTTTTTTTTTTATTAATTATGTAATTGTTAAAACAGAATAATTTATGTGCGAATGTCATTTTTTACCTAGTTCCAGTCAGAAAATGTCCATTAATGCAGGCCGAAGTTTGTAGGAATGTCAGTGTTTTTTTCCTAGGCAAACTAAAGTGTATATTGCATTAAATAATCCGTAACTCCTGCAACATTGTTCACGGGATTTTTTCAAATTCTCTATCCTTCCCCTATTGAGACAATCGTTCCAGTTTTGTCCCCCCCACAAAACTTCTGATCAGAAGTAATTCACCTGAGATGTCCTTGCAAAGGTAATGCATGGCTTTAATACTAGCCCGTATTTCGCTCCCAAGATTACTTATCTGTGCAAGATCTGATTGATTTGGAACGCTCTTCGTCCGCCTGGCAATTACCAGTTCTAGGGAAGCCCCCCATAGTTTGTTGATAGGTTTGAGTTGTAAAAAAAAAATTAACTGTCAGACTACAAGTCGTCCGAAATTTATATGGAAACCACCATAAATACACCTTATTATGCTTATCCTGTGATCTGCGCCCGCCAGAATTTACCTTTAAAGACCGAAGCTGAGTTTTTTTTTGCCTCCCCTGTCTGAAGACCCACTGCGATGGATTAAACCCCTAACGCCCTTATAATTTCCCAATAAACGTTTATGTTACCATGTTGTTTGTTAATTGTCTTGAAATTTTATTCACTATCATGGGAATGCCTCTTGTTCGATGTTTACTGCACTTGTTTCCCGGTAAAATTATAACTGAGACATAAAAAATTATTAAATCCTCTTTTATAATAAATACAAAATTATAGTTACTATATAAATATTGCAATATTATTATAATATAGTTTAATTGGGGGCTCGGATAATATGGTGTATATATAATTGCAATATAATAAATATGCTAAAATAAAAATAATATATATGTTAATGGTAAAAAGTTACTGGTAATAAAATTACAGAAATTTGTTTTATAATGTAGATTAAATATTATAATATATATACGAGAAGTAAGAATGGATGAATATATAATAATGTACCAAACTATAAGTACACTAACCTTGTTTTTCCTAAAAGAGAAATCACTGACTGCAGGTCCTGATTCTCCCTCTTTAAATGATAGAACCAAGTTGGGTCGGGCGAATGCTTTCTCTTAAACATATCCCTGAGAGACCAATTTTCGTTTGGGTTTTATTCGTGTCCGAATGGCCGCTGGCGATTTTCCCGTGTTTCGCTTCTGATGTCATGTGAAGTTTCTTCGTCTTACTTCAGGCCAGACAACCAGACCTCCATCACCTGTAAGTTTCTGTAATGTTTGCCCTAAGGTCGCCTTTGCGTGTATGCCCTCGCCCAGACAATCCGTCTCCCCTGTCCGTGCTGATGTCTGGGTGGGGGGGAGGGGGGGGGGTTAGAAAACCC
>JAMPIV010016119.1:0-129512 GCA_024509875.1 Oreohelix idahoensis
TCTCTGTCACAAATACTGCACAGATACACTCGAGTAAAGTCACCAACTGAATAGACACTGCTTTGTTGACCACAGAAACTCGCCGCTCTGCAATCAAAGTATGGGCCCTGTGTCAAAATCTATTCTCTACCCACGTCTGGACACAACACTGACACAACAACCACATCATACAGACAGGTCAGATCTCTCTGACCAAACAGCACATTTACCATGGTGGTTTTACATCAGATAGGTCCTCCCAGACTATAGATTCTGAAAAATATTTATTAGTTTTCGGCCCTAAAAGAGGATAGGTAATATGTTTCATTATTCTCAACACTTGATCTGTCTTGCATAATCCTTGCTGGAGTTTATGTACATTGTTGGTCCCTAGACCCTGACTAGGGGGGGGGGGTCTAGAGCAAATCCCTACTTGTTTGTAAGGCTAGATTTCGATATGGCAGTATCAAATCACTCAAACATGAAACAATATTCAAAATATACAAAGAAATAATTTCAATCTTACCAGATTATGAATAAATAACACAGAATTGCTAGCAAAACTCAGCTGAGCTGCTGGCTATAGTATGGCGTCCCTAAATTTATTTCACTTGCTTTCATATGGAATCACCACACTTTAAAATCTGTGTCTATCACTGAACAACTATTGAAGAATGGCCCCACTTTCGCGTCTGAGCGCTAATGATATGATTGTCTGTGGCCAATCACTGCCTCGGTTTATTTTAAATTTCAAATTTCCTACCATAAAGTCATTTCAGTCATGCTTCAGTCAAGTATGGATGTTTATCTGTTAGTCTGTCCGTCTCTACTTGTGTTTCTAAAAAAAAAATGTGCTTGATTTTTGAACCAACCTTTCTCTCCCCTCCAAAATTTTGTCGTTAAAAGTTATATTTAGACACAGCTACCGCTCAAAAACCCTCTCCTCCATACTAAGTAAATTTGAACACCTGCGTCCAAGGTCGTGTTTTTTGTGTGCAAATTGCGACACTTTTTTATTCAACACAGTCTGTCGATGATGTGAACTACACTGTCTTTTGTCATTATCTTCAATATTATCTATCCGTTTGTAAAATTAAGACCATATTAGTTCACTGCTCAGAATAGGCCATCCGGCCAGCTAATTTTTATATTCCTAACATTAATATTAAGAAAAAATTACTTTTTAATTTTTGTAATATTCCTAACATCTGCGTTTTACCGCTCCATTCAAATCAAAGCTTGGTATCGCAAAAGCGTCCAATAAATGACTGTGGCGTAACATATCTAGGGTCCCTTCTGTGGAGTTGCTTACTTTTTATGTCAACTTGGGAAACGTGACTTTTCTCCGTTTCCCCCCCCCAATTGCGTCTCCTTAGCCTTTCCAGTCATATTTTTTTTTCTTTTTGATCCGCCGTTCCCCTCCTGTCTAGCAAGTCAATTATTATGGAGGATGATGACCCGCGGTCTAGGCGATCATGTACATCAGCAGCCTACGCATTATGTTTTTATCCTTAAATGTTATCTTTGGAGGGATTTTACCGTTGTATCTCTGTCAATTTCACTACAGCAATACTACCACAGTCGCGCGATACACAATTACTACCATCCCGCGTGTAAGGCCACAAGCACTAGTTTTTTTTTCAAATAGTCAGTGATAAAAAACACTACTACTACAAGAATCAGGTTTAAAAACATGAAAAATGCTTATTAGGAAATATGAAATTCTACTGAATTACATCTAAGCTCCTGAAAGTACAGAAGACACCCTATGACAAAGAAGTGAACGCGTGGTAAAAAACAAATATACGACTATCTTTGGAAAACACATATTTTGAACGCCGCCATGTAGCTCGCTTTAACTTATATATTATTGTACGGCAGGACTTGCTAACCAAGAATATGTTATGTGTTATGCCTTTAGTCTATTAATAAAATAATTATGGCCAAAAAAAAAATAGTGAGGGTGCCTGACAGCATGGAATCATTTCTGCTCATAAAATTTTTTTATAACGTGTTTGAAAAACATTACGTTACGGAAATAGCCTACCATGTTAACTCCTATTTGATTGGCGGGAATGAGATGTAAGACTAAACACGATTAGTTGGACTGCAAATACTAGTTTTTGTTGTTATGGGAAACGAATAGAAGGGGTACATTTTGGAAAAGATGGGTAAACATGGCATGATTGGTTAGGTCTGCCAATATACTCAATTCAGGGCGTCTGTTCCGGGCCACATCTTGTAATAAACCTACTAAGAACAGTGCGTTGAGCACCAGTGCATATTTTTTCTAAAATAAAAGCCTGGGACACGAGGCAGATCGGAATTTGTGCCTATTCATTGCCAGTCAACGAAACTGTTTATTATTTCCAATGAATTGTGGTAAGCTTGAAATATTTGATATCTTTTAATGAAAATTGAATGTGAATTGATGATTTGTGTCTGTATATGTGTGTAGTTCAGTGGCCAACTTGAAAAAAAACCTAAATATTGCTCCAACCTGACTAGGAGGTGTCGGAAAAAAGTAAAACTGCATGGGATTGCCAAACAGTACACTGACACCTATCTTATGGACTAGAAGGAAATAATGCTGGAATTGCAGAGGCGTAGTAACCATTAGGGAGGAGTATACTGGTGTAATTTGTTCCAGATGAAGCTGGCAGTGGCCTACAGCACTGAACGCAAGTGTTTGTTATGTATTGTGCTCATTGTGGAAATAGTTTATAACTTAGTTTTTAAATAGGAGGTACAACCTTCTTGTTTCAGGGACGGTGGTCAAAAGTCATTGAGGCAGCATTTGGCCTGAGTTTTACTGAATCCTGAGGCTGACAGCATACTACTGGGTCCAGATAGTGACCAGTGAGGTGGCTCCAGAACTCATTGAAGTAATCGAGCAGAGGAGTCTTTTACTGCAGTCATCACGAAAGTTAAGAAAGTGTGGCCAAGGAGCTCAACATTATGTGCCCCCCCCCCCCTCTAAAATTGACAGTAAATAAAGAGGGACTAAAAACTGTTTAAATTGACAGGAACTGTGAACTTTTCCCAATGATCAAACACTTGAAGTCATGATGACAAACAACACTCTAGCTTGAAAAAACAAAACCAGTAATAACTCATATTCAACGTAGTATTATTAATAAATGAATGTACCAAGTATTATACACTATGCCTATTATATTCAAGGCAAACCCTCACTTTATAAATATTTATCCATATATAGTGCTATCATGCCCTAGTCATGATGCATAAAGTGCATAAGCAATCTTAAATTGGACTAATACTGCAAATTGTTGCAATTAATTCATCAAGTCCATTTTTTTTTAAAATTAATTAAAATATTTATATTGTATTGACGGTGTACTCTCCATAGAAAAAAAAAGCGAGTTGCGTGATACTGTGGTTTCCGGTGCGCCTTCTGGCCCAGTATCTATGACTTTAGCACCTGTTCAACGGGAGAGTGGGCTCATCCCTAATCTGTTTATGTTCCCAGTAGTAGACTATTCGCAAGCAGCCTGGGGGTGTCACTGCTCTGCGCGGACCTTGTTTACCGAGGCGGCGTCCGAGCTCGTATGGTGAAAATATGGTTGCATTATCTTCAAAATAGCCCTGTCTTTCCTGCCATCCTGCAACTTTGAGTTAGGGAGTTCTGAGCTCCAGTCTCTTTCCCAGGCATTTTATCCTGGCCTGGCACGCATACAGAGGACCCCACTTCTGGTTCTAAGTTAGCAGTTGGGGACAGGTGGGGTAGCACACTGTGCATTCCCCGTCATCCAGGGGGCTCTCCAACTATGCAGAGCTTGCACAATGCTGTGCTCTGGTTCTGGGCTCACCCAAGGAATCCTCACGTCCTGCACAGAGCCACTTCCAGATACCCAACACCTGCCAACCCCCCATTGTAGAAATCTCCTGCATGCGGCCATCCAGTCAAGAGCCAGTATTAAGTCTGGTGCCCAAGTGATTCCCCCCAAGCTCAGTGTGCAATTCTGGGTTCTCATCATGCTGCAACACAGGGGGGATTGTGATGCTCAGCCATCTCTCTCAACTCTGCACCGATAAATGACATCGGGGACTTAACTGTGTCTCAGTACTGGGAGGCCCCGTTTCCGGGTACACCACACCCAGCCAGTTGAGGCAACGGTCGCCGTGGGCGTGTCTTCAGTGGGGAAGTTGTGGAGTCTTCCTGTCCATGTTCTTGCACATCCTAACACTGCCCGCAAGACATCGGAGGTTTGGAGAGTGGCCTTCTCTGCTTTTTTGAGCCGGGGTGGGCTCCCCGGGCAAGTCTCGATGGGGATCGGGACGTGTCCACGCGCCAGTGGGCCCAGCATCGGCCACATCTGTTGGAGGACTTGCTCTGCCAGGTTTGAGTTAGTAAATTCCAACTTTGTCATCTTCTTGGCATTGTGATGCTGGGGTGCCTGTGGGAGGTTTGCTCCTCTAGATCCGTTGTGTTTAGCCTGAGGATTCGCACCCTCAGTTACCAGGACTACCTCGAGGAGGGTGTGGCTCTTCACCACGCACAACGATCTTGGGGTATGAGAGGTTTTGCTAGGCCAAGAGACTAACACCGCAATGGTCGCTCCTTTCATGAACAGAATTCACTAGGCCTAGGGTGAAGCAAGGGGGGAAACCCACTACCCACAACACCAGCACATCATACCCCCTGTCTGTAGACTTTGCCCCTATATTGTATTATTTACCTAATTAATTTACACTATTATTATTACATACTCAATTTATAAGTTAATAAATACAAGACAATTAATCAACTAAAAATGTTACAAGACATTAGCACATCACAATTGACAAATGCAAACGAAAAAAATGATTATATTGAAACAAGCAAAAATCGGAAGTACATGCTGAGAGAAAAAAAAAAAATCTAGGTTACTACACATACACGTTAAATGATGACGTCACAGGACTCATAACTGACAAATATTTTACAATTATAAAATAAATGATAGGCAGATGAGAATGAAACAAATATAAAGGTATGTTATCAGGCACTCGCAGGAAATAAAGAAGTACCTTATTTGTAATAGATGAGAATGAACAGGATAGTTTACAAACAAGTTACGAAATGAATAAAATGAAACTCAATACGGCAAAATTACCACAAATATAACATTACTTTACAACTAAAACATCTAAGGTCGAATACTTCAGGAGCAAACGCAGTATGCTGTCGGCAAATCTCAACAGATGCTTTGCAAATGCAGTTACCCAACTAATTCCTATCAGAACGGTTTTTTAGATCTACTGACCATCTGAAAAGAGGTATTAGTCGATCTAAAAACTCCCAGCCCGCTTATACAAATAACGAATAGACAATCAATGACGAATAAAACATAGAACAATGAATTGCAGATAACATGCCCGAATAAAATGAAGTGGACTACACCTAGTTTTGATGAACCGACAAAGGTTTCAATATTCACTTATCTTTTTGCGCCCAGTGATCTTCTTCAGTTAACACCAGTATGCGTCAACGGCCAACTAGGCACAGTGAGCTGAACTTCATCGTTTTGATGGGGTTTCCGCTTGATATTCTTCTTGCAGCAATGCTTGTAGAAGGACATTAGGTTTGACTTTCGTAAGGCTCCCAACGGTTGTCATGGACTTGATCGAAACGGATGATGACGTATATTTGACCTCTGGTCACGTGCAGTGTCTTATAAAGTCATGTGAACGTATTGTAAACGTAAACAATCGTGTTGCGAAGAAATTTCTCGCTAATCTAACCTGATAAAGGAGAAGATTTTCGTATCCCCGAACTTGACCTACCAGTTCTCTGATACAGACGATCCGGTTAGCATATGGTCTGTGATCAGAATGTCATGGAAGTTGCTGAAGACCGTTGAATATTGATTAATAAGGAATGTTTATAATCTATGTTCATGACTTGAGTGTTCTGGTTCTCATTCATTAGTAACAATCGTGCTTTAATTATCTGATATGCGAATGCGTGGTAAGTGTAGCCAACAAGTGAATCTCTCAATGATCAACTTGATAAGTCCATCTTATTTGAGTCCACGAGGAAAACAGTTTATTTACGTAAGACAAACATACTTGACGACATTAGTTAATATAGATCATAGTAAGCATACGTGATAAATGAAATACTTGCAAACGTCATATTATGGGTCCATGTCGTACTTGAACAAACTGTCAAACGAACATCATGGCTATATACTCGCGCTGCTGGGTTTCAGACAACCGGTAGTGAGCGCATGTGTCCTGACGAGACTGAATCAATTACTTAATCATTTCTCTTCATTAATTACCATGGACTGACCCGTGTCCGTACTTGACTAAAATATATATATGTGCAGTAACATCTTGCACAACCTTGGAAGAGTAAGAAAATATCCGTCTTCACTACTTGACGGTCAATACAAAAAGGGTACGGTAACCTAGTCACCGAGCGTGACCATATCGACGCTTACATGTCACGACTTGACCGTGCATTTCGCGTTCATAACCCCGTAAAGTATAAAGATCAATTTATATTAATTCCATTGACGCTAATCATGCGCACTGCCAATTTCTAGCAAACGCCATCAATAAAACTACCGTAACAGACAGCACATATGTCAATGTTCAATTATACTATCAAACACAGGGCAGGTAGAGCGAATGGGAATGCTGACTACCTTTCTAGGTACCCTCTTGAGAATCAAGATCCCACAGATGGAGATGATGATGTTGCAATCAGTCACATAACATTGGTGCCAGCCTACACAACAGCTATACCCCAAAGGTTAGGTTTGCTGCAGAATATGGAGTTAGGAGCCGTGTCGGGAGTAGTGGAGATGAGAGATGCAACAGACCCAAATCCAGTCACAGACACAGGCGCGGCACTAACTTTTCCATCCTATTCTCTTGAGGAACGGTTAGTACTGCAAGAGGCTGATACTGATATAATGACAGTCTCCAGAATGATAAAGGATGGTACTAGACTGCCCAAGGAGGAGATGAGCAAGCAAAGAAGCTACTAAGGCAGCGTAGGCGCTTAATACTTATCAGAGGCTTGCTGTATCGGACAGTAAGCGGAACAAATGGGACTAAGATCACGCAACTTGTGGTTCCAGAATCTTTTTAAAAAAGCGAGTGCTGGAGGCAGTGCACAAAACTAGCCACCAAGGCCGTGACCGCATGTTGCAGATACTGAGAAGCAGGTGTTTCTGGGATGGCATAACGTCTGATGTAGAAGCATTCTGCAGAAGGTGCAGTAGATGCAATATAGCAAAAGCCCCGCATCTTAAGCTTCAAGGTCCGTCGGGTAACCTGCTGGCATCCAAGCTTTTTGAAGTAGTCGCCATGGACTTTACGCTGCTGGAAAGAGACGCGCGAGGCTACGAGAATGTACTCATTATAACTGATGTATTTAGCAAGTTTGCTGTTGCCGTCCCAATCAGAGACCAAAAAGCAACCACCGTGGCCCGAGCGTTGGTAGAAAAGTGGTTTTTGTACCTAGGTGTGCCGCAGAGGCTTCATTCCGACCAGGGTAGAAATTTCGAATTGGCGGTCATATCAGAACTGTGCAAAGTATATAGCATCGAGAAAAATCGAACAACGGCATACAATCCGCGGGGTAATGGCCAGTATGAGTGGTTTAACAGGACAATATTTGATCTCTTCATGCCATTATCCACCAATGAGAAACAGAGATGATCTGAGCATCTGGCAGAGGTCGTTGAAGTCAACAACGCTACTCCTCATGCAGCAACGGGTTACTCCCCTTACTATTTTTTGTTTGCGAAGGAGCCAAAAATGCCCATTGATTTCATATTGGGTCATTCATCGGGTGAAGAAGAACCAGCAACGGTTGACCAATGGCTTTAAGGGCATATTTCCAGGCTACGAGAGGCGCATGTAAGAGCAGAAGCACAGTTACAGAGGTTGGCTACAGTCAGAAAAGAGAGATGTGACAAGTTGTCGTGTTCTATTCCACTATAGGTGGAAGAACTAGTGAGGAAGAAAAGGCACCACGCTGAAAGGTCTATAATTCGTAACATGTGGTCAGAAGAGGAGTACATTGTTGTTCGTGCTCGCACAATGACAGGAGGTCCACATGTCATCCAACGGACAGATGAAGCGAGTCCGAGCATTAGAGTCACTGGCAACGAACTGAAACTAAGTGAAGACAAAAATGACTCCCCAAGTCCGGTAGATACGATGTTAGGCCTACCTGAGACACCAGCTTTCCCAAATGAGACAGACCCTGGGGAGGACGTACAAAGTCAAAACCATGAACCAGGCTGGTACACCCTGCAGCCGCTAGATAGTCCTACTCCGAGACGATCTGAGAGATTACGACTGAAGGGCCAGAGGTAGTGCAGTTGACGAGACGACATCAAAATTAGGCGGGAAATATGTGACACCGCGTTTCTGGCATATCATTTTGGCGGCCATTAGTCATGCCGCTGATGGAGTAGCAGCCAGTCAGAGAAGAACGGCGCCTAGACTGGCCCCGTGTTTTGAAATTCTTTGTCATTCCCAACGCTTATGCAGAGAGAACAAGTCACTGAATCGGTGCTGAAGTCTTGTTCAAGATCATGCCTAGGACATAACGTCCACGAACACTGTCTGGGTGTTCGGTAGAATTAAATGTTGTTCTATATAAGGCTTTGTGTTGCTTGAATTGCTAAGTCTGCTGCTGAGAAGGTTGCAAACGACCAATAATTACAACCCCTGTCAAACGATCCTTAATTAAATTTTCTTGGGTGTGAGGTAGCCACGTCGACATAAGTTCGCCTCAACCACACCTAGCCCCTGTCACATAACATTTGGGATAAAACTGATAAAAGTAATACGCCCACTAAACTCGATAGTCCATCGTGGAAACAGACTGAGGGGTTTATAGAAAAAGAAAGTCATCCCAACCCTTTGGCAATACACGTAAGAAAAGATCAGCCAAGCACAGATAAGTCCTAAGGGACTGAAAATCAATTCACTGATATTTGTATTTTGGTTTAAATGCAAAGTTTAACTCTATATAAGACTTTGTAATTATATTTCTCTAAAATTAACAAAATTATCACTCAACAACCCCTGTCTAGGATGATCTAATTAAATGTAATATTTGAAGGAAACAAAAACTCATTATTACATTTGTTTGATTTGATGTGTAGCAAGATCACTTGTCTGAATTTAGATTATTTTATTATCTCAAAGTGTTGAACAAAAATCTAAGTAATAAATGCTATTCGTTATATTTATATAATATGACTGCAGAGTATTGTTCAATTCATACTTCATTGTTGTAACAAGCACGTTGTGACCAGTAGTTATACACTCGTATTATTAGAATTAACCACCTATCCTTACAAATATACCTTATCTTCCACTATTCTAATCCTCGACTATACGTCAGGAAGGGGGCATCATCGAGCCACAGTCTATCAGACATAATTTTCGGATCAGATCTATTTTGACTTTCAGTGGTCTCAGATAATTCAGGACAGCAGTGGCAGAGATAAAGATCTGGAGCAGACATCTATTCTTCGTTATCTGTACCCATCGCTTTCTCTAAGTTCTGTCCCATAGTTTCCGCCATGCATTTCTTACTCCTTTCACGAGCCTGTACTTCTATTTAGAGAAACTTTCCTGGAGAACTATTGAGTTATCTGTTATTATCTCATATATTATCTACCACTTATAGGAGACTTGTAATTACTTATCTCACCGTCGCCACAATTAGTGAGCGAATCACAAGAGATATTTAAACGGGCCACAATAACGCCACGCCAGCTCTAGCATCAATGTCCTAAAATAATTAATAATTATGTTTTGGACGAAAATGTTATTAACGTGAGCGCAGGGGTTCATGTCAATCAATAGGCACCACCCTTCTAAGCTCACGTGGGGAAGAAACACGTGCAGGCACACATGATAATGTATATTCGTAACAACGTAATTGGGCATCGGTGGTAATCTTTTAAAAGCTATTTAAAAATTATAATAAAAAACTTAGGAAAAAGACACCGTTAATACAGTTACCATTTTATGTTATAAAAATAATTGACTAGTTTGTCTTTCCTGTTCTACCCACATGAGCAGCATAATGCGGCTAGATGTGGTACATTATTCTCGCGTGAGCCGTAAAATATGTTTGTTTGATTCTAGTCAAATTTTCTCATGTTCGTACTTGACGCCAAGTCATCATCATTATTTCCATTTTCGCTTCGTGTGGAGCATGAAGCCACACCTGTAGCTAGTCCCTAAACAAGAAGCCTTCGCCAAACATTCATACACTCTGCAGCAGTAGCTTGTGTAGAACGTTCTTTTACCTGATGATGTTGAAAACCTGATGCACAATTTCATGTTAGTAGCCTTTTACGACATGCCTGAGGAAGGCAGTAGTCCTGTTCGTTCTTTGCCTCCTCAGAGATTCCCCGGGAGCTACACGACTTGGAACAAATGTTTTATTTCATATTTGATTTGTATTTTAACATGTTCTTCATGGGAGCCGCGCTGGTGTAATGGCTACGGCGTTGTACTGGCGACCAGGTTTTCATGGTCTTAACGCACTATGGAGAAAGCCGAACAGAAGTCTGAAGTACTCACCTCCATTCACTGCAATGATGTTATATATATATACAATGACCTATTTTAATCCACACACTCACACACACACATGTGTATGTATGTGTGCGCGCGCGCGCGCTTCTAACTAAAGAAGATGGAGTTTACTTACTTAGTCGTTCCTCTTCTACCCTAAATAAATATTATACACACATAAAGGTATGTTTTCAGGCACTCTTCCACCCTGGAGTGTAGAGGTTTGCCAGAGAGAGAGAGAGAGAGAGAGAGAGAGAGAGAGCCATACTGTCCTATAGGCTGTCTTTCTCAAGGCCTGGTTCTAATCTAGTCCTCCCTCCTTCGGAGAGTGTCTAATGTTGTCCTCCCAGCGACCACTGGGTCGTCCTGAAGGTCTGGATCGATGGCTCTTAGTTTCCAATATTTGTCATGGTAGCCGATCTTCTCCGATTCCGCGGACATAGCCAAACCATCGTAATTGGACTGTTTTATCGAGTCTGCAGTGGTTGGGTTTTGAGGCCTTGCCGAATCGTCTGATTGTGGTCCATGTCTCTTCTTGTTACTTCAACCACCTTCCTCAGATACCTCATTTCTGAGTTTTGGATCTGGCTTTTGTGGATTGTCGTCATTGTCCGTGACTCGCATCCATAAGTCAGGACTGGGCCATAAGTGGAGCCTATACAGCCATCTTCGTCTTCTTGCTAATTTCTCTTTTGCTGAGGAATCCTCGATTTATGGCCTGAAAAAAAGTCTCACAGCTTCTGCTCATCGGGTGACAAACTCTTCTTTGATGCATCCCTTCCACTCTATGACAGCTCCTAAGAATTTAAGTGATCAACCTGCTCCAGGGCCTGTTCTCCTGGCATAATGTGATACCTTTTTTTCCTCTCATGATATCACCATGATTTTTGTTTTAGAGCTGCTGATGACCATCCCTCTCTTCTCCAGCTCTTCCTTCCAGACTTGCAGGTTGGATTGAAGATGTGCCTCTGATTATAATCCCCCAGTATCCCACTGAATAATTTCTTGTCCTCTCCTTACATACTTTGATGACATCGTCCATGAAGAGTAGACAGAATATCACCAAGTCTTACTTCAGAGGTGGTCCTGAACTCTTCTGACTTACAGTTTCTCACATAATTTCTGCAAATATTGTAGAAGCTCTCTATAGCATGGATAAGGGGTGCTGGAGTGTTCTTCCTTGCCAAGCAGTCCCAAAGTTTGCTCCAGTGAACCTTGTCAAACGCCTTCTTCAGATCCAAGAAACAATTATGCATCTCACCTTTATACTCAATGGCCTTTTCACTCAGCTGCCTGAGTGTGAAGATAAGGTCTTGAGCACTTCGGTTTGTTCAGAAGCTCAACTGGACCTCATCCATTTGGGGCTCAGCTAGGCGTCTGAGTCTCTGCTCCAGAATTCTAGAGTAAATTTTCCCAGGGACACTGAGAAGAGATTTGCCTTATGATTTCTACATTGTCGTTGTCACCCTTTTTAAATATGGGTGTTCTGAAAATGGAAATAATAACAAGAACCATACAAGTATCAGTGGAACAAGAATGAGAAGAAGACGCTGGCAAAGGATTTGGCACACAGTGAGGAAAACTGTTGACAGCTTTACCAGACAGTCCTTGTTCTGGAATCCTCAGGACAACAGAAGTACAGGCAGAGGGAAGAGCACATGGAGAAGTGAGCTAGAGAGAGAAATAAACAATGATGAGAATGAACCGGAAAGACTTTGAGCTAATGACACGTGACAGGAGGCCTTGGCGTGTGTTTGTTCAAGGCCGTATCTCATTGGAGAGCTATTAGATATTGATCGATTGATTGATTGATATGCTTACTGATTGTTTTAAGAACATCAGCTTTGAAAAATTATGTCATTCATTTTGGTGTGTGGGTTAAAATCTAAAAACCGCCTGACACAAAAAGAATTACTCTTTTAGCAGGAGCGTTGGAAGTCATTCACAATATTACGGTTACGGCTCAAATTTGTCAATTTGATCTATTGTTTTTGTATGAGAATTTATGTTGCAGGCGTCCGTGTGTCATTGGGGCCCGAAAGAGAAGCAAGGAATAACAACATTGTACTTGACCACGTAATGTCCTACAAAACGATTAATTGGGGTTGGGCATGTAGTAGGCTACGTCATGCTATAAAAAAACGTAAGCCAGTCATAATCTCTTCCTACAGCGAAATAGTATCGGTTACTTCCCTTAGTTATCTCTTCCTACAGCCGAATAGTATCGGTCTCAGAAAATGCTAACAGATAGCAAACTAATTACGAGTGAATTTCTTTGTACGGAAAACTCTTTTTATGGCTACGACTAACATTTTATTCTTCACCATTCCTTTGCCAAAATTTGAGGTCAGATGTTTTATTTAAGTATAGGCCCGAGTAAAAGATATGAAAACACCATCTTTGCCAGCCCTAGCAAGAATTCTGCTGCGTAGGTAAGATTCCATTTACTTGATAGGAAAACATCATCTTTGCCAGCCATACCAAGAATTCTGCTGCGTGGGTAAGATTCGATTTACTTGATAGGAAAACACCATCTTTGCCAGCCCTAGCAAGAATTCTACTGCGTGTGTAAGATTCCATTTAATTGTGTTTTGTTTGCCTTGTGTATACTATGTATAATTCGTGTATGACTTTTGATTTTATCACCTTTGTAATATAACTGATGCTTACATATTGTATAGGTGTAATATCTGAATAAACATTTATGACACATAAGGAAGGGAAACCCGAAGCCTGTAAACAGTAAATAAATATTAGACAAACATAAAGGTATGTTTTCAGGCACTCGTAAGAAATAAAGAAGTAGAACACTAGACAACAGAAAAACAACAGACCTGAGTGGCTTACCCAGGACTCGAACCGCGGACCTTCCGTGCGACAACACCACCTAGCTATGCAAGCGAATCACACTATCCTCCCGGCCATCTAGGCATTACCAAAAAAATGATGCTTCGATGACTAGTCACTAGTGCGAACCGCAAGACACAACCCCGGAAGTTTACAATAGGCAGCCCAGCCTATTAATGACGCTATCAGTTCTGTCGTTCCCCTATTATACAGTATAGATCAGTCCACACAAGACAAAAAACAGAGGGTAGGTTTTTGGTATTGTATAAACATTTATAACACATAAGGAAGGGAAACTATTTACTATTAAAGGACGTATCAAATCTTTTCCTAAATGACCCTAAGAAAGGGAGTTTCGGGGAGAAACAAAGTGAAGAAAATACAACAACTTAAATTCATCTTGTATAAGAAAGAAACAGCGATAATTTTAAGAGAGGATTTGGTCTGCTGGCCACATTGAATCTCCTGATAAGTTTGATAATAATTAATAAAATCATCATCTCAACCCGTAACCCGTCATGGGTCATAGGGGTGCCATGGTGGAAGCATCAGCAGACAGGGTCCTCCACTGCTCTCTATCCTCAGCAATGTGTACAAGTGTGGAAAAACCGTGCCCTGCCCATTCTTTGGTGTTATCAGCCCAGGATTTTCTTTGCCTTCCTCTTCTCCGTTTACCTTCGACTGTTCCCTGGAGGATCGTTTTCGAAAGAGAGTCATGACGAGTTACATGCCCAAACCAGGCGAGCTTTCGACGTTTCACTACTGACAAAAGTGGTTCTTGGTGGCCTGCATAGGTGTTTATTTTCTCTCTAACATAGACATTTGTTTTGTGCTCTTTATAGCAAATGCGCAGAATTCTTCTATAACATTTATACTCGAAAGCCTGAATCATTCGCTCCGTATCTGCAGTGAGTGTCCAGCCCTCACACCCATACAAGAGAATAGATAATACAAGTGATTTGTATAATTTGATCTTCACAGGAAAACTGATGTTACTTTTCCAGATCACATTCAGCCTTGTCATGGCAGCTGAGGCCATTTCAAGTCTTGTCTTGATTTCTTTACTTGATCTTCCATCACTACAAATAGTGGACCCCAGATATTTAAAGGTGTTAACTTCTTCTAACGTTTGCCCATTTAACGTAATGTTGGTCGGAACATGTTTCTTATGGCTATTCACCAATATCTTGCTTTTTTCTATATTAATTTCCATCCCATACGTTCTTGTTACTTTCTCCAGTCTAGAGGTAAGGTCTTGAAGTTCTGATTCTATTCCAGCTATAAGATCAATATCATCAGCAAAACGTAGATTGCAAAGAGGTCGGCCTCCAATCGATATGGTTGTTTTATAATCGTAGAGAGCCTCCTGCATAATATGTTCTAGATATATATTAAAGAGCACTGGGGACAGGATACATCCCTGACGAACTCCTACAGTTGTTTTGAAAAATTCTCCAATGTCATTGCTTGCAAAAACAGCACTGCTTGCATCCTTGTATAGTGCTTCAATGATATCTATGATATTGGTATCAAAATTGAATTTTCTCATTATTTGCCATAAGCCTTCATGCCAGACTCGATTGAAGGCTTTTGTGAAATCTATAAAGTTATGGTATAAATCGCGTTGATGCTGGAGATGTTTTTCGATCAGTGATCTAATATTGAAGATTTGTTCTGAGGTACTTCTTTTTGGTCTAAAGCCAGCCTGTTCCTCGGACAAGATTTCTTCTGATTTTCTGTTTTATTCTGTTCAAACGTATCCTTAACATCACCTTACTTGGATGACTAATAAGGCTAATGGTTCTGTAGTTCTTGCACATTTTTAGATTTCCTTTCTTTGGAAGCGGTATTACTAATGACTGCGTCCATTCTTTTGGCCATTTTTTAGTACTCCATATCTTCTGGCAAATTGTTGTCATGGTTTTTACTATATCTTCTTCTTCGATTCTTAACCACCGACCGTCAAAGCAGTCAGTGGCCATCACGCCTAGTGGCGTCTTGTAGGGCAACAACAAATTGATTCCACTTTGCTCGGTCGGTGGCCATCCTTCGTACAGTGCCCCAACTCTGGTTCATTCTTTGCATCCCAGCCTCCACAGTCCTCCGCCAAGTTGTTTTTGGTCGGCCTCTCTTTCGCTTTCCTTCAGGGGTCCAAAGCATAGCTGTTCTTGTGATGGCATCGGGGTCTCTTCTGAGGACATGACCAACCCAGCTCCAGCGTCTGCCAGCTATGATGTTGTGCATGTCCTCTTGCTTGCTACGAGTAAGCAGATCTTGGTTGGTGATGGTATTCGGCCAAAAGATGCGGTGAATTTTTCTTAGGCATGTTGTGTGAAAAGAGGACAATTTTGACATTTCCTTCTCTGTGACTCTCCAGCATTCCGCACCATAGAGAAGCACAGAAAGCACACAACTCTGGTATAATCTTAATTTTGTGCTTGTGCTGTATTGGGAGGACTTCCAGATGTTATTTAGGCTAAAGAAGGCCGTTCTTGCCTTATTCATTCTGATGTTGATGTCTTTGCCTGCCCCACCGTCTGGTGTTACTATGCTTCCTAGGTATGTGAAGGTATCTGTCTGTACCAGTTGCTGATTCCTTACTGATATGGGCTCAGGGTTGCTCACATTGAGCGTCATGACCTCAAACTTCTTTAAATTGATGTTCAAGCCCACCTGCTGGCTAAATTTATTAAGTCTATCCGTTTTTTCCTGGATGTGTTGATGTGAATGTGCCAGCTGTGCAATGTCATCTGCATATTCCAGATCTTCCAATGTAGAAAATGTAGTCCATCTTATTCCTCTTGGACTGCCCTCTGTTGTCTGGCGCATCACCCAGTCTATGACTGTTAAAAATAGAATGGTTGATAAGGTACGGCTTTTGCGCACAGGCGTATGTCAATCCTTTGCTGAAATACAGCTGTCTGCATTAGCTATAAATATATAACGTGACGTATGTATCGTCTGCCCATGCGCAGCCGAGCGGTCAGTTTCCCGTGCAATTGATAAAATGTAAACAGCCCTGACGAGACGTGCCATGTTTGTGTTCCCGTGGTGAATGTGTTATTCGATATATTTTCTCAGTGGCTTGTAATGAGATTTGGTCGCCACGATTGTATAAAATGTGTTTATGGGCCGTCAAGGGTTACAGCTTCCATGGAAAGCATTGTGACTGTATTTTGAGGTAAACATTTTCGATCGTCAGCATATAATTACATTTGCCGCCATACTTCGTTCACGGCTTGATTTAACCGGTATGCTAGTCTCGTACGGCCAGAATTGAGATTTATGAATTGTATGCCTCTTACATTGTTTACCACGATGGACTGACACTGGACCTTAATGAATGCAATCTACCTAATGTTATTTATGCTGAATTATTGTTGGAGCTACTGTGAATAAATTTGGATGTGGACCAGTCTTCACCAACTCATTGATTAATCATTAACACTGTTGTACGAGCCAAGAACGATACTGTGTGGCTGTGTTCAGGTGAAAAGTATGATGCTAACCCTTTGTCTACTCAACCTAGCCTTCGCGTAAACATCAGCAACGATTGAAGACATACTCACCAAGCCAGAACCTAACTGCCCCGCATATAACATTCCTTGATAGCCATTACACAACACCTCCTTTCATCGAACATATAGCCTCTTCCACTTCTTCCCGTAATATTGCTGCATTTCCGAGTTCCCTGTTTTCTTCTTCTTCGATCTTTAGCCGCCGACCGTCAAAGCAGTCAGTGGCCATCACGCCTAGTGGCGTCTTGTAGGGCAACAACAAATTGATTCCACTTTGCTCGGTCGGTGGCCATCCTTCGTACAGTGCCCCAACTCTGGTTCATTCTTTGCATCTCAGCCTCCACAGTCCTCCGCCAAGTTGTTTTTGGTCGGCCTCTCTTTCGTTTTCCTTCAGGGGTCCAAAGCATAGCTGTTCTTGTGATGGCATCGGGATCTCTTCTGAGGACATGGCCAACCAGCTCCAGCGTCTGCCAGCTATGATGGTGTGCATGTCCTTTTGCTTGCTCTGAGTAAGACGATCTTGGTTGGTGATGGTATTCGGCCAAAAGATTCGGTGAATTTTTCTTAGGCATGTTGTGTGAAAAGAAGACAATTTCGACATTTCCTTCTCTGTAACTCTCCAGCTTTCCGCACCATAGAGAAGCACAGAAAGCGCACAGCTCTGATATAATCTTAATGTTGTGCTTGTGCTGTATTGAGAGGACTTCCAGATGTTGTTTAGGCTAAAAAGGTTGTTCTTGCTTTGTTCATTCTGTTGTTGATGTCTTTGCTTGCCCCGCCGTCTGGTGTTACTATGCATCCTATGGTATGTGAAGGTGTCTGTCTGTACCAGTTGCTGATTCCTTACTGATATGGGCTCAGGGCTGCTCACATTGAGCGTCATGACCTCTGACTTCTTTAAATTGATGTTCAAGCCCACCTGCTGGCTATACTTATTAAGTCTATCCGTTTTTTCCTGGATGTGTTGATGTGAATGTGCTAGTAGTGCAATGTCATCTGCATATTCCAGATCTTCCAATGTAGAAAATGTAGTCCATCTTATTCCTCTTGGACTGCCCTCTGTTGTCTGGCGCATCACCCAGTCTATGACTGTTAAAAATAGAGTGGTTGATAAGGGGCATCCCTGTCGTACTCCTGTCTTCACCTCAAAGTTTAGGTTGCTCTGCCCAACACTACACGTAAAGTTGGCATAGAGGCGTTTTATGATTGACACTATGCAGCTTGGAACTCCATAAGCCCTCAGTATTTTCCATAAACTGTCCCTATGTATACTGTCAAAAGCCTTTTCAAAATCAACGAAATTAATGTACAGCTGTCTTTGCCATTCTGAGCACTGCTCTATAATGTTCCTGAGCGTAAATATATGCTCTACACATCTTCTGTTCTTTCTAAATCCTGCTTGTTCTTTCCTCAGTTTGTGGTCTACTGCTTTTGAAATTCTCTGTATAATTATCCTGCCTAGTATTTTGCTGGGAACTGAGAGAAGAGTGATTCATCTCTAATTATTGCAGTCTGCAAGATCTCCTTTCTTGGGCAATTTGACAATTATTCCTTTGTTCCACTCTGTTGGTGTTGTCCCTGTTTTCTAGACTTGTGCAAATAGTGGTTCTAATAGTTCTGCTACTAGCTCTGGGTCTGTCTTAAATAGCTCTGCATTTAAGTTATCATTGCCAGGAGCTTTTCCATTCTTTAACCCTTTGATTGCTGTGATGATTTCTTCTTTTCCAGGAACGTCTGTATTAACATCTAGATCGTTTTCAGCCTCAGGAACATTCAATTGTGTCTCTGGTGGTTCCTTGTTCAGAGTTTCTCTGAAATGCTCTGCCCATCTTATTTTCTGTCCCTCTGCTGTCGTGATGAGATTTCCTTGCTTATCTCTTACTAATGTAATATTGTTTGCTCCTCGTTTTCCGCTGATGAATTTAGTTATTTTGTATACTGTGCTTTGTTCATTTCTCAGTGCTGCCTCTTCTGCCTGTCTTGCAAGATCGTCTAGGAAATTCCTTTTGTTGGCTCGGGTTTGGCGTTTAACTTCCCTGTCCAGTTGACTGTACTGTTCGCTATATAGTTGCTTTAACCTGGGGGACTTCGCTTCTGTTTTCTTTCTTTTCATTTTCTTTCTCATCGTTATGGTGTTTAATGTTTCTGGTGTTATCCAGTCTTGCTTCTTCCTTTCCTGGAATCCCAAACATGATTTGCTGCTTTCCTTATATATTGTTGAAATGGTGTTGAATTTCTGGTCTATATCGTCAGTCAATGTCTTTTCCTGACTTTTGGCAAATTGATATCGTTTTTTTATGTCAGCCACAAAAGCTTTTCTGGTAAGGGGGTCCTTCAATTTGCTGATGTCAAACCTTTTCTGTGTAGTTACAGTTGGTCCAGCCCTTCTTAGTTTCACTTTCAGTTTTGCTACTACTAAATGATGATCACTTCCTACATCTGCACCTCTTCTTGCCTTCACATCTTGTAATGCATGTCTCCATCTACCGTTAATCATAATGTGGTCTATCTGGTTTCTGTCCCGACCATTTGGTGATTCCTATGTTAATTTGTGAATTTCTTTATGTGGGAAAAGTGTTCCTCCAGTGACCAGGTTGTTAATGCTACAGAAACTTATTAAATTATCCCCTTTTTCGTTTGCTGTTCCGCTGCCGCATTTCCCCATTACTCTTTCATTATGTGTATTGTGTGTACCAACTTTCGCATTGAGGTCTCCCATTACTATAATAAGATCATATCTTGGTGTGTCTTCCATTTCTTTCTGCAGTTGTTGATAGAATTCATCCTTGACCTCTTCATCGCTATCACTTGTTGGTGCGTAGCATTGTATTATTGTAGTATTGGTGAATCTCCCTCTCAATCTTAATCTTATCAGTCTGTTGTTGATGGGTTTCCATTCCAGTAATGTCCTTTCTATTCCTTTCTGTAGAATAATGGCTACGCCTTCATTGTGCTGTCCATCCTCTCTTCCAGAGTAAAGTACTGTTTCTCCTGTTGCTGTTTTAACTTTTCCTGCCCCTGTCGATCTGCTCTCGCTTATCCCTAGGATGTGTAACCTATAGTTTCTCATTTCTGCTGTGACCTGTTTTAGTTTACCCGTCTCGTTCATTGTCCTGACATTCCAAAATCCTATTCTTGTATCATGTTTTGCGGTCAGGACGTCCGTTTTCATGTCAGTGGCTTCCTTTCGGCTTTCACCACTGACAGTCATACAAGCCCCAGACTCCGGATGTCCATCCCGCATCAAAGTTTGTTCATTTATTGTTGTTTCCGTAACTTCATTATTTTTTTACATAGACAGGGGTGGCAGCCCTATGCTAAAATCCCAAACCTAGAGGACCAGGGTGTCTGCTTTAGTCTGACCCCTGCCCGTGCAAACCTGTCCAGCTTGGTAGAACCTTCCAGGAGTAAAACGCCCGCTGGCATAGCTCTGGGGGTAATCAGGGTACGCAAGCCGCCATATCTCGACAAGGTATTGACACCGGTGATGGCAGGTTTTCACACTTAATGTTATTTAATATGCTATAGACAGTGTCGAGTTTACAGTTATATAATTCTTTACAATATTCAGTCCACCTTCTCATTACAGCTGTTTTTCATTGAGCAGAGCCCCATTGCTATCTTCTATGACAGTTACCCTAAAATTAATAAAATAAGCTCCCGTAAAAATAGAAGAAAATAAACAGTCAGATATATATACCAACCAATAACAACAGTCAGTGTACTATACACTGGACACGGAAGTTGCAGGGAAAATTACAAAGAAAAGTTGTTTAATAAAGTATGTAGGTTCATGATTGTTGGTGTTTACTGAATGAATAAATGACATAAATGAAAGAATATAACAATTAGTGCCCGAGAGCATCCTTTACAAACGCTAGTGTTAGATAATTTGAAATTTACACTGTCCAGCGTGGAATCGGTTTCTGGTATCTGGTTGTAATTTGTGATGTTAGTACAGGTCACTTGTGACTATGCTCCACTCAACGTTCAAAAGTCATTTGAGGTCAACCGCTGACTCAAGAAACAAGATCAGGCCTAGGGTTGCCCGGCTCTTCCCTTTAACTATATGATTAATGGAGATCTCAAGCCTTTCCTGGTTCGAACTTGATAGGGAATTAAAAGAAACAAGGCGCCGTAAATGCTCCTATCTTAAAGAGGGTCTTTATGCGTCTATTCATTCCTAACATCATTCAGATTTTAGAATACATAATAGTGACAATAACCTATTAGGCTTCTAGTTTAATTGGCAACAAATTGACTGTTGCGCACATATTCTTTTGTGTGACGCACAGATTACTGTTGGTACGCATACAAATGTAAAATGTATTTATTTGTCTGATAAAAATATATTTATCTTTGAATTCACGATTCTTAATCTAAGGGACAGAACTCAGATTAGTCGATGTGTATTAATTCTATGAGTTATCTGTTCTTGTATCTTTCCTGAATATCGAACTTGGCGTATGAATCTAGACTTATGTCATATTTTGTGTCTGGTATAGCCAGAAACAGATTATTCTTGTTTAGGTTTATGCAGGGATGTTTATGATCCGAATCTATGTTTACTCCTTGTCTGTTTGAGACGATTCGGTCTTATATCGTGTTATCTTTGTATGTCTATGTCGGACTATTTTCCTTGTACTGTACTTTGGGGTCAGGCACTTTCGGCGCATGAAGATACGTTAGGGAGTGCTTCGGTGATGAAGGAGCTTGGCGGGATGTCATGGCTTTAGACCTGTCCAAAGTCTGTGATCTCTATGATTTATTATGGGAACGAAGATAGTTTCTTCTAGGATTGTGAAGTCTACGAGTTCTCCAGTGTTGATTCAGTAACGCCAGGAGAGCGTTTGTGTTTGCTAGTGTATTTCCTATGCCAAGGTAAAAGAACTGTTCACTGAACCCTTTCATTCCTAGGCTGTGTATTATCCTCACGCAAACCAGTGGTGAATATGATGGAGGCTCCAGGGGGAGCAAAGGTCAACTCAACCGACGCAGGATTATGCAAATATGGAGTGTGAGTGTGAAGTATGAGTAAGGCGAATGGTGGACTGTTCGTGTGTTGACCCGTATAAGGCACTCATTCACTCATTATGATAAGTCACCAATGCAGATCACTGTAGTCGTTTCAATAGTTTAATTGGACGCACACATTTGACAGAATGGGTACAGTTACAGGAACATGTGTCGACATAAACAGCATAATGTTGATCAATGGACTACCGTCCTAAATTAGCATTCATGAAGAATAATCTTGCAATGGAACATCTGTAAACACCAAGATTTCCATTGTTTATAAATACAGTCAGTAGACCTTACTGACCGAGCATGTCAATTAAGCAATACTGTTCAAACTTGACTCCTAAACAGGATCTCTTTCTAGCGGAAAATCCTTTAGGTAAATTACAGCAAATCTCTGTGAAGATAATGTTAATTTCTTTATAATAGAGATCCCTCAATCATCACCTGATAATAAGGAAGTTTTCCCGTTCTCTGCTAATGATTTACAATAAGTAGAATTCCAAAATCAATCGAATTCCACAATGGCTGCTGGTTCCCGGTTGAGCATCACTCACTATACGGGTGTATAGCCAAATCTTCAATCGAAGCTTTGTTCATCAACAATAAATGATTCTACAAGGATCAGCATATTCTGTCCTCATAGTTGCTGCATACAAACATATTTAGTGCTGCTGGATAATATGTCGTCCTGACATATTCATAGGTAAATACATGTAAACGTCTGCCCATCTTAAGCCTAGGAATGAACGAAGTCAGCAAAAGTACGTTTTTTTACCTTGACATAAGAAATGCACTAGCAAGCACAAAAACGCTCTCCCGGCGTTATAGAATCACAACTGGGGAACTCATGGACTAAACGATCCTGGAAGAAACTATCTTCGTCCCCAGAATAACTTAAAAGAGATCACAAACTCTTGGGCATCTCTCCGACATGACTTCCCGCCATAGGCCTTGACAACCGAAGAACCCTCTCACCTATCTTCATCCGCCGAGAACACCTGACCCCTTAAAGTACAGTACAGGAACAAATAGTTCCACTAAAACATACTAAGATATCAAGATATAAGACATACTTGTCCTACATAGACAAGAACTACACATCGATTCGTGCCATAGACATTCTGAAGCAAGAACAATCTATTCCTAACCAAACACAGAATAGATTCAAGTAAGTCTAAATTCCTCCGCCGAGTTCCATTTTTTAAGAACGCTACAAAGAGCGATAACTCACAGAATGACTGAGTTCCGTCCCTCAAGACCAAAACATGCATTCAAAGATGAATATATCTTTATCAGACAATTAAAACATTTTACATGGTATGCGTAATCCGTGCGCCAAAAAATATGTGCGCAACCCCCCCCTCTCCCTTACTTGCCGTCAATGGGACTTCTCAAAATATCCAGACAGCGTGACCTTTACCTGCTCTCCTTGACAGTCGCGGAGGTCATTGTGAAACGTAAATTGTTCTGGTCAGTTACGATTCAGATGTACGTATTAGGTTAGGATACAATTATTGTCCTGAAGATTGATTAAAAGTTCGAGTTTTGATTGGCATTACCAAACCTTATATGTGTTGATTTGCGAAAAGTTCTTAAGTCTTAAATTGTTTATGTATATTAAATATCATAACTCCATGTTAATATGTATTACTACTAGCGTTTGTTAAGTAAAGATTTACATAAGTATTGTATTAATACACGAATATCATTTACATTGCGTATTGCACATTGCTATCCATATCCCATACTGTTTTAAGGCAAAGTGTATAAACAACTTGTATGCGTTCCCCGTTTTACGCATTATAAATCTACTGGAACCCCTCGTTTTACGAACACAATTGTTTTTCTTGTTTTTTGCTCACATGTATATTGAGATCTTGTAATATTTTTTTTAGTTGGCTTACAGGTATACTGAGATCTTGTAAAAAAAATTTTAGTTGGCTTACGGGTATACTGAGATCTTGTAAACAATTTTTAGTTGGCTTACATGTATACTGAAATCTTGAATGAAAAAATTTTTTTTAATGTTTTTACTTTTTTTGGGCTCACATGTATACTGAGATCTAGTACAAATTGTTTTCATTTGGCTCACATGCGTATGCCCCCATTCAATCACTTGTACCAGTATCAACAAATTTTTTCTCAACCATTGTCCATTGCCAATTGGCTCATAAGTATATGCCCCCCTTTTATATTTTGCTCCAGTATGTATGTTAGGGACTTGATATTTTTAGTTGATAGGACGAAAATGTCTCCCCATGGGATACATTTTTGTGGCCCCGGGACTTGAGTGGCCGGCTGGCCAACACTAGCATTTATACGTGCTATAATACTACATAGAATAAGAATGACAGATGTTAAAAGTAGATACGGCGTTTTCGCACAAAATGCAGTATGATTAAAAGTTCAGTTAGCAGTCAGGACTCTGAGAGGGTAAGACAGTGCAGTCCCAGAAAATAAAATTGAATGGGTTTTTTGCGTGGGATTTTGTGAAGTGAGAGTTGTTATTTTGGGTTTTTTTCCATTGTAAAATGGTGTGACAAAAGTCGAGAAAACAAAGACGTGTGCAAAATGTCGAAAACAGAGAGACGTGTGTAGAAAATTGTAACGTGGGGAAAAAAGAATGAGACGTGTGGGAAAAGGCGGGGAAAAAACAGGCGCTGTATAAAAAGGAGAGATGTGGGCGATAGACATGATTAGATAGAAACAATTTTTGCTAGGCAGTTATAGTACTTAGGTGACTCCGTCTTTTAGATTATCAAGACCAGTTTATATTTTTTCTTCAGTTTATATTTTCATGTTGGTTATATACGCGCTATTTTGTTTAAGCGTAAGTAACACGCACTTCATCATTGTGTAAATACCAGTGCTGTTCTTATGACGTGCAATAAATTCAAGTTGAATTTTCTACATTGCTGTTTTTATTGGAACGTTACAGTTGGATCATTTAACAAACCATTATACGATATATTGCTTATCACTAAACCTAAAAGGGTAAGAACGAACCTGGAAAGGAAAATAAACTTCAGTCAAGAATCTCCATCTCAGGCGGAAGGCCTTTAGCCACTTGAACAGAAACATATAAAGAATTAGCTCTCGTCAATATAACTACCTGCGCACAAGTAAATAAAACGGGCACACTATCTTTGAGGAGCTAAAGGATAGTGAATGAATGAGAACAGTTATTTCTGATACCCAAATATAACGATCTTCTCCCTCTTCCACTCAGTCCAAATATAGTAAATCAAAACTGGAAAATTTTGTGAAATTATGTATGTGCTGGTGTGCCTTCCCTTAAAAAAACAGACAAACAAACAATTAACACTTAAAACAACCCAAAAAAAAGTAAATTCTCTCGTAACTGCCCTGATGTTAACATGGTGAAAAGGTGTTCGGGATGACACCCAATCCACCAATTATCTGCCATCATCCACACGAGCACCCAATCAGACTACCCCTTATCCTCACACCATCATTGATCCTTATATATTAATTTTAGTTCTTGTTATATACTGTTTTACTGTATTGTGCGATTCTCTAGGTCTATCTACTCTCAACGTCTATCTGTTCCACAGTTATGGATGAATTGCATGTCTGTAAATAATCTAATATTGGTTTTCTCTGTTGTTCATTCTCCTGCATTTTAGTAGGAAATTATTATGTTTTCTTAGACACTGTACAATAAGGTTCTTTTTTCTAAAAGAGCCCATTCCTAGTCAAAGAAGTTTCTTTTTGCTAGGAGTTTTTAGTTCTCTAAGTACCTGACACGTTCTTGCTGGAACCTTGAGTAATAAGATCGTCACTATCTAACACTGTAGAACTCTGTTTACTTCCATTGACTCAGATATGTTACATAAAAGGTAAAGGATCCCGTTACACGCCCATTGAGGCATATTGGGAATATGGTGTTAGGCCCATATTTTCTTGACCGTCGGCACACTAGGGGTGATGTGGTCAGCATCACGCCGGCCGCCTTAATCTTCCCAGAGTTGCTCTGGTACCCATTTGGGACTGGGTCGACCCAGGAGCCGTTTGCGGCCTAAAAAAAATCCCACCTCATCTGGGGATCGAACCATAGACCACTGAGCAAGGAAGCGAGTGCACTAACCACTATGCTACCGCGGATCCCTATGTTACATAAGGTGTATGCTTTAACAGCTGCTTTACGAACTGGCAACCAAATAGGACCTTTTCAGCAGATACGCCAGCGTGTTAGACAGGGAGGGATGTGTGCGATCACCTAATCTGTTCTAACTGTACAATTTCGACAGGGAAAACGGGACAGCCAGTTCTCTCTCTTTCTTTCTTTTTTTTTTAATGGGAAGCCGAGTCACCGTATCTCAGTCGCCCAATGAGCATAGTTCTCATTAAGATTCATCCATACGATCTTTTCCGAGTGATGTGAATCCAGTGCCTTGTAATCTACGCTATGTTTAGCTGTGTCCAGTTGCTTGGAAAAGTAATGGGAAAAAAAACGGAAACTATTATGTTGACGGCACTCGTAAGAAACAAATAAAAAGTAGGATATTAGATAACATAAAAGTAACAGCATTGATAGGCTCACCGAGGCGAACCAGGGATCATCCGAACTATGTCACCCCTTCGCTATAATAGCCCCTTCAGTCATAACTATGGGAATACGCCCCTTCACTACGGAATAGAATTATGAAAGAACACACAGCCAGATTAGTACCCCCCAAAAAGGTACTTCGTTGGTAGAGATCATTCTCACGACCCTGCACGCAGCTATGGAATATATGGCATCGAAACGACCCAGACTTATCACCCCCTACACTCCCTCATTCACCGGTATATGCCAGATAACACAAGACAACGACAGTAATACTGTGTCCAGGAAACGGTAGAAGAATTGGAATAGTACATAATATGTTGGGTCAGATTAACAGATGCATGCACACAGAAATAAATAAAGAAGGAAAGCCATGGCTCGTGAACAATAAATCAATAACGAAAATGGTTGTGAGGCTGGCACTGGTAATAAAGACAGAAATAGGACACTTTAGTTATTGTTATTGTTGATCAGAACAGACATCATTGCACTCCGGGCGAACCATAGGTGGCTCAGTCTCCCTCAGCAAATGTCGAAGGTTATGAATGCTCACTAATCCTGTTGCGCGCTTGTTGTATTTTGTACGCGCCGGATGCATCCTGTCATATGTCCATCCTTGCTGGTTGTGACATACTGTAAACAAATACCGTACTTCGGTTCGTCTCTTATAAGAGCAGAAGGAACAGCCAATCAGGAACTCACGATTCACGCAAGATGGCGGCGATTCATTTGCATAATTATTATGGGAAAATGGCAGTGAACAAAAGTGTGTTACGATCGTGCAGTTTTAAACTCATTAAAAATAAACGGATGGACAAAATATAATTGTACTTCACCATTTCTTTAAGGAAGAATAGACGCGTGTTTGGATATAGTTAGGAAGAAAATGCCTGCTTTATTTCATGAGTTATGGACAAGTAAGTGTGTCGAATAGTTCGATAAATGATGCAAAGTGCTGTTTCAAAAATCAAAGTAAATTGAAGGAAGGACGGATTTTAAAAAGACTGGTATGGAAAGAAAGCTACAACTCAGCTGATAAAAACAAGATACGCTGGAAAGCAACAGATGTTGTGGAAGTGGAGAACGACGAAGTTATGTGTTAGGTGAAGCACAAACTGACAGAAGTCACTCGACAAAGCCAGAAATATTTTGGGACAACGTCTGGATGACGTCAGAGCTTCAACGGACGCTCGAGAAGGGGGATAAATACGCGGTAAGTTTAAACGTGGGACACACACACACACACATCAGTTTTACCCAGTGGACGGAAGGAGAGAGCAAGTCACGACTTCATGTACTAATTTGAATTTAGTGACAGACTGCCTTTACCAAATCAAGTCCAGTTTAGTGTATTTCTGAAAGACCAGGGGGTGAGTAGAACTGCTATTTGTATATATACGTGCCAAATAATTACATAGATGTTGAGGATTGTTTCGGGGTTTGCAAGCATGTGAATCGGGGCCTCATTCGTATGGTTGCACCACGAAACACCTCAGCTGAATAATACTGGAATAGATCGCGCATATCGATGTATGACGAGTTACACATGGTAACAACAGTCTATGTGTGGCCGTAGTGCCGTCCGGCGGTGTTTAAAATATGTGTGGCATAGCCACTGATTCATAGTGTATAATATGTGTGGTATAACCACTTGGAAGTAGAATAGCGTATAACCGTAAAGGTAATGCTTGGAAAGCAATAAAGTCAAATGTGTAGGATTGTTTCGGGGTTTGCAAGCATGTGAATCGGGGCCTCATTCGTATGGTTGCACCACGAAACAATCCTCAACAATAATCTGTTCCAGGATATGTGAATAAATTTCATTGTGTAAACTACATGGACGAATATGTATCAGAATTAACATTATAGGTGGAAAACAAAACCAGATACCCAGAGCGATCATAAGTACTGTTAACAGTATTGGAAGGATCATCCTACATTTGTTTAACAATTCCAGCATTTCCGGAGCTGACTGGACAGAAAATAATAAGTAAAAGGGACTATGACATCACTTTATTGATTATTTAGTTGGTGTATTATAAATGTATATTATTATGTATATTATTATGTAACTGCATAGTAGACATATGGTATACTGACAAGATAACAATTACACATGTGACATCATACACATGCATAATCTGATGACATCCACACCCACCACACTTAATCCAGAGGAACCCTAAGAAGAGGCTAGCCATAGGCTTTGTGATTGTTTCAGGTTTCGATCGAATATATAGATCTCATAAGTCAGAAGTGTACACAACAAGCGTTATCCTGTATAGTGACACGGAGCACTACAGCTGGGTCACTCAGAACGTGCTGATATCCAGTAGTGAATTGGAGACTCAGAAGAGACTATAATTCATAATGTGTGCTGCATCATCTATTACTGGTCTGGGAGATTGTCGTCTATCAGCCAGGAACATTATAAGATAAGTGAAACCAAGCTCATGAACTTTGCGAGCAAATTTATGTGAAGAGAGAGTCGCGTGATGAACATAACATTCTATCAGAAGTCAGAAATCCAGAACCTTCTATCACAGTGACATTTTATAAGTGTAAACATTATTGTGATCTGTGATCATTGTGCAAATATATGACATATAAATATTATCATTTTTCATATTCCAAGATCAGAAGAAGAGAAAAAGAATCAATATAAATAAATTGATTTTAATTGTATTTTGGACCTTGTCCATTTCCTACTGTTAAAGTTGAATTTGAATTGGAATTGAATTGTTAACATAGCATAGCGTAGTCGTAACGAGAGGACGTACTAGACTCTTGATCTTCTTATTACTATCCTGACGAGATCTTTACAGTCTGACTATCACCTGTGCTATCATACACCAGTGCTCACCTCTGGGACTGGGGTATATCTTGTAGTTCATTATTCTTTCTTGAACTATCATCTACTATCATCAAGACAACAACATCTACAGCTATAAATACCATCTCGTTACGCTGGTCTTATGTTTGATGCCAATTTCCAGCATCTTAGTGTGGCGTTTAAAATCTTTGCAATATAGCCACGTTCAGTCTAGGGTAACTTTAGTTCATCAATTAAATAAACTGGAAACGTAACTGGTGAAATAATGGCAGATCAATGCTGTTGACGATACATACGGTTTATTCACGAGTCCAAACAACAAGTAGCTCCATCAATATATATAAAATCCCAGCTATTTTTGTCAGTAACGCTAAGGGATGCAACTTTAGTTTAAAGTTAAACATTAATTGTATTGTTTCCCTTATATGTACTCTCCCGAAAATAGTAACACTCGACAAAGAAAAGTGTGCAAATGACGGTGTGCACAAAAATATTTATAGAATCTGTGATCCCGTATACACACATTGGGATCCTCGCTGCTGCTACGTAGTTCGTGTACTGTGGTGATGCACAGTGGTTTTTTAAATACTTTTCAATAAGTAAAATTGCCGTTAGGTATTGGTGCTTTTGAATTTAATTCCCATCTTATGACGGGCTTTTACACTAGTATCAATATAATAACTCTTCTTCTTCTTCTTCCTCGTTCGCCCTGAAAAGGACGGTGGTTGCGTTGTGTCTGTTTACAACGTAGCTGTGATATCTGCACCTTTCGGTCGACACATCCGATTTCTGCACGGCATTTTTTAGGACCGGGTTTGCCTTCCCATTGCGATCCGTGCTCGCTCAGCCAGCCTGCACTGCTGCAGACTGTTTCCAGGACCACCACGTGGAGGTAGAGCACGGTCTTGACCAGCTCTGGTTCGCTGGTCCTGACGCAGGCAGTCAAGCTATGAGTCGCTGACTGCGGTCTCTATTGCTGCGTCTTCTGGTCCCTAATAATTCAAGACATGCACAGTCTATAGGGCCAACTCTACTGGGCCATTAATACTCATGTCTGTAGCACTTCAGCAGTAACTGTGCATTCAACAACTCATCGTAAAGTCAGTCCGGTTATGGTCCGCGACTTGAATATACACTTTATCAATATTGTCGGAACACTTATCCACTTCATACGAATGGCCAGGCACCAATCTGCATAAAAACATTCTTCATACATAAGAATAATGACCGACATAACGGTGTCAGTGGAAACACATCTAGCGCATCCTCTCCGGCCGGCAACACCACCAAAAGTCAACTGCCGTTACTCTGCACGCGCAATTACGTAATACTTTTATTCTACGTCATTCTACGCTAGCAACCCTTTTGTTGAGCACCGCAACGTTTTAACACAATGAACACATTGTGGTGTGCAAAAAGAGGTGCAACACTTAGCCTTGTTGATTCATCGATAGCAGTGTCGTTCTCTAACAGGGTCTTCCTCTGAATATCTTATCATGTGACATCCAGAACATTGGCTGCCTAGTAAAGCTATCAACAGGTTTTCTCAGTGTGTGTCCTATCCATCTCCAGCATCTTCTTCTCATCTCTTGCTCCACGGGCATCTGTCTTACCACTACAATCCATTTATTCTAGGCTAGCACCCATTTATGAAAGCGATTATGGTTAGAGCGCAGGCTCTCGCAGCAAAGGTAGCGGGTTGGAAACATGGTGGCGCCACATTACAGTCTACTCAGCTGTAAGTGAATACCTGACTCTGGTCTAGGGTTAGGAAAGGCAAAGGCAGCGAGAAAGAGAACTGGTTACACCACATCTCGAGGCTCGACCTAGTATTATGAAGTCTCTAACACTTCACTCCCTGTCGCGATGATGATAACTTGTGACTGTTTTTAAAAAAAAATCTAATTTACACAGTTCTGTTTATTTAGTATGCATTGTGTTTTTTTAAGGAGTGTGTTACATTATTTTATATATACGAGTTATATATATATATATATATATATATATATATATATATATATATATATATATATATATATATATATATATATATATATATATATATATATATATATATATATATATATATATATATATATATCTATATATATAGATATATATATATATATATATTCATGGAAAAAAGTAAGTGTGCAGCACTCAACAGGGCACTTTGCGTGTGTTCTTGGGTGAACTCAAATGCAAGTTGGCACACATTTCTGTGTGAGTGTTGTTCACTTACCCGTGCAATTACAATTGGATCCCACTATTCATGGGGAGATAATCACGGTGAAAGATAAATCACGTGAAAAGTGCCGTAGGGGAGAATTTATCACAGATAAAAGGAAGGTAAGTGTGTAGCTCTAATCACAAGCATGTGAAAACGTAATCGTTGAAATAGAGAGTACCAAGAGTCCAACAGAAACATCTTTTTTGACAATGCCAAGATTGAACCAACAACAGCGAGCAATAGCTATAGGGATGTTAGCTGCTGGAGCGACTATATTAGCTGTATCACAACATTTCAATGTTCACAGGAACACTATATCACGCATTCGAGCTCGTTTCCACCAAACTGGATCCACTGCTGATCGCCATAGAAGTGGCCGACTACGAGTTACCACCCCTGCACAAGACCGTTACATACGCCTTATGCACTTGCGTAACAGGTTTATTCAGGCAACATGGACTGCCAGGAACATGCCAGGTTTAAGACCCGTGTCGTGCAGAACAGTGCGGAATAGGCTCAGAGAGGCAAATCTCTTACCTCACAGACCTGCAGTTAGACCAGCACTGACAGTTCGCCATAGACAAGCGCGCTTGGCCTGGGCCAGACACTTTCACTAAAATCAAAGTGATCACTTGGTCTTTTATTCAATATTCAACCACATTGTGTGCCAACTTTTATTTCATTTCGTCCATGAAATCACGCACAGTGCCCTATAAAGTGTTGCACAGTTACTTTGTTCCATGAGTATATATATATGTATATATGGTGGTAGCGAAAGCAACAGCTTCCCGCACGCAACACGTGTATCTCATGTCTCTTGTATACAGTACAAAGCGATTGCGATGCCAGGCGTATAATGAATGGTACAGTACATATATAACCTATAAAACAGTACATATGTCTTGATAGTCATAATAAACGCCTATGTTACTGGCTTATGTATGTACTGTACTGTACTTACTATCGTTATTTTAATGTGAACTTTCGAAAATACATTACCGTGAAGTACATCATGGCTCCCAAAACGCAGCAAAACCAGTTCTAGTGATAGCAGCAGCAAGAGACAAAGGAAAAGTATCGATTTGGAAGTGAAACAAAAGGTAATTAAACATCACGAAGGTGGAAAACCAGTGAATGCTATAGCTCGTGATTTTGGGCATTGCGCACTCGTCAGTCACGATGATCCTTAAGAACAAAGAAAAATTCTCCAAGCTGTTAAAGATCTGCTCCACTGAAAGCTACAAAGCTTACGAAAATGCAAGAGGAACCTATATCAGATATGGAAAAATTGCTGATGACCTGGATTGAGGACCAAACACAGAAGTGAATCCCTCTCAGCACGTTGACAATCACTGCTAAGGCACGAAGCTTGTTTGAAATGCTTAAAGAAAAAGCAGGACCAGACTACAATATCGAGTTTAGTGCTAGTTCTGGGTGGTTCAAGCGCTTCAAACAATGTCTTTCGCTGCATAATTGTAATAAAATCTGCGAGAATAATCGCTCATTTCAGTAAGATTTTAGTCATAAAATGATAATAAATAAACCCGCCCTATTGTGTCTGACGGTGATCCTCTCACACGCCAGCATAGCGCTGAATTTTGTGCAGTGCTAAAGCCTATAGAAGGATCCCACGGTAAAAATCTAACACGCGTTTTAGTTTCGGTTTCGAAAACGTACTACTAATATTTAACATTTTGCCAGATCTGCTGCATACATTCTGCAGCCAAGCCTTATAATTAATGATTTTGCGGAAGTGTGCCGCAAAATAACTATCTGAATTAACGTAAAATTTTGACTTTAACGCTGGTAATCAGTAGCAATCCTTACATTTTTTTGTAGTGTTACACGATACAATACAAATAATTAACGCAAAATGCTACCATCGCCTTGTCAAAACTCGCTTCGTTCTGCCCGCGAGACAACTAGTATATACACGCTGTGGTAAAGCTAACGGATATACACACACAGACAGTTTAAATTCTCGACGCGTAGTGTAGTTGTGACGTCACAAAAACAAGTTGGTTTATTTGAAAAATTAAAAAGTGAGACAGAAGGAGGGGGAAAAGATGGTAGACTTATGTAAAAAGTTATAATTAACGACTGTCAGTGATAAAACTGAAAATCTAAATGCACATGAATATAGTCATAAAAATTATATATTCGTGTAGCTTAGTGTATTCTGAGCACAAATATGTTTTAATATTAATGGTAGTAAAATTATTAGCCAAGTTATTGAGAAAATACTATTTGACTGGAAACGCGTAGACGAACGGACTGTTGTCTTTGCTCGTTAACTGTAACGCTATTGGGAACGATAGTTTGAAAGGAGGCATAGTAGTAATTCGAATCTGATTGGAGGGTATAGGAGGGTAGACAGAGAGTATTGGTTGGGCAGAAAAGATAAAATCTATATTTAGAAAAATCACTCCTAGAAGTGTGAAGTAGTGTTTTTCTTTTTAAATTTTTGAAAATTGAAATGCTAGACCCTCGCTGTGATTGGGCCGGTCTAGGCATATTGGCAAAAAGCGTTTACAGCTCAGCGCCAGTTGAAAAGAAATATGTTAGAAGCAAGCTGCGTTGTCCTCAGCAGTACCAAGTGTGTTATTAACCATTGGCAGTCTGAACAGAAGGCAAAGCTGAATTTAAACTACTATTTATGCTAAAGCCAGTCAACGTACGTTTGTGATATTTCTTTGAATTGTGGTAAGGAGAGAAATTATTAATTTTGTTATTCCATAAAAATTGGTGTCTGCGATACTGCTCGATTGGGAAGGTTTTCGACTAAGTACAGAGTCCCCAGCAGAGTTATGCAAGACCTGTGGGTTGTGTTCAAGCAGTAAAAGCAGTAAAATTAATGTGTATTGCATAACTGAAAATGATTTCCACAGTTGCCAGTGGGCAAGCTAACCCACGTTATCCTATGGAAGATCATCATTGTTGAAGTGTCAGAGGCGTTGTAGCCCTTAAAGAACAGAATAGGGGCACTGGTAATGCATTGTCATCTCAGAGTGGTATGGGGTGGTCAGAGAGATCTGACCCTTTTTCTTTATGTCAATTATTACATGTGAAAGGGAATATAGAGGTGTTTTTAAGAAACATAACGTTGTTTCAGAGGTTTTGTTCTGGTACAGTGTGGGTACCAGAACCCTGGTGGCGTTGTTGCAGTGTACTAAAGTAACCTATTGTTTGGACCCTGAGGTCTGTCTAGTTACTGCACCAGGAACCTTGTCAGCGTGGTCATACCAGAGAGCCTGTGAAAATGACAGCAACATCTATTTTCTAGATAAGTGCCATACATGTAGACACTCAGTTTATCCACTATAATACTATATTTCTGTATAGAAATAACATAAATTAAATTGTTGGCAAGAGACTTTCAAGATAAATTTACAAGAGAAAGAGGGAATGATGACAGTACCCCACCCATACTATTAATTACCAGTGTCATCACTTAGTGAACATAGATACACATATTTTGATTGTCTTATTATTAATTGAATGGACAGAAGATCCATGGTAGTATTTAAAGTGTTTTTTTTTTCGTACGCCCGCTAATACTCGAGGCAAAATCTCAGGTTATTATTAATGTCTAACCTGACATTGATTTTACGTGAGTATCCCTTTTTTCTTGTACAGAGACAGGTGTCCCTCGCCATTCAGGCAGATACTCGCCGATTTCGGAGGTACCCATTACAGCTGGGTCGGCTCAGGAGCCGCCAATCCCTGGTCGACGACACTCCTTCAAATGTCCTCGCCTGGTCTCGAGTTAATCCAGTCCAAATCCCGGTCGACACAAATCCTCATATGCCGTCGCCCGGGTTTGATCCTGCATCACCCGGTCGCCAGAGCGGTGTGGTAACCACTACGCTAGCGCGGCTCCTTAAAGTGATATAAATACATTCATAATATCAATTTTGGTTGTTGGACCTGATGCAGAAAATTCTGATCAGGCCAAATAAATTGTAAATAACCATTTTACCAAACTTTTAACACAGACTTCTATAAGATATATTTCTTAGAGTGTCAGTGTGTTTGTGGTTGTAGTCTTAACTCAGTCATATAGATATATATATATGTGTTAGTAAATACATGTGTTTGTAGTACTTGTACTTACAATACATCATACACTCATAACCCTAGACATATAGACGTAGCTAACATACATATTAGTCAAGAATAAGTCTGATTGAGGTCGTAAGGTGGTAGCAGAAAGGTGTTCTGATAAATCAACCCAACATTTAGTATAATCAGGGACCTTCACAGCTGACCTCAGTCAGTACATTAGGAATAACATCTTATAACATCAAATCCACCACTATAATGTGAAAGTGAGTGGTGAGTGCGAGTGTTGATGCTAAGGCAGCAGAAGATTTTGTCAAAACCCTAGATAAACTAATTGTAGAGGGAGGTTATTTGCCCCAGCAAATTTTTTATATGGACAAAACCTCCTTATTCTGGAAACTAATACCTGAAAGGACCTTCATCCATAAGGAGGCCAAGTCAATGCCAGGCTTTAAGGCTTTTAAAGACAGGGTGATAGTGCTGTTAGGAGGCAATGTTGCTGGCTAGAAATTAAAGCCTTTTGTTATTTGGCATAGTGAAAACCCCAGGGCTTTCAAGAACATTAATAAAAACACCTTACCTGTTTATTACAGATCCAATAAAAACATCTTACCTGTTTATTACAGGTCCAATAAAAACACCTTACCTGTTTATTACAGGTCCAATAAAAACACCTTACCTGTTTATTACAGGTCCAATAAAAACACCTTATCTGTTTATTACAGGTCCAATAAAAAGGCCTTAATGACACAAGTGCTTTTCCAAAAAACAAGAAAAGTATTTATTGTACATAAAGCTGTACAGTGTATTATAGTGTACATAAAGTAATTTAGTGTAAGTTCAGTACCTTGTACAGTACAGAACTGTACCAACAACAGCCTCCAGATTCACCCAACTCTACGTTGGCCCTGCAAGCTCCAATTGTGGTAAGTACAGATTACATATTAGCCTATGTACAGAATGCAGTATTTTACATTATTTTTCTACTTAACCCATATACTGCACAGTATTACCTTGCCAGATACAGTACATTAGCTGAAATACAGTACTGTATGTGTACAGTATCTTGGCAATTTAGTCAATACAGGTACACTACAGTATCCCATATAACTTTGCTAAGTATAAAGTATGGTGTTCGCACAACGTTCAAATCGCATAACGTCCTATTTCACAGAATGTATCGTGGACGTTATGCGGCTCATGACTGTATATATATATATATATATATATATATATATATATATATATATATATATATATATATATATATATATATATATATAGATATTTCAGCTGGGATTATAATATTAATATAAGTCGTCCACGAGGGAGTTGTTATTTATTGCAGATAAAATTTAACTATTGCGGATAAACGTTAACTATTGCGGATAAATATTTATGAAAGAGTGGAGTGTGACTCGTATATTTTTGTGTGACGTCACATTTCCCAACCCCTCTCCCCCTATCGTCACACAAAGTCACACAATTTTGACCCTGGGGAAGGGTCACTGTGTGACGTCATATGCCGACGACCCTTTATCTATTTCCAATGCCACCATTAAACAGCAGTCACAGAATAAGAAAAGCAGCAATTTCTTAAGGAAGAGGGGCTGTAACATCTATAACAGACAAATGACCAGTAACGGTGACCAAAGGATGAGAAACAATAACAATATGCAACTAGCAAAAACAGAAGAATTTTAGCATTTTCGAACGTTTAAGAAAACAAGATTTAAAGAGAGATAACGTATATTATTTTACTGAATTGTAACATATTTTGTATTACTTCCCTTGTATTTAAAAAAAAAGTACGTTAAAATTTAACAACAATGATAGGAAACTCTTTACAGAGCGATACAACAGGAAGCAATCTGACCATCAGAAGCAGTCACCCCGTCCGACAAGTGTTTCGGCCCGATATACTCCTTTACACTCTAAGGGGGGCGGGCCCACTTGGGTCATGACTCCCAAGCGTCTCAGCCTCCTGTTGTCTTGTATCGAAAATGAACCCATTTCACTTATGGTAGCAACTTTAAAATCCACAACTCCGCCAGCCGTGGAGGCAATTGTGAAAGTAACAAAGAGAAGACAAATTATTCCGTTCGTTCCGTCGCACATCACAACTAAGGACACACACTGAGACACCAGCGCGAAGCCGACGAGTCTAGCCACTGCGCGCTAGCCACTAAAATTCTGTGCTTGACACTCCTTATTATAAACGCCGCCTGTTGCCCCTCAGTCACAGCCCTTTCACTAGTATGCCAAAAAACTCAGCGTATTGTGGACTTAGAAAAATTTTGGTGTTTTCTGTACTGCAGCGTTTATTGTCACGATTTCCATTGCCCATTGCGGTTGTTCCACAGCCAGCCTGATGCCTTTTCGGCAGTTTCACTAAGCCTCTTCAGTGCCCTTGTTCTCGACTGTCCCTTCAGCCCCAACAGTTTCAATAAATCATACATTGATGCAGCCACAAGCCCTCTTGCGCCCACTTCAACAGCCATGACTCTTGCAGTGAACCCATCGTGTCTCAAATCCGCGGCCAGATCACTATACTTGCCGCTTTGAACGAATGTTGCTCGTCTAATCTGGATTCAAATGGCACGGTCAGTTCACTCAGTATGACCTGAAGCGTTGCTGAAAAATGAAGCACTATATCCGGCCGTCTTCGCGATTTTCTGATACTCTCTGGATATGCCCCTCGTCCAGGTAGGTCTACCGCCATCTACCAGTCGTTTGCACAGTCAAGAAGAGATGGTAAACTGTTACAAGGTTTACTCGGTTTGGGGTGTGCTGACTTTCCTGCCCTCAGAAAGTATGTATTTGCGGTGCTCGGCCTGGGTTTGCTATTCGCCTTCATCCTTGCCAGATCTGTTGTCGCAGCAAGCTCATTTAGCACTTTGTTATGGTGTCAAGTGTATCGCCCTTGCCCTAATGACACCTTACACGCTGAGAGCACGTGTTCAAGTGTCTGCCTCCCCTGGCACAGGGGGCACTGCTCATCATCCGACTTTCCCCATTTCACAAGGTTGGTGGCCGACGGCAGCAGGTCATACATTGATTTAACAACGAAGCTGAGTCTAAGAGGTGCCATATGCCATATATCATTCCAAGTCAAGGACCTCTGCAGGGCTCCTTCCCATGTAGTCCATTGGCCTTGTTGGACCTGCTGCACTGCTTTTTGCAACCTCTTATCATTCTCAGCTCCTCGTATCTCCTGAACTACCATGTCTCTGCGCTCCCTGCTTGATGCCTTGGACCACCAGCGGATGTCTCCATGACCAAATCCCCGTCTATTCGTTTCTGTGTATCCGATTACCTCCCTCAGTTTGAGTGACTCTTGGGCAGCATCAACAGCTTCTTCCACTCTCCACTTCCTTCCCGTTTTCAGTGTGGGCTGAATGGACTTAACCACGTCATCAGCTGACTCGAAAAGCATCATTGCAAGCCTTGCCTTTCAAACTTTGTACTCTTCAACAACTGACTTGAAGGAAAGCAGAAGTTTTGACTTTTTGCAGTACAGTGCTACATCTGACAGACCTGGCGGTACCCCTAGCCATTTTCTCATGAACTTGTTGACCTTCTGCTCTATAGCTTCCACTGTACTTGTGCTTATTTCATATATAAGCAGTGGCCAAAGCAACTTAGGTATCAACATGAACTGGAGGCACCACAGTTTGAACTGTCTCAGGAGTCTGCTTTGGTATTTGATCTGTAGTCCTCTGTCTGCCATTTCTATTGTTTGTTGCACTGCCTTCGAGTCTTTTAATGAGGCATCGTGCACCCTGCCAAGACTTTTAACAAGTTCCTCAATGACAGTAGGGATTCTTTGGTTGGAAACCATGAATATGACCTCTGCTATCTTCCCTTACCTGACTAATAGGCTTCTCGACTTCTTGGGTTTGAAGCTCATTCTGCACCAGCTGACTAGTTCATCCAGGCGTGCTAACATCCTCCGGGCCTGATGTTCATCTGATGTCAGCATTGCTGCAATCTCTTGTGGAACATGATACATTTTTAGGGCCTGCCACAACATCTGGTGTGGAACGGATCCATAAGCATTCGCTAGATCCAACCAGATTACATGGAGGTTTGTTCTGTCAGACTTTGCCTTTTGGATTGGTTCCCAGATCATTGTGGCATGCTCTAAACATCCTGGTGTACCTGGGATACCTCCTTTCTGAATGGTAGTGTCAATGTACCCATTTGCCAGGAGGTATGTAGTGAGTCTTTTCGCCATCACTGAGAAGAATATCTTCCCTTCCACATTGAGTAGTGAGATTGTCACGATTTCCATTGCCCATTGCGGTTGTTCCACAGCCAGCCTAATGCCTTTTCGGCAGTTTCACTAAGCCTCTTCAGTGCCCTTGTTCTCGACTGTCCCTTCAGCCCCAAAAACATAATATGTTCACGGGTGTCTCTGAAGAGACAATGACAGAACAGGACTACTACATCATGCCACCAATGTAGGCTGTACTGACAATCTCATCGCATAAAATGTGCTACAGTAACCACGGCGGTAGGAGTGTATGTTTAGATTTTTGGCTTCATCAAGCGGACCGTCTGCAGATGTGGCTCCTTACTCCATAAAGAGCGGAAAAGAAAATGAGGGGGTAGGGGTAGAGAAAAGTACAATATAGCACATACGCACACACTCACACGTTCCCCTTCTCTCCGACATAATTAATCTACCCCCTATTTCTGTACTTAATAATGGGCGCCATTCATTGTTTACAATTGCTTCCTTTAATTCATGGCATGTCTGGGTTTAATTGTCCATCCCTTTTGAGATCAGACACAGGTGGGGCAATGTTGACCTTAAAGACATGATGGTTAATTTCGCGTAGTGATACCAGGTGGTTATAGGAAGATAACAACAGTGAATGGGAGCGCCCGAATCAATACGTAAACAGAGATGGCCACAGTCAGTTGTCTTATCACTGGTAATATTTTCTGTCTGGGAAGGAACAAGAACCCAGGCATAAATCGATTCCTCAGCAAAAGAGAAGTTGGCAAGAAGACGAAAATGGCCATATACCGCTCCACCTATGTCCCAGTCTTGACGTATGAATGCGAGTCATGAGTAATGACTATAACCCACAAAAGCCATATCCAAACCTCATAAATGAGGTATCTGAGGAAGGTGACTGAAGTAACAAGAAGATACATGGTCCGCAACCAGACGAAACGTCAAGGCCTAACAACACAATTCCTGCAGACCCAAGTAGAATAGTCCCAACTAAGATGGTTTGGCCATGTCTGCAGAATCGGAGAAGATCGGCTACCGTGACAATCATGAGAAACTATGAGCCAGGGATTCAGACGTCCAGGACGACCCAGAGTCAGCTGCGAGGACAACTTTAGACAATCTTTGAAGGACTGAGGATTAGAATGGAACCAGGCCAGAAGGAAGACAGCCAATAGGATAGTCTGGCGCTCTCTCTTCCAAACCACTACACCTCACGGTAGAAGAGGAACGACTAAGTAAGTGAGTAAGTATAGGTAAATATACAAATTTGTAGTTTATCCATGTGTCGCAGAGAGATTTATGATTAATAAATTTTCTACATTCTTTCTTTTCTACCCGTGTCCTCTACTTTACTATCGCTCTTTATCCTTTTCCTGTTTTTCGCATTCGTTCGTTTGCGACTAAATATATTTTCCCATTCTAACGTTTACCTGTTTCTTTTCTCATACTGAGAACGCATTTTATGACATAATGTGTCAGACACTGCACTAGACGAATAACTGTGAATAGACGCTCTGGTCAGACATAGAAACAGACATTTGTCTACATTTTCATCTGTCACGCGAGTTCCTTCGGCTAAAGTTCTCGGCGAAGTGTGGAAACTGCCATCTGCCTCGACCAGAAATGAAACATTCGTCTTGGGTTTTCCATGACACTCACTCTCTACGGTCAGTCCTGGGCGTGAGGTGTGAAGACGCCCTCTTGGCATGTTATGGCCAGTCGCCTGAGTTTATGGGAAGTGTTAAGAGAAGGGGAGAGACCGGCGCTATTGCGGGGTTTCGGAAATAGCGTGCATCCTTTGTCAGGGTTTTAAGATATTAACGAGAGTTTTAAACTTTATTTCATTCAGTCCTCAAGATTCGCAGTAGACAGGTCGCTCGTGAAAAAGAACGAAAGCTTTATTTAGTCGATGGCAGTTTCCACACTTCGCCGAGAACTTTAGCCGAAGGAACTCGCGTCTCAAATGTCTGTTTTTGTTTCTATTCAAGTTATTCGCTAGTGAGCTTCTAGACTTCATAAAATATATATCAGTATGAGAATAGGTAAACGTTAGAATGGGAAAATATATTTAGTCGCAAACGAACGAATGCGAAAAACAGGAAAAGGATGACAGGTCGCTCGTGTAAAGAATAAGCTGTATAGCGAAGTTTCTCAGTTTGTTTCGACAATTTGCCGAGCTTATATACTTATATATATATATATATATCAGCGTATAATTCTAAGTTGTGCGATCGCCTGTAGTTCTGTGTTGAGGTAATATAATATATCTAGTATTTTGTGAGTGATTAAGTGTTAAATCGCCTATTTTATTTCCCTAGTTTCTTTTGTGCAGAGTGAATAATTTATAAGTCTGTTATATTCAGTGGAAAGCAGAACAAAATATAACTTCTAGCTTAAAAATCATGTAGCTAAAATAAATTTAATTTAACTGCTAAATAATCAGACGAGAATATTTTTTTTTAAACTAAACTTATAACTGCACAGATCCATCACTGAGTATTGACGAAATACGTATGTATTTCTAATTCATGATGACTGATTTTATGAATATAACTTATTTCACTGGAAGTTTAAACGTTAAGTCAAGGCCTCCGCTTGCAGTTTATAATGGAAGTTATAACCGTAGTACATAGAATGTATAAGTATTTGATATGTTGTTTTTCTTTATTCAGTGAAACTGGGGTGACCCAACTTTGCCAGCTTTGTAGTACAGAGAAATATCTGTGAAGAACTAAAACATTTTCCTTAAAGACTTGGTGTATAACCTTTACAAGAACTTTAACGGTTAAATGAAATAACGGGCTCATCGAGCCTGATTTAACTCTTCCAGAGAAAAACCTCGAGTACATTTTCAGCCTTTGTGGCAAGTAAGATATTACAATCAATAACTTTTCCGACACTGTTGACAAGTGGTGGTGTGACCAACTAAATTCCTATACTGAGATAAGGCACCCGACCTGACATTCCTCATTACTAGAAACCTAAGCTATTGACACTGTGCTCGCTGTTAACGTTCGTGCCTGGACAATTTTTAATGTGACAGAATCAGATATCCTAAAATAAGTAGAACCAAGATAACGTTCCCTGAAGCAGTGAATTCAACCCGTCTTTTTGGAACTGGGGTTGTCTTGGCCACGGCTACCATTGAAGATTCTGTATATGCGTGTCCTAAAAATTGTGTTTCCTGAAGTCGCTACTAAAGCTGTAAGTATGCATGAACGCACGTGATCACGGCTGACTGATTAGAGTGAATGCAGGACTGAGTGATTCCTTTATTGTTGTAGTTTGGCACCCATTTTTGCTGTCTTAAATTTTCTTTATGCAAGTTTTGTTGCTAACAATAATTTTCCTTAGGATAGATCATACTACTATCAAAGTCTGTTCATACCTTTAAAAGGGAAAATCATTAGACTACAGCAGATGTATCCGTGACTCTTTGGGGGCTATCATCTTTTCTTCGAACAGGACTGTGGGCTAAACATCGAGGGAAAGGATCATATTGTGGGTCTATCATTTCTTGTAGAAATTCATTGACTTTATGACTATTTGTATATGTTTGATGTAATTTTATGTGTTGTGATGGAATTTTTTTCTGATAATTAAAAATTCTCTTGAACTTAATCAGCGTGTTGGTTATGCTCGTTCCAAAATATCTATATAATCATTGTTATAGTTTTCCCACGTCTGTGTGTCTCACTGTCGTCAATTGTGTGTATGCAAGTGAGTGCTAATATATATATTAATATATGTAGTCAATAGACTGTCTGCCTCCTCTAAATCTGTTGTAGAAGATAAGCTGAGAAAAAGAGAAGATTCTCGATTTCAGAGACAGCCTCTATTGATTTCTACCATCTCACTCGTGGAACTCTATTTCTATTATCATCTCTCACTGTGGCTATCACTCATTCTAATCTATTCAGAAGGGACCAACCCACGTCTTAATTCCCCTATCAAAATCTACGACAGAATGATGGCTCGTTCTCCGGGAATTGAATTATTGTCCTCAGTAAATACTTATATCAGCTCGTTTGCAGGATTAATTTTCTTTATTCTGATATAGAGTAAGAGTGTGATGTCTTGTGAGTGTTGATATCTTTGCAAATAATTTTTCCTCTAGACAATCGATCTGTTTATGGGCGTGCTGACCACACAACTAATAATTGGGTTTTTTCCACAGCATTATTGAGCATTATACATTTGAGTTACAGGTTGATTTCGTCGGAATATATGTTAATTGTTGATTTTGTAATACGAAACGCTGGTAAAGTTTGTGATTGTCTACCAGTCACAGGGTTCTGAAGAAGTAGGTGTTTGAGCTAAGCTAAGGAGCGCGATCAGACTATACGTCCGGTAATTGCCTCCCTTACCCTAACTGTCTTCAGGGGTGAACTTGTAGTGGACTTAAAATTAAGGGAATTTTTTTTTCTCCTAAAATTTTTTGTAATAATTATTTTGTTTCCACTGTAACAACTTATTTTTTTAGTGAGTAATCTTAACTACCATTTATTTGGCGTAGTCGTCTGCATTAGGTGCTTTATTGCCGATTAATAGCAGCGATAGTGAGATACTATAGTATAGGAGGAGGTATCCCAGGTTAAAGTATATCATCTTTTGTTTGGTATTTTCTCGTAAGTGGTAGGAACCAGAGTATCCTTTTTCTTCTTTTCTTCCTTGAGTAGTCTCAGTCACTGATTTATAATGGCAGAGAGGGCGAAGGTTAGGCAGATCCTCAGGGACGAGGCAAGAGAAGATGGTTTGGACGGTGAAGAAGCGAAAGCTTTTGTCAGGGACGAACTTGACAGATATGATGCGGAGAGAAAAGCAGAAGAAGTTAGGAGGAAAGAAGCGGAAGACCGGCTATTACAGCAGAAGAAGATTGAGGAAGAAATGGAAATTCGCAGGATACAGCATGAGGAAAGAGAGAAGGAGAGACAGCACGAGAAGGAGAGGGAGGAGAGAGAGGAAAGAAAGAAACAGAGACAGCACGAGTTGGCGCTTAAGACTCTAGAGTTCCAAAGCCATGGTGCTGCCTCTACCTCCAGCAATGGAGAATCTTCTCCTCATTCTTCCTTAACTGATCCTTCTGGCACTCAATCTACTCACCTCTCTGCTATGTCTTTTGCGCTAGTATCTTTCCCTCGTCCTAATGAGAAAATTGACACGTATCTAGAAAAATTTGAGAAAATTGCAACTCTGTACGGTTTAGAGAGGTCGCGTTGGAATGTGAAGCTTTCTCAGGCGTTGAAAAGCAGTGCGTATGATGTTTACGCCAAACTGGAAAGCAGTCAACAAGACAACTATGATGTGTTGAAGAAAGCGTTACTGGAGCGCTTTGAAATGAAAGCTCGCAAATTTTTGCAACTGTTTCGCAACAGCAGGAAGGAGAGCTCTGAAACTTTTCAGCAGTTCTCGTCTCGTTTGAAGGGATACTTGACAAAATGCCTTGAGCTTTCACAGCTCCCCTCTGCCTATGAAGGTCTTGAGGAATTTGTTATAACCGAACAAATAAAGAACACGTTTTCTGCTGATATCCGGAGATTTCTAGCTGAGCAGGGTGCAGAAAAGCTTGAAGACATCTTAGAAAAGTCTGAGCGATATCACAATGCGCTGGCTGAACTGCCGGCCACAAAACGTAAACCGACAGAAGATCATTTTCGAAAGAATAATCTAGACCAATCTTCTCATGCTTCTAATCAGAATAACTACAGAGAAACTGGACCTCAAAACCCCCCTCCTGAAAAATCCAAGTTCTACAAAAACAAGTACCCCAACCACAGTAAACAGTCTGATCAACCCGACCGTTCTTCATGGCACCGCAGCCAGCGAGGACAAGGTGACAAAGGGAAAACCCCTGCGCACGGGACTAATGATCAGGGCGAGCACACCTAGCCTAAACGCATCGGATGCTTGCTAACAGTCTCGCAAGGCGGAATTATTGACAGTGATTCCAAACCTATAGAGGGAGACAGACCCTCAACGCGAGGTACTGTTATTTTGAACGGTTCTCAAACTTTTTGTTTATTTGACACGGGGCTTTCTTATGATTGCATTGTTGCCAGAAACTTGGTTAAACCCGGTCAAGAGACAGGAGAGACCGTCGAACTTTGTAGAGTTCTTAAGAGTGAGGCACCTACAGCGCTTCCCATCGCACTGGTGGAGATCCACTCTGAGTTTGTCAGAGGCGTGATCAAAGCGGCTGTTATGGATGACCCCATCTACCCAGTCATACTTGGCGGTAGATACGTGTTTATTGGGAAACCGGAAGAGCCGATTGTAGCAGCAGTAACTACAAGAGGGCAAACCAAGAAGGAACGGGAGCCTGCGCCTAATTTGTTACCTATGGAACTTAAAGAAGCGCAACAAAAGGACCCTACTTTGGCACCCTGCTTTAGGAAACTGCCCATGGCTAAGGAACCCAGACAGCACGGGGACATTTTTTCTAAGAATGGCGTACTTTATCGCAGAACGGGCAAGCCTGACCAAGGTTACAACCAGCTCCTAGTACTGAAACAGTACAGAAGCTAAATCCTAGAAATGGGGCACGCTTTTCCCTTCAGCGGACATATGGGACAGAACGCCACAAACCAACGGATAACCACTCATTATTGGTGGCCAGGAGTAAATACTGATATTATCAGGTACGTCAAATCATGTGCCCAGTGCCAACGTGTACCACCCAAGCAACGGACACCCCTAGTCCACATGGGTGAAATGCCAATAATGGGAACACCATTTGAACGGGTAGTGATCGACATTTTAGGACCCTTAGAAAGGACTAAAAGAAGGAACAGGTATATCCTGACCTTATTCGACACATGCACTTTATGGGCAGAAGCTATGCCGCTAACATGCGCAGATGCCAAGCATGTCGCAGAAGCCCTAGTGCAGATTTTCACTCGGTTGGGATTCCCTCAGCAAGTGTAGACGGATAACGGATCTCCATACCGGAACCTGTTGATGGATGAGATCGTGAAGATCTTGAGGAACCAACACATCCACATAAAGCCATATACTCCGGCCGGAAATGCGCTCGTGGAACGTGTTAATGGAAACCTCAACATGATGTTAAGTAAACTGGCACAAGTGAAACCTGAAGATTGGGATCTTTGTATTCCTGCAGCTTTATTTAGATACAGAGAATCTCCTCATACTTCCACAGGATTTCCGCCAGCAACGCTTTTATTCGGCAGACCTATTAAGGGGCCGCTTGAAGCCTTACTTCAGTCTCTGACAGACGAGAAGGCGGATGAGATAGTTTTCTCAGCAAGTAAATATGTGTCGGTTTTAAAGGAAAGGTTGAAACTAGGATGGGACCTAGCATCGACTAACTTTAAGCGAGCACGCACAAAGCACGCTAACCGATACAGGAAAGTCGCGAAAGAGAGAGAACTGGAAGCAGGAGAGAAAGTTTTGGTGTTACTCCCCACCGGGAACAACAAACTGAGAATCGGATGGCAAGGGCCGTTTACCGTCCTGAAAAAGATTTCTAAGGCTAACTACCAGATCTCTATTGAAGGAAAGGAGAAGGTTTTCCATTTAAATCTGTTAAAGAGATTCTTGGAAAGACCGGTGCCGACCTCCGAACATCTCCTGACGATCGCCAAAACTGACGACGATGACGATAGTGGCAGGGAAATTCCACTGCAATCACACGGAATCTTTCAAAATGTCAGAAGCGGCGACACTCTTTCAAGCGCGCATGGGAGACATTCCAGAGAAAGGAAACTTTGGGAGTAGACTTGAGTAGGAATTGGAGAGAGAGACGGAGAGGGGAGATGAGAGGGAAGAGGACAGACACCCTGAAGCTACGGATATAGGAAATTTATTTCCATAACGTAGACCTGGAGTGCTTCCATATCTTAAAGGGGGGACGTTCTGTCGCAGATAGATTTATGATCAATAAATTTTCTATATTCTTTCTTTTCTACCCGTGTCCTCTACTTTATTATCGCTCTTTATCCTTTTCCTGTTTTTCGCATTCGTTCGTTTGCGACTAAATATATTTTCCCATTCTAACGTTTACCTGTTTCTTTTCTCATACTGAGAACGCATTTTATGACATAATGTGTCAGACACTGCACTAGACGAATAACTGTGAATAGACGCTCTGGTCAGACATAGGAACAGACATTTGTCTACATTTTCATCTGTCACGCGAGTTCCTTCGGCTAAAGTTCTCGGCGAAGTGTGGAAACTGCCATCTGCCTCGACCAGAAATGAGACATTCGTCTCGGGTTTTCCATGACACTCACTCTCTACGGTCAGTCCTGGGCGTGAGGTGTGAAGACGCCCTCTTGGCATGTTATGGCCAGTCGCCTGAGTTTATGGGAAGTGTTAAGAGAAGGGGAGAGACCGGCGCTGTTGCGGGGTTTCGGAAATAGCGTGCATCCTTTGTCAGGGTTTTAAGATATTAACGAGAGTTTTAAACTTTATTTCATTCAGTCCTCAAGATTCGCAGTAGACAGGTCGCTCGTGTAAAGAATAAGCTGTATAGCGAAGTTTCTCAGTTTGTTTCGACAATTTGCCGAGCTTCTAGACTTCAAATATATATATCAGCGTATAATTCTAAGTTGTGCGATCGCCTGTAGTTCTGTGTTGAGGTAATATAATATATCTAGTATTTTGTGAGTGATTAAGTGTTAAATCGCCTATTTTATTTCCCTAGTTTCTTTTGTGCAGAGTGAATAATTTATAAGTCTGTTATATTCAGTGGAAAGCAGAATAAATTATAACTTCTAGCTTAAAAATCATGTAGCTAAAATAAATTTAATTTAACTGCTAAATAATCAGACGAGCATATTTTTTTTAAACTAAACTTATAACTGCACAGATCAATCAATAACTTTTCCGACACTGTTGACAAGTGGTGGTGTGACCAACTAAATTCCTATACTGAGATAAGGCACTCGACCTGACATTCCTCATTACTAGAAACCTAAGCTATTGACACTGTGCTCGCTGTTAACATTCGTGCCTGGACAATTTTTAATGTGACAGAACAAGATATCCTAAAATAAGTAGAACCAAGATAACGTTCCCTGAAGCAGTGAATTCAACCCGTCTTTTTGGAACTGGGGTTGTCTTGGCCACGGCTACCTTTGAAGATTCTGTATATGCATGTCCTAAAAATTGTGTTTTCTGAAGTCGCTACTAAAGCTGTAAGTATGCATGAACGCAAGTGATCACGGCTGACTGATTAGAGTGAATGCAGGACTGAGTGATTCCTTTATTGTTGTAGTTTGGCACCCATTTTTGCTGTCTTAAATTTTCTTTATGCAAGTTTTGTTGCTAACAATAATTTTCCTTAGGATAGATCATACTACTATCAAAGTCTGTTCATACCTTTAAAAGGGAAAATCATTAGACTACAGCAGATGTATCCGTGACTCTTTGGGGGCTATCATCTTTTCTTCGAACAGGACTGTGGGCTAAACATCGAGGGAAAAGATCATACTGTGGGTCTATCATTTCTTGTAGAAATTCATTGACTTTATGACTATTTGTATATGTTTGATGTAATTTTATGTGTTGTGATGGAATTTTTTTCTGATAATTAAAAATTCTCTTGAACTTAATCAGCGTGTTGGTCAGCTCGTTCCAAAATATCTATATAATCATTGTTATAGTTTTCCCACGTCTGTGTGTCTCACTGCCGTCAATTGTGTGTATGCACGTGAGTGGTAATATATATATTAATATATGTAGTCAATAGACTGTCTGACTCCTCTAAATCTGCTGTAGAAGATAGGCTGAGAAAAAGAGAAGATTCTCGATTTCAGAGACAGCCTCTATTGATTTCTACCATCTCACTCGTGGAACTCTATTTCTATTATCATCTCTCACTGTGGCTATCACTCATTCTAATCTATTCAGAAGGGACCAACCCACGTCTTAATTCCCCTATCAAAATCTACACCATGTTTGGAGCGAACTGCACCCGTATGTCTCAGTCATTTTCAATACCCATAACAGAATAATATTTTACTGATTTAAATCAGTTTAGGGCTCATCAAACGAACAAAATTCTTTCTCCTCATAGAAGGTTTGAGTTAAAGTTTAGAACGGGACTCCAGCTTCGTTCCTGCTATATCGTCTTTGTGCGGCAGTGTGCGATGACCGCACGAACCGGATGTTGTTGAGATGACCTGCGAACAGCCGCACGTTCTTATACTGTATGGTGCTGGGTGACAGTTCAGCTAGGAACATACGTTCCTTATCATGTTTGTGTACATATTCATCTTGGTTGTCAACGTGTGTGTTCTATTGAAGTAATTAAATGGTGGTTTTTTATACAACGCTTTATTTATTATGTTGTGAATGGAATGTACAACACTGGCAACAATGTACACAACAGTCTGGGAAGATAAAAAAACAGGTTTATTACGGTCTGGATAATATCAGCTGTAGTACTTGATTTCTTAAATTCTTATGAGACTCCGTCATTCTTCAATTCCAATCTCTGCCAAGAGTAATCTTAAAGAAACGATAGATACCTTTGAAGACCCTCAGTAGATACTCTGAATTTTGGCCATTTTTGGTCCATCATTGCAGAGAAAGGGGAAGAAATCCCGAGACACTCTCTAAGGGACTGAATCGTAAAGAACACACAGCCAACATGTGCCGTAAAACATTTCCAGTTTTAATAAATTTATTCAAACATACCATGCCCAAAGAAAGTGACAGAATATTTTTACTCTAATAGGAGTAATAAACCTCGTTTGTGCGCCAGCCTCTGATTCTTTTTAGCTGCCAATGGTATTTTAACATTTTTCTGTTTTAAACTTTAAAAAAAAGCACAAATCTATGGCCAGGCGTGTTTACTTATTGTCCATGGCTTGCTATTATATGAAAGTAATAACTCTAGATAACACTTCAGAAATGTCTTCCTTACTTCCATTGAAAATAGATAATAGAATTCTTACTAGGGCAAGTAACATACGCATTGCCTACCTGACGACTATAAGGCCTTTGTCAGGGACAAATAAACAAAATCATTTTTTTTTTAAACGAAAAGAAAATGATAGAACCATAAATGAAAAACTTAGTTGCTAGTAGATCACAGTAAGAGGTCGCCCATATTTGACGCAATTTCGGCCATTTTTAACCCTGCCCCCCCCTCCTCCCTTGTCATATTTCGTCACAAAAACCCAGACCCCCCCCCCCCCCCCCAACCCCCAAATGACATCAAAATCTCTTTCCCCTCCCTTTTTTTCTAACTATTTTTTTGCACTACTGAAAAGCAACAACGTAATCGAATGTATAGTTACCTAGTCATCCTCACCATCATCACCTTTGACCTCCCTAAGGACCATATGCTTTATGCCAAGTCTTCCTGTCACGTGCCATCAACTCAAGTTCTTTTCATATCTTTTTTCATCCCCTTCAAGTCTGTCTCCAGTTCTGTTCTCCATGTGTTCCCTGTCTTCCCCTGCCTATCTTACCCTGGGGATTCCATAACAAGGACTGCCTGGTAAATCTATCAGCAGTCTCATAACATGGGCAAGACACTGGAATGGTTAAGTAAACTATTATCTTTATGATAAATTATGAATTGCACAACATAAATTCTGCTATAACTTTATGGTTAATGCCCCGAACAGGATAATTCTTTTGGAATTTGAACAGCAACTTTAAATATTTGTAATTATGGTAATAGGTGTCGTAGATTTGTGATAGGTGATTAAGACTTAGTTTGGTCCCTTCTGAATAGACATAGAGATAAGCGATAGCTCAGTAGGAGGTGAAAAATAGAAAATAGATTTCACGAGTGAGGTGGAGGAAAGATAGTAGATTCTGTCTCTGACACTCGAGAAGCTTCTCTTAGTCAGCCTTTCATCTACAACAGAGTTAGATTAGTCAGACAAATCTAATATAATATATATTAATATATATGTCCTCACATACCCACACACATAAGTAACGACAATAGACGCACAAACACGTAAACCTATGACAATGAAAATATAGATATTTGGGAACGAACTGACCGCCACACTGATTAAGTTTAATTGTGAAGTTTAATTATCAAAATAAACTTCCATCACAACATATAAAATTAAAATAAGCATATACAAATAGTCATAAAGTCAATGAATTGCTACAAGAATGATAGACCCGTTGGTATGATCCTTTCCCTCGATGTTTAGCCCACAGTCCTGTTAGAAGAAAAGTGAAAGCCCCAAAGAGTCACGGATACATATGATTTAGTCTAAGATTTCATTTTAAAGGTATGAACAGACTTGGATACTCTGATCTATCCTAAGGAAAAATATTGTTAGCAACAAAACAAACTTGCATAAAGAAATTTAAGACAGCAAAATGGGTGCCAAAATGCAACAATAAAGGAATCACTCAGTCCTGCATTCACTCTATTCAGTCAGCCGTGATCACGTGCTTTCATTTGTACTTACAGCTTTGGTAGCAACTTCTGGAAACACAATTTTTAGGACATGCACATACAGACTCTCCAATGGTAGTCTTGGCCAAGAGAACCCAAGTTCCAAAAAGACGGGTTGAACTCACTTCTTCAGGGAACGTTTTCTTGGTTATACTTATTTTAGGATATCTGGTTCTGTCACATTAAAATTGTCCAGGCACGAACGTTAACAGAGAGCACAGTGTCAATAGCTTAGGTTTCTAGTAATGAGGAATGTCAGGTCGGTGCCTTCTCTCAGTATAGGACTTGATTTGGTCACACCACCACTAGTCAAAACTCTGTCGGAAGGTTACTGATATTAATATTTTGCTTGCCACAAGGGCTGAAATGTACTTGAGGTTTTTCTCTGGAAGAATTAAATCTGGCGCGATAGGCCCGTTACTTCATTTAATCTTAAAGTTCATGCAAGGGGTACTCTGTTGTTCTGGATGCCAACGCAATGCCAGACAGGTTTTACTTCATACACCCAAGTCTTTAAGAAAAAAAATGTTTTTGTTCTTCACAGATATTTCTCATGTACTAAAACGCTGGTAGAGTTTGGCTTTCCCAGTTTCACCGAATAAAGAGAAAACATAATATAAAATACTTATACATACTATTCCTCGGTTATAACTTACATTATGAACTGCAAGCGTAGAGCTTGTCTTATCGTTTAAAATTCCCGTGTAATAAGTTATATTCATAAAATCAATCATCATGAATTAGAAATACCTACGTATTTCGTCAATACTCAATGATGAATCAGTGCAGTTATAAGTTAGATTAAAATATTCTCGACTGATTACTAGTAGTTTAATTAAATTCATTAATAGCCGAATGTGTTTAAGCTAGAAATTATAATTTATTCTGCTTTCCACTGAAACACGTCAACTAGAGAATATAACAGACTTATAAATTAATTTCTCTGCACAAAAATCTAACTGGTAAAATGAAGTAAACGATTTATCACTAAAACACTAAATTTTACTAGATATATATATATATATATATATATATATATATATATATATATATATATATATATATATATATATATATATATATATATATATATATATATATATATATATATATTATATATTTTTTTTTTTCTATAACCAGCGGCACTCGAGCTTTCCAGCTCTTTCGGCCCAATGACATGTCATTGCGAGGCTGGGGGGTCAGTGGACTTTCCTTCCAACCCGGTCAGGAGCTTCGCTCCTTCCCATCCACACGGGATTTATGTGCAGGAGCCGTTCAGATTTATTCAGTCAAATTTCCGGTCGTAAACATTTTCTTTCAAACGCCGACGGCCGGGTTTGAACCATGAACACCTGGTCGCCAGTACAACGCCGAAGCCATTACACCAGCGCGGCTCCCATATATATATATTTATATATATATATATATTTATATATTTATTTATATATATATATATATATATATATATATATATATATATATATATATATATATATATATATATATATACCTCCACATAGAACTACAGATTAATATTACGAACTAGAATCCTTCAATATAATGGTAGTCTAGAACTCGGCAAAATGTTATCAAGAAACTCAGAACTTTGCAATATACAAGACATTTCCTAGCACGAGTGATCTGTCTACTGCAGATTTAGGAGTATGAATGACTAGTCTAAAACTCTCTCGGGTAGATATATCTTAAACAGACAAAGAATCCCACGTTATTTCGCAAACCCCTGTCTCCCCCTCTCCCCTTTCTCTCTCTCTCTCTTAACACTTCCCTTTAACTTAGACGTTGCCCATAACTGCCAAACGTGCGTCTTCACACCTTCTACGACGACCTGTCTCATTTCTGAGCGATGCGGATGGCAGTTTCCACACCTCGTCGAGAAACTTAACCGTAGAGCGCCCTGTCAGATGAAAATGTTAGACGATATGTCTGCCATCCCATGTCTATCGAGACGGATTTCACAGTATTTCGTCTCGTCCAGGGACTGACACGATTATGCTATACAATGCGTTACCAGTATGAGAAAAGAAACGGCAAAGTCAGAATGGGAAAATTTTATTTTGTCGCAAACGAACGAATGCGAAAAACAGGAAAAGGATAAAAGAGCGATAATAAAGTAAAGGACACGGGTAGAAAAGAAAAGCATATAAAAAATTTATTGATCATAAATCTCTATGCGACAATAGGAAATCGTTATATTTGGTATTTGACGAGGAATTTATGATTTTGTCGGTAAATTCGCTCAACTGCCTTGAAATCCCACGAAAGTTTATGAGAATAAAAGTGAACGCAGGCGCTGACCTCTGAGAAAGCAAGTGTTAGACCTGAGATTGGGTATATAAGCCCTGTCTCAGATACAGTTCCTAACTTCACGAAATCACTTTAAGATCTGACCGAGCTGAGAAGATATCCAGAGGGCTGACTCTTTTAGTTAGGAGTCTTAACTCACAACACAATAAGATAACTGAGAAGAAGCCACAACTGACCGCTATTGTGAGCGATTTATAGATCGAAGCTTTAAACAGCTGCAGACTTCGAAGTACCACCGTGTCTGAGGGTAATGTTTATAAGATTACTAAATATCTTAGTGAATTAATGTACATTTAAAATTTATGAATATTTAAAATTGATGTTATGCTCAACATAAATCCTCATGTCTATATCTTGCCTTGTGCTGAAGGAAGATGGCTTCTACCACTATATATCCTCAGTTCTGAACAGCATTGACTCAGCTAAAAGTTCTTGTTAGGACTGATCGACGCCAGCTATAAAAGCTTACAGTCCTTTTTTAGTGCTTTGCTTTTGGGTGCCGTGGTCAAGAAGTATATCTTCTCTTTTTCTTTCTTATTTTTTTAATTTCGGTACATTTTGTCGATGTATTGAAAGGGAAACAATTTTGCTAACTTTGGCATGATGCTAAGCCAAAGGAGAGTAGTCATGACTGGGTTTGGAAAATGTCTTTAATTGATGTTAACATTTTTAAATGTATTGTATATTCGGGAGCCGCGCTGGTGTAATGGTTACCACATTGCGCTGGCGATCAAGTGTTCCAGGTTCAAGCCCGGGCGTGAGCATTTGAAAGAGTGTCATCGACCGGGATTTTGACTGAATAACCTGAACGGCTCCTGAGATAAACCCTCTGTGGATGGGAAGGAGCGAAGCTCCTGACCGTGTTGGAAGGAAAGTCCACAGGCTCCCCAGCGTCGCAATGACATGTCATTGGGCCGAAGGGCTGAAAGCCCAAGTGCCGCTGGTTAAGGGGGAAAAAAATGTATTGTATAGTTGTACGACTACCTTTTTTGACTGCCCTAAGTACAGCCTCAAGACATTGTTGTCTTAATGAGGAGTCTGATCAACAGTGGCCAGACAACATCAGAGGGGTGTCTTGATTATAAACTACAGATACCATAACCGGGTGATATTTTGCAGGTTTAACTAGGGGTGAAAAACCTGACACAGTATTGGAAATTGTGAACTGTTTAACAGTTGTCCAACACTGTTCCTGGCATAAGCATAACGTCTTCAATGTCCAGGTATTTTAACGACCGACGGAAGTCAGCTACTACAACGTGTCATGCAAGATAAGTAAAACTTAACGTGAAAACAAAAACCAAGACACCCAAGCCAATAACATAAGGACAATGAACAAACAGTGGCAATATATATTTTTTTAACTTATGTGTAATCATGTAAGATATGTGAATAACAAAGTGATAATTGTTTACTATATATCGTAGCATTAATCAATAAAGTACATTGATTTGTTTATAACTGCCGTTATTGAATTATTCAAATTTCCAAGTATAATTTTGTTGTGTGGTCACAGAAATATTAAACATTCAAATAGATAGGATATACATACAAGCTGCACTCACATAATTATATAACACCCCTAGAGCATAGGATAGATCTAGCGAAAAGGTGACTTACCTATCAGTGTCATTCTACATCTATCATCGAGAAATGTGCAGTTAACTACTGTAACCGGAACGTTAAGATAGTTTAAGATATCATTAGATTCGTTTAAAAGATCAATAGATTAATTTCATAAATCATGCTTCATCTGACAACAAATAACACTGACCACTGTGTTCCCTTAACTAAGAAACTGTTGCAACCAACGTAGTGACCATTGACGTCATAGCTATCTGAGTACGCCGCCTAAGAGTAGTGCCTCTTCCAATCAGAATTGAGAGATTTTCCAAACCCTACGAATATATTGTCGAAACAGACAGAAACCAATTCAGTATTGCAAATTACTTCGTAGAGTGATCCTGTATTAAAGTTAGGCATACTCAAGATTTTCAAGACTGACCAAGAGAGATTATCTCTATTACAGACTAGTCAATTGAACGCAACCTATCCACGGTTACACTACCTGACTTGCCTTGTTCCATCCCTACTCTGGTTCTTCAGTTCTCTTCTCTAGTTCTAGGAACTATACTTCCTAATGTTCTATCCAACATCCATCTCGCCACAAGCAGGTTTGCTCAGTGTGTGTCCTACCCATCTCCAGCGTCTTCTTCTCATATCTGGTTCTTCTGGCACTTGTCCGGTTCTTGTCATCAGTTTCCACATGAGTGATCTTGTCATACCACTACAATCCTTCTACTTCAGGCAAGTACCCATTTATGAGAGCGTCCGTGGTTAGGGCTTAGTCCTCTCGCGGCAAAGGTAGCGGGTTGGAAACATGGTGGCGTCACGCTACAGTCTACCAGCTGCAAATGGAAACCTGACTCTGTTCTTGGGTCAGGAAAGGCAAAAGCAGCGAGGATGGGAAATTGTTACTTCATCTCTCGAAGCTTGATCTAGTATTGTGAAGTCTAACACTTTATACTACTACAATGAGGCTACTTTTTTTTTACCCCTGTGTCAAAGTCTGACGCTTTTTGATTGTTGTTTTTGTTTTCTCCATGTTCAGAGCCATTTAATAGGACTAAAGAGACCATTTGAATTGATTAAGATTTTTGTGTTGGACGTGACTTCTTTTATCCTTGATACATTTGTTTGCTCTCATCAGACTGTTGTCGCGATAGTGAGAAGACTGGTAAATTCATTTGTTGATTCTGAATGTTATTTTATCAATTTTTGTAAAGTTTTGAAGAAATAAATGCTTTTTGCTTTTTGCAAAGGATGTAATTTATCCACTAATAACAACTAGTAAATATACCCGTCAAAATAATGACGGGAAAGAACTAAAGCTATAACGTTTTAACCTTTCAGCGTCTACAACACGATTAGAAAAACTGTGTGTCACATAATATCTTTTGTTGCGCACATGGGCTTTGATGGAATAAACATATATTTTGGTGCGCACATCAGCTTTAAAAGGAAATGGTGAAAAAGAGTGCAATGGAGTGGTAGTAAACAGGAAGCCTGACAGGGAAAGATGTCAGTTGGCCGGCTTTAGAAACCGCATTGCATATTAATCGTGCTCTCTTTATGGTCGCTGGGTTTTGTACAGCATTGTTGTATATTCCAAGGGTAGTAGGACTTGTTGATCCAGCCATATGGTTATTGCTGACAATGTATTGCTATTGTTATTGAACTCATACGTGTCTCATTGTTATTATTAAAAGGGGAGATTGTCAGCATGCCTTCGTGTACGCTTTGTGAATGGCGTTTACAAGTATGTAGATTGTGTGACCTCTCGCAGTTTGATACGAGCTTAGAGGATAATGTCATGAAGGTGTAGTTATTATACTGTGACATATTTTTGGGGGCTGTGGTCCTCTATACAGGTGTATTTTAGCGTTCCACTTTGTTAGTGACTGGTGGTATCTTGATATTTGTAATATTGATCTTATTACGGGCTCCCTCATAGCAAGTTTACAGTTGTGGAGGCTTTTGTTGGCGATTGGGTTGCATCCCATTATTTGTGCAATTGGTTGTTCTGATGAGGACATTTTGAAATGGATTTGTTGTCGGCGAAAACAAGCTACAGGTTCGTGGATGGACATTGTGCAGTTTGAATACTATGAAGCTAACGTTTAATGAGTTCCTGTCAGGCTGGGGCGACGACGATGCCGTCTTATTGTTGGATTGGTTCCATTGTCAGTGATTTGGAGAGCTAATTGTGGGTCTGTTGTAATTGTGGTGAAAAATTTGAGGCTTTAGTTACTTCCAGGCGTAGGCGAAGAGGTTTTAATTTGTCGGTCGTTGCAGTTGCCTGCTGATTTTTGTATTATCGGTTGTCCAGAGGTGGCCTACCTGCTGAGAGCACGAAGACGTCGCCTACATTGGGATTTGTGGTACAACAGATTATGACAATACTACACGTGTGTACATGCCAGTACACATCTTTTAGTTCGCCTCTACCGTGAATACGTTGCCTTGCCTGTGCATGCTTATTGCGCGACTCTGCTGCAGTGACTTTTTGTCTGCATGAAAATTTTACTCGTTTGTGAATACTACCGACTATCGTTGTCGTGCTGAGAAACTGTTCGTGATGACGAACTATACGTGATTTGCTGAGCAGCATTATCCGTGAATGCTGATGCTGATATATAGCGTTGGATGAGACAGAACAATGTAGTCGTGCTGATTAAATGTTCGTGAATGACGGATACGACCATGACACATTTTCTGATGCAGTGGTCTATGATAAAAGACGTGATGTTTTACTGATGGACTTTATGTCGGTTCTTACTGCAGCCATAATTTGATAACCAATGATGATTTATAGTCTTCGCTGAGTTTACCAGTTATCATTCCATATGCTGGTTTAGCCTTTCTTGGACTCAGACATAAGAAGGCCAGTTACATTGGTGTGGATTTTTGAGAGCGGAACGGAATGGGAGGATACTGAACATTGATGTATTTTCTTATTACTACATCCATTGGTAGCTTCAAGGCTTCAGCTACGAGAATAACTGACGCCGATTGTGGATCTTGTCTTTGAATTTGTTCAGAACACTTTGCCGCAACCGGACAGTGCAGAGTGCACTAAGCGTAACTGATTGTGGCACTAACATTTGTTGGTACTATTCGTGCTTTTGTCTCGTGATTCATTATCATCATTCGATTGAGGAGCTGGTATTGGGACGTTGAGGATTCAGTCTACAGAAAGACAGTCATAAATTTAGTTATATTTCTTGTTTTCTTTCCTTTTGCTGTTCTACTTTCTTTTTTGACGTCATTTTATTTTATGTGTTTCCCTTATCATCATGTTTTTAATTACTGGTCTACTCTGCTCATCCATTTGAATTTTTTTCGTTTAGATCATTTCTCCATAACTGAGCGTGCACATTTTCAGTGTCTTAGCGGTGATTGTCTTGTTTGTATGCATAGAGTCATATTTTTGCAAGTATTCTTTTTCGTCATGTTTTGCTGTCGTATTCTCCTGTTTTCTTCTTGCTATCTTGTACATAAGTTGGATTGACAATCTCCTTGTTCTCGTTTGTTAGCAGTACGGTTTGTATATACTTATTTGTTTCTCTCCCACATATCTGTCATCACTTTCCTATCGTACTATTGGTGTTTGTTTGTCAAGTGAGTTTGTGTCTCATCATTATATGTACTGTTCAAAGTATATGGATTTTTGATTTCCTTTGTTACATAATATGTATTTCTAAAATCACAATTGCATTAGTGTGATTAGAGTAGGTGAACGGACATCATTGTTTAGCCATTATGTGGATGTCCTTGTCAAAAGCTACCACTTTTTGAGCTTGAGTTTGTGTCATTGTATCGTGACATTGATTGGGTATAGACAAGCAAGGATTTGTTTAACCGGATCCCTTATTTGGAACTGACTTGTCATACCGTATTTTCACTTGCTTGTTTTTTTTAATCAGGTGTATTCATAACTGCAGGTACATCGTACCCATCGTCTGCAAATATATATTGGTCATGTGCAACAATATATTTATTATTAATTTTGTAGGGGTATGGGTACAATTTAAGGAATTGGGAACCTTCATACTTTTACTTATTTCGTAGCTTGCCACCGCATTTGCATTGCACATAGATTATAACTATGTCTAGCCTTAAGGATTTTATTGAAATTGGAGAGAAGACAGAAAAATCGGGGGATTCTCTGCTTGAGTGGGCAAAGGCCGAACACAAAGAGTATGAGTTACAGAAAAAACAAGAAGATGACAGACGAGAACGCTTTGAGGAGAGTCAATTACAAAAATTGAAGATTGAAGCAGATAAAGAACTGAAACAGATTGAAGCTGATAAAGTACTGAAACAGATTGAAGCAGATAAGGTACTGAAACAGATTGAAGCAGATAGGGAACTGAAACAGATTCAACCAGATACAGAAAATAAAAAAATCGAGGCAGATCTAAGACGGATGGAGTTAGAAAAAATGAAGATTGAGGCGGACAAGGAAATTGCTATAAAAAAGTTGGAGCTTGATTCTGGCAATCCTGGTTCGACATCTAGGGAGCCAGCTCGCCCTTATAGGCTACGATTACCGAATTTTCGGGAGGAAGTAGATAGCATGGACTTCTTTTTGGAGAGATTTGAATAAGAGGCTCTTGCCTGGAGGGCAAGGAAGGAGGAATGGCCTTCACTATTATCTGCATTGCTTTCCGGCTCTGCTCTAAACACCGTATATAATTTGTCTGTGGCTGACAGAACTAATTATGATACCGTAAAGGCAACATTGCTGAGAGAATTTAAGCTGACAGCCGAAGGGTATCGCTCTCGTTTCAGAGATGCGATGCCTAGTGCCGACCAAGATTTCGGCTCTTTTGTCACCAAAATTAAACTTCTCCTTAATAGATGGACAGAGCTAGAGGGAATAAACAGGGATTTTGATGGACTGTTTGATCTCATGTTGCGGGACAAGGTGTTGTCCTCATGTTGTTCTGACATGGTTGCATTTTTTCAGGAACGCAAACCTAGAGACATTACTGCTATGTCAGAGGCTGTGCCAATGAGGACCATAACCTCTCAGGCTGTGGCAGAAGCGTTGCAGATGTTGTTCAGTAGATTTGGGTTTACCGAGGTGATATTGTCAGATAGGGGACGTCAATTCATTTCTAATGAAATGGCCGAGATCACTAAATTGTTGGGCATTTCCCAATCGTTCACCAGCCCTTATCATCCCCAGTCAAACGGGGTATGTGAACGTTTTAATGGCGCATTGAAGGATATGTTGGCCAAGGTCACTGCTGAATTTCCCCAAGAATGGGATAAATTCCTTCCCAGCAGTATTATTTGCCTATAGAGAGGCGCCTCAGGAGAGCACCGGGTTCTCCCCATTTGAACTATTGTACGGGGCGAATCCGAGGGGCTCAATGCACATTCTGAAAGATATACTGGTTGGTGGGTGTTCTGATGGGTCCTCCGTTTCCAGTTACGAATACGTCATAAACCTGCGTGACCGTATTGTCAAAGCGTGTGCCGTGGCACGTGATAATTTATCCGTGGCGGGGGCGCGGTACAGGCAATACGCTAACCGCGGATCCAAACTACTGTTCTTGGTTCCCGGTGAAGAGGTATGGCTTCTTCTTCCATCAAGGGAGGACCGTTTGAGCATTACATGGCAGGGACCGTTTAAGGTGCTTAAGAAGATAACGGATGTTGATTATTTAATCCAGGTTCGGAACAAGGAGAAGGTATTCCACATTAATATGTTAAAACCTTATATGGAACGGCAAGAGGCTCTGAAAGGGGTGGACACTAGGTTGTCTGGGGAGACTCCGAAGATGGCATATAGTAAACTTAACACATTAAATCACGTAAATGCCAATTTACTGGTTCGGTGGTCATTAATGAATTGGGTGACATAGGAGATGATATTAATCTCCAGCTGTCTTTCGTTCCCGTTGCTCCTTCTGAGTCTTGGGAGAATGTGCAGATATGTGACGGCCTAACGATAACACAGAAATCTGAGGCACGATCGGTCATTGGAGAGTTTAAGGATGTTCTCACTGTTTTGCCAGGACGTACCAATTTGATCTGCCACAATATCATCCTGACGGACGACCAACCGATCAGGGTAAAGCCGTATCCGCAGCCATTACATTTCAAGTCGGCGATTAAAAAAGAACTAGATGACATGTTACGGTTGGGGATCATTTCTCCATCGGATTCTGCGTACTCCTTCCCTATGGTTGTAGTTCGGAAGAAAAATGGGTCCTTGCGTGTCTGCATTGACTTCCGTAAATTAAATAGTGTCTCTGTGATTGACGCTGAGCCAATACCGAACCAAGAGGACCTCCTTACTCAACTTTCCCATGCCAGATTTTTTAGTAAACTGGATTTATCTTGGGGATACTGGCAGGTTCCTCTTGCCGAGTCGGCTAAACCTTTGACAGCATTTTCTACCCCAAAGGGTTTATTTCAGTTTAATTTTATGTGTTTCGGGCTAGTTAATGCGCCCGCAACTTTCGTCAGAATGATGAGAAAGTTACTAGGTCATCGTACGGATGTGATTACGTACATCGATGACATCTGCCTGTTCCATGAAACATGGGAACAACATATGTCGGGGTTGTCTTCCCTGTTGCGTTGTTTACGTAAGCATGGTTTAACAGCACGCCCTAGTAAGATTTGTATCGGTTTTAGGGAGTTGAACTTTTTGGGGTTTATCGTAGGTAATAATCTATTAAACCCGAGATTGGCACGGTAACAAAAATTTTGGAACTACAAGCACCTAGGACTAAGAAGCAGGTCAGAAGCCTGATGGGACTTGTCAATTTTTATCGCAAATTCATCCCTCAGTTTTCTACAATTTCTGATGCTTTAACCTCTCTTACTAGTAAAGGGATGCCTAACAGGGTTGTATGGTCGGCAGAATGCGAGAAAGCGTTATCAAAAATCAAGGAGTTGTTTTCCAGACGACCAATACTTCTTTTGCCTGATTTGAGCAAACCCTTTATACTGCGGACCGACGCGTCATCTGTGGGAATTGGCGCTTGTCTTATGCAAGACCACGAGAGTATCCTACATCCTGTGATGTATGTTAGTCGGAAACTGTTACCGGCGGAGACCAGGTACTCAACAATCGAAAGGGAATGTCTGGCTATAGTATGGGCAGTGTCGAAACTGTCCCGTTACTTGATAGGGTCCCAGTTTATACTTTAGACTGATCATCGACCTTTACTGTTTTTGAAATCTTCGAAGTCGACAAGCTCACGGTTGACTCGTTGGGCCTTATTGCTACAACAGATTCAGTTCACAATTATCCAATTAGAGGGTAGACTTAATGTCGTGGCAGATGCTCTGTCTAGATTGTAATTTTTGGGACATGAGTTATATCTGTGTTCGTAGGCACGACGTCTACGTACAACAGCGTCTATTTTTTTGTTCTTTTTAACTTGTTTAATATTTTATTGTATGCTGTGAAATCTACTGCTCTCAGGGAGAAGAAAACTCCGTTGTATTTTCTGGGGAAGGGGGTAGATGTCACATAATATCTTTTGTTGCGCACATGGGCTTTGATGGAATAAACATATATTTTGGTGCGCACATCAGCTTTAAAAGGAAATGGTGAAAAAGAGTGCAATGGAGTGGTAGTGAACAGGAAGCCTGACAGAGAAAGATGTCAGTTGGCCGGCTATAGAAGCCGCATTGCATATTAATCGTGCTCTCTTTATGGTCGCTGGGTTTTGTACAGCATTGTTGTATATTCCAAGGGTAGTAGGACTTGTTGATCCAGCCATATGGTTATTGCTGACAATGTATTGCTATTGTTATTGAACTCATATGTGTCTCATTGTTATTATTAAAAAGGGAGATTGTCAGCATGCCTTCGTGTACGCTTTGTGAATGGCGTGTACAACTATGTAGATTGTGTTACCTCTCGCAGTTTGATACGAGCTTAGAGGATAATGTCATGAAGGTGTAGTTATTATACTGTGACACTGTGCAACTTATTTTGTTGATGCTGAATGAAGTTAATTTACATATTTTTGTAAAGTCTTGAAGATAGAATCGTTGACTTTTTTTTTCAAAGGATGTAATTTATCAAAAGGAAACAGGTGCGAAAAAAACACGCGCTATATTGAGCGTCGTGCAGTTTAGTGCAAAGGCCAGAAGCGCACGACTTTTACATAATTTCAAGACTGTAACTTTGTTTGGAAAAGTTTGTGGCTGACGTCCGTGACGGGACGCTTCAGAGAATTATATATTGTGACGTATAATGGAAATAAAGCCTGCTGTATCCGACTGTCTTCTGTGACCACGCCGTAGTTCTACGATTCGTTCGCAAAGTCAAACATTTGACAGACTGCATTACTCATACTTTTATCTACGCCTCTTTTTCTTGTTAAGTAAACAAACAGACATATTACTAACTTCCGCGACCTGCCAGCATAACAGACAGCGAGCTCTGATTTGTTTACCTAAGTTTCTCACGCGAGCGGGTCTACCAATCATCAAGACAGCAGACAGATGCACGTGAGATAAACAATTAACCCTTTGATCTTCAGATACAGAGAAATCTCTGAGCCGATTAACATTTCATCTCGAGACGCGAGCGATTTTGAAAGAAACCCCGTTATCGGGAAGCGAGTGCCTTTGATGTGGGACAAGCAGCGTTCGACGAGAAAAACGGTGGCCGGTAGAGGACTTTTATCTTGTCCACAGTTTCTCAATTCTTTAGTTCGCGCGTTCATACGAAATTAACACCATTATAGATCTGAGAGCAAATGAATATATATAAACAGCGGTTCCTTATACTCACTGATCAGTTGTCGCTCAGAATTTTGGATAATCTAAGCTCGTTATTCTAGAACCATTGTGGAAGTGTGTTATTAGCATTTCGTGGGGATTGTTTCATTTCTGCATTGTGGTAATAGAAATTGGCATTTACGTGATTTAATGTGTTAAGTTTACTATTATAATTCACTGTGATTTCTAGAGTTAAAACTAGCGAAATAAATAACTATTTTTCTTTGCCTGAAGATACGGTAGTTGACTGATTAAGTGTTAAGCGTGACTATAGAGACCGAATAGAATTCACGTTTATTTCGTTTTGTGTTTTATAGTAAGTGACCATTGTTATACCTTATGACTAAACTAACAGGCGCCGACAATAACATAACTATTAACGACAGACGATCTTTGTAAGTGCGCGAAGGGGTAATTAAAACAATAGTTGACAGTGTGAGCTGATCGTTAATGCGCAGATGGGGCGGGATGGTGCATGCCTTGGTCCGAACCTGAAAGCGCAGCGCGGGCGAAAAGCTGACCGTATAGTTGTAAATAAAGTCACCGTGTGCCTTTTAACTCCGCCTAGGCCGGTCCCAAGCCCGGCTGAAAAATAAGGAGGGCGGCCTGCATGGAGGCCGTAAGGAGGCAGCCCCTCCACCATGCAAAGGCACAACAGGCCAATCACCTGTTTGTCTTAAAACCTGATTATGCGAAACTTAAGAGAGAAAACCGGACTGATTCTTGTAGTGGTGTTTGATGGTATTGTATGATGGTGATATTACTAAATGTAATTGTATGAGGCCAGCTGTGAAGGCTCCTGAGATAAAATGTAGTTGTGAATTGTCAGAAGGCCTTTCTTGCTACCACTACGACCTCACACTTAATTTTTTTTAATGAATGTGGCTACGTAAAGTGTCTAGGGTTATGACATGTAGTGTGGTGTAATAGGTTATAGATATACCCACAGATATTTAACAAGACTAATAATATTAATAAATGTTAAAATACACTGAACTAACTCACGTGTGTAAAATTTTTTGATAGAATTATATTACATTTATTTTGTTCTGGATCAATTTTTTAGGTTGACCAGAACTTAAAAGGATTTAGAGATTATGAAAGAAATGCATGGAATATTATATCATAAATGCAATAGTGTACATATATATGTACTATACTAGTTAGTTTTATTAAAATGTTCTAGTAGTCATCTACTTGGCAGGATATTAGTAACTACAAAGCGTTGGTGAATGTCCAGCAGACCAGAGGCTCACTCATCTTGTAGTTGTAGCTCTGGTGCTGAAATCTGGTGATCCCACCTCTCCGGGCTGGCGGGCAATAATGGTGGTCTCTGTCACAAGTACTGCACAGATACACTCGAGTAAAGTCACCAACTGAATAGACACTGCTTTGTTGACAACAGAAACTCACAGCTCAGATTATGAATAAATAACACAGAATTGCTAGCAAAACTCAGCTGAGCTGCTGGCTATAGTATGGCGTCCCTAAACTTCTTTCACTTTCTTTCATATGGAAATCACCACACTTTAAAATCTGTGTCTATCACTGAACAACTATTGAAGACTGGCCCCACTTTCGCGTCTGAGCGCTAATAATATGATTGTCTGTGGCCAATCACTGCCTAGGTTTATTTTAAATTCAAATTTCCTACCCTAAAGTCATTTCAGTCATGCTTCAGTCAAGTATGGATGGTTATCTGTTGGTCTGTCCGTCTCTACTTGTGTTTCTACAAAAATGTACTTGATTTTTGAACCAACCTTTCTCTCCCCTCCAAAATTTTGTCGTTAAAAGTTATATTTAGACACAGCTACCACCAATGTCCCTCTCTTCCATACTACGTAGATTTGAACACCTGCGTCTCAAGGTCGTGTTTTTGTGTGCAAATAGCGACACTTTTTATTCCATACAGTCTGTCGCTGATGTAAACTACACTGTCTTTTGTCATTATCTTCAATATTATCTATCCGTTTGTAAAATTAAGAACATATTAGTTCACTGCTCAGAATGGGCCACCCGGCCAGCTAATTTTTATATTCCTAACATTAATATTAAGAAAAAATTACTTTTTAATTTTTGTAATATTCCAAACATCTGCATTCTGCCGCTGAATTCAAATCAAAGGCTTGGTATCGCGCAAAAGCGTCCAATAAATGACTGTGGCGTAACATATCTATGGTCCCTTCTGTCGAGTTGCTTACTTTTTATGTCAACTTGGGAAACGTGACTTTTCTCCGTTCCCCCCCCCCCCCACCCCCCCCCCCCCCCCCCCCCCCCCCCCCCCCCCCAATTGCGTCTCCTTAGCCTTTCTAGTCTCACGCAATCTTTCCAGTCATATTTTTTTTCCTTTTTGATCCGCCGTTCCCCTCCTGTCTAGCAAGTCAATTTTTATGGAGGATGATGACCCGCGGTCTAGGCGATCATGTACTATTCGCAGCCTACGCATTATGTTTTTATCCTTAAATGTTATCTTTGGAGGTATTTTACCGTTGTATCTCTGTCAATTTCACTACACATCTCCCCACTTGAAAACATGCCTATGGCAAGTTCCAAAACCAGCGATACACATAGGTAAAATTACTCCTCACGTCTGCCACTACTCTAATTTTGATCACAGGGTGCCGACTGAGGAAATCTGCACCGACATTCAATTTGCCTGGGATATATTGGATACTAAACTGATAAGGTTGAAGCAACAAAGACCACCTCAGCAATCTTGCGTTTTCATGCTTAGCCTGAGACAAGAACACGAGAGGCTGATGGTCCGTCTCCACCACAAAAGTCCTACCATACAGATAGATTTGAAACTTCTTTATTGCCCAGATTAATGCTAAACATTCTTTTTCGCTTGTGGAGTATCCTTGTTCCGCCTTATTCAATTTGCGGCTTGCATAAGCGACTGGTTTAAGTTCCCCATCAGGTGAAGCTGATCTTTGCAACAAAGCCCCTCCGAGTCCTACATTACTTGCATCGGTTCTTAAGACAAAGTCCTGTGTCAAATCAGGCAGTTTGAGAATAGGCTTGCTAGTGAGTTTTTCCTTTAACTCTTGGAACGCTAGTTCACATTGTGCAGTCCAAATAATTTTATCTGGAAGTCCCTTGCGAGTCAGATCAGTCAGAGGAGCACATATAGCGTTAAAATTTTTGATGTATTTCTGATAAAATCCGCATAACGACACGAATGATCGCACGTCCTTTTTTGTTTGTGGCCTAGGTGCTCTCTGCAGTTTTTCCAAGTTCTTAGGATCAGGGGTCATATTACCCTGATATACAGTGTGTCCCAAGAATTCCAACTCTTTGCATCCAATACAACATTTTGTTGGCCTAGCAGTTAAGTTCGCCTCCCGAAGTCTATCAAACAACATCTCCAGAGCTTCAATGTGTTCTTCAAATGTCTCTGTGGCGACGAGAATATCATCCATGAAATTCGTGATACATGGGTTATTCAGGGGATCCAACAATTTTCGCATCATCCTTGAAAACACACTCGGAGCATTTTTCAGTCCGAATGGTAGCATATTGAATTCATAATGTCCATCCGAAGTGCTAAAAGCCAAATAAGGTCTCACTTCAGGCTTCACTGGGATCTGGTAATAGCCTTTACTAAGATCCACCTTTGAAAAGTATTTTGCCTTGTTCAGTCTGGCAAATAACTGTTTTGTGTCTGGTAATGGATCCACTTGTCCTTCTGTGACAGCATTCAGTTTCCTGTAATCTATGCACAGTCTGTGTTCCCCAGACGGTTTTCTCAACAAAACGACACTAGAACTAAAAGATGATTCACTGTGCGAAATAATCCCCTCCTTCAACAAATACTCTATTTCTTCCTTCAATGCCTTCTCCTTCGCGAACGGAATAGAATAGGCTCTCATACAGATTGGGTTTGAGTCTACCAGTTTCATGTCATACTGTAGCAAATTTGTATGGCCTGGTTTATCTGTTAATACATCTGTATGTTCCTCCAGAACCTTTTGAACTCTCTCCCTCTGGTTTTTAGTCAGGTGCTTACTGACTTTTACCTGTGCTGCTGTTTCACAAGGATGTAATGGGTATTCATGTGAGGTGAGTGGTTCTTTTTGCATCTGGGTTGCAATAGCCAAGGTCAATAAGGGGGTGCTTTCCTGGAGTGGTCTGTCCAGATACTTCTTTAACAGGTTTACATGATAAACTTTCTCCTTCCCCTTTTTGTCAATTTTATAGTTTGTTCTAGACACCTTCTCTAGAACCGTATATGGACCTTGCCAACCAATTTGTAATTTATTCTGGCTTCCGGGTAGTAGAAGCAGCACCTTCTCTCCGACTGCCAGTTCCCTGTCCTTTGCCTTCCTATTAAAATATGCTGCATGTTTCTTCCTGGCTTGCTTCAAATTATCATTTGCCAGTTTCCATCCAGCTTTCAAACGAGTGGTCAGTTCGTTCACGTATTGATACGATGAGGTAACAGTCTCTTCCGCCTTCTCATCTGTCCAGGTCCTTAATAAAGCTTCTAAAGGACCTTTTATTGGCCTCCCAAATAGCAGAGTTGCGGGAGCCATCCCGGTTGAACTATGTGGTACCTCCCGGTACGCAAACAATGCGGCGGGCAGGAATTGATCCCACAGATCCGGTTTTTCGTGTGCCAGCTTTCTCAGGATAGAAATGAGAGTCCCGTTGAACCTCTCTACCTGGCCGTTCCCTTGTGGATGGTACGGACTACAATGAAAGTGCCTGGCTTGAAATAGCTTAAAAACTTCTTCCGTTAGTTTCCCCTTGAACTGAGAACCATTATCCGTCAAGATTTGATGCGGGAATCCTAATCGGGTAAATATTGTAAGTAGTGCCTCTGCTACATGTTTTGAATCAATTGATGGCAGGGCTACCGCCTCTCCCCACATAGAACAAGTGTCCACCAGAGTAAGGATGTAACTGTTCCTCCTCTTGGTCCGAGTGAGAGGTCCTACAATATCCACTGCAACCCTTCAAAAGGTGTTCCCACTATGGGCATTTCCCCTAGAGTTGCAGGAGCAGTCCAGTGCTTTGGAGCTACCCTTTGACATTCTGGGCAGGATTTGACATATCTTTTTATATCCTCCGTTATCCCTGGCCAGAAGTAATGACAAGCTATACGCTGTCCTGTGGCGCTGATCCCCATGTGACCACTGAAGGGAATCGCATGCCCGAGTTCCATCACTTTATCTCTATATGAAGTGGGAAGAACCAGCTGGTTGTGACCATTTGTTCCAGTTCCGGCCTTCCTGTATAAGAGTTTGTTCTTCATGAAATATTCCCCCTTGCTCGGAGGTGTGTGGCATTTGGGCAATTTTTTAAAACAGGGCTTGAGTGTCCTATCCTCAGCCTGCGCCTTCCTCATCTCCTCTGGATGAGCATTTATAGGTTCACCTTCTTCCTCCTTCTTCTGTGACCTGGTCTGCACTGTCGCCATTATCACAGGTTTCTCGGGATTCCCCAAGAAGACGTATCTACACCCCAATATCAGAGGGTAGATTGGTTCATCTATCACTGCTGCTCTGATTTCTCCTTCCACATAGCGAGTTTTCACCGTTATCCTTGCGATGGGAAGTGTCATGAGTGGTATGTCCTTAGTCGCCCCTTGTATTTCCACTGTTTCTGTGGTATACTGACTTGGTTCCACTAGGCTAGACTTCACAACTGAATCATAATCCAAACCTGTATCATAAAGGCACCTTATGGTGACCCCATTACAAATAACATCCTCACAAACTGGGGGGTGATAAGGTTCCTGTTGTCCATTAGGATTAACCTTTAATCTTTGCGTCCCCGACTTCATTGCAGCAATGTTTGAAGGTTTCCTTCTACAAAATTCGGTGTTATGGTTATCCTTCTTGCACCATTTACACCATCTTTTCCCTTGGTTCAACGGTTTTCTTTCATTGAACTTTTGGTCATTGAACTGTGAGTTTCTGTCGCGATAGTCATTTCTTGGCCGCTCAAAGTTTGTCCTACCTTTATTTCCCTGCTCTCTATTATCAAATTTATTAAATTGCTGTGGAGCTTTAAAATTGTCTATGTGCTTCTTCTTAGCACCACTTACCTCTGCCTGGGCTGCCTGATACCTCTCAGCAACATTTAAAACTTCCCCCAACTTCTCTGCACCTTGTTCCATGAGAAATTTTCTCATGTCTGGAGCCATGGACTCTCTCTCAATTGCTCAATCATGATCATTTCTTTAAGATCTTGGGTCTTCCCCAGAGCCGTCCATTTCTCCAAATAGGTTTCTAGTCTAGCAGAGAATTGGTGGTATGTCTCCCCAGACAACAGTTTGGCATTTCTAAATTTCTTACGATAAAATTCACCATTCTCGTACCTTAATAACAAAGCCTGCTTTAACATGTCATAATTGTCTTGGTCTTCCCTGTTCATTTTGGCAAATACTTCATAAGAAGTACCTCTCAATCCCTGTGATAGCTTTAAGCTCCACCTCTCTCTCTCTCTAACCCATATGTAGTAGCTAATAACTCAAAACGTCCTAGGTACCCCTCTATGTCATCGTCTTTTTCAACAAAATGGTCTAAATGAAACCCCATAGCGGAGTTTGAGGCTCCCAGACTGGGCGTAGCATCTGAGGCAAAAGGGCTGGCACCATTTTCAGGAGCCTGGCCTTGTAATTCCAGCTCCCTTAGTCGTAATTCGTGCTCCCTTTGCAACCTTTTTTCTTCTGCCTCCCTTTGCTGTCGTTTTTCTTCTGCCTCAATCTGCAGCCTCTTTGTCTCAGCCTCAATTTGTAACCTCTTTTCTTCAGCTAACCTTTCAGCCTCTAATTTTCTTTCAGCCTCTTTTTCTAATCTCCTTTCTTCCCGTTCAATATATTTATCACATTCAGCCGTTACATATTGAATTAAAATTTGACCATCCATTCCCATCTCCTTCGCGGTGAGCACAGCAGCTGATCTAAATTTTGCTAACTCCGCCATACTTTTTAGACAATATAATAATATACAAGCTAAATCTCTAACCAGTAAATACACTAAGTACTTCTAATTACTATATGACTATAGTCTAACTAATTCTAACTAACCAGTTAACTAATTAATTATTTCTGGCTGTGAAGATTCACCAACTTTTATCTGCAGGGACACTTTTAATGTTAAAGGGAATTTTACAATTTATTTCCCTACTTTTATTTCTCCCACCAGGAGATCCTAATATTACTGTTGGGCTAATTATCCCCGGACAAGACCCCAATATATGTAGTGGTGTTTGATGGTATTGTATGATGGTGATATTACTAAATGTAATTGTATGAGGCCAGCTGTGAAGGCTCCTGAGATAAAATGTAGTTGTGAATTGTCAGAAGGCCTTTCTTGCTACCACTACGACCTCACACTTAATTTTTTTTAATGAATGTGGCTACGTAAAGTGTCTAGGGTTATGATATGTAGTGTGGTGTAATAGGTTATAGATATACCCACAGATATTTAACAAGACTAATAATATTAATGTTAAAATACACTGAACTAACTCACGTGTGTAAAATTTTTTGATAGAATTATATTACATTTATTTTGTTCTGGATCAATTTTTTAGGTTGACCAGAACTTAAAAGGATTTAGAGATTATGAAAGAAATGCATGGAATATTATATCATAAATGCAATAGTGTACATATATATGTACTATACTAGTTAGTTTTATTAAAATGTTCTAGTAGTCATCTACTTGGGAGGATAGTTAATGTTTGTGCTGTTGGGGTGGCCTCATCACACCTGTCTATATTGACTACACAGTGTCCAGAAAATGGTGGGAATTTTTATGGGGGTATTAGTAACTACAAAGCGTTGGTGAATGTCCAGCAGACCAGAGGCTCACTCATCTTGTAGTTGTAGCTCTGGTGCTGAAATCTGGTGATCCCACCTCTCCGGGCTGGCGGGCAATAATGGTGGTCTCTGTCACAAGTACTGCACAGATACACTCGAGTAAAGTCACCAACTGAATAGACACTGCTTTGTTGACAACAGAAACTCACAGCTCAGATTATGAATAAATAACACAGAATTGCTAGCAAAACTCAGCTGAGCTGCTGGCTATAGTATGGCGTCCCTAAACTTCTTTCACTTTCTTTCATATGGAAATCACCACACTTTAAAATCTGTGTCTATCACTGAACAACTATTGAAGAATGGCCCCACTTTCGCGTCTGAGCGCTAATAATATGATTGTCTGTGGCCAATCACTGCCTAGGTTTATTTTAAATTCAAATTTCCTACCCTAAAGTCATTTCAGTCATGCTTCAGTCAAGTATGGATGGTTATCTGTTGGTCTGTCCGTCTCTACAAAAATGTACTTGATTTTTGAACCAACCTTTCTCTCCCCTCCAAAATTTTGTCGTTAAAAGTTATATTTAGACACAGCTACCACCAATGTCCCTCTCTTCCATACTACGTAGATTTGAACACCTGCGTCTCAAGGTCGTGTTTTTGTGTGCAAATAGCGACACTTTTAGATTCAATACAGTCTGTCGATGATGTGAACAACACTGTCTTTTGTCATTATCTTCAATATTATCTATCCGTTTGTAAAATTAAGAACATATTAGTTCACTGCTCAGAATGGGCCATCCGGCCAGCTAATTTTTATATTCCTAACATTAATATTAAGAAAAAATTACTTTTTAATTTTGGTAATATTCCAAACATCTGCATTCTGCCGCTGAATTCAAATCAAAGGCTTGGTATCGCGCAAAAGCGTCCAATAAATGACTGTGGCGTAACATATCTATGGTCCCTTCTGTCGAGTTGCTTACTTTTTATGTCAACTTGGGAAACGTGACTTTTCTCCGTTTCCCCCCCAATTGCGTCTCCTTAGCCTTTCTAGTCTCACGCAATCTTTCCAGTCATATTTTTTTCCTTTTTGATCCGCCGTTCCCCTCCTGTCTAGCAAGTCAATTTTTATGGAGGATGATGACCCGCGGTCTAGGCGATCATGTACTATTCGCAGCCTACGCATTATGTTTTTATCCTTAAATGTTATCTTTGGAGGTATTTTACTGTTGTATCTCTGTCAATTTCACTACAATTCTAAAGGCGACGAATTGGAACGGACTACGACTTGTGGAACTTGGAACACAAGAAGTATAAATGGGAAAGAAGAGGAGCTGGTGGAAGAGATGAGGAAAGCAAAACTTGAAATCCTGGCTATAACGGAAACAAAGAAAAAAGGACAAGGAGTCATAAATCTCGATGGCAACACGCTGCTCTACAGGGGTGTACCCACATCTGAAAGAGCTAAAGGGGGCGTGGGTTGCATTGTGGCCAAAAATCAAAAAGATAGTATCAAGGGATGGAACTTTGTCTCGGAGCGCATTATGGTTGTAAAACTAAAAGGAGGAGAAACCATAGTCAACCTGGTCATAGTGTATGGGCCAAATGAGGATGAGAGAGCAGAGGTCAAGGAGGAATTCTTCGAGCTGCTTTAAAGGACAGTGGATGACTGCCTAGATGAAGTTATCATGCTCGGAGATTTTAATGCCAGAGTTGGAAATGACCATGCTAGATAGGGTGGAGTTATCGGAAGATATGGAGAAGATACCCTCATAGACAATGGAAATCGACTCCTTAGATTCTGCAGTGAGCAGAATCTGATCATTACAAACACAAAGTTCCCCCATAAGCGCATACATGCATACACTAGATGTGAACCAACAAAGAATGAGAAGTCAGTGATCGACTATGCCATTGTTAGGAGAAGCTCATTCAAATATGTCCGGGATGCTAGAGTCTGGAGGGGGCCAGAGATTGGAAGTGATCACTACCTGCTAACAATCAAAAGAACAACTGAAAGAGTTGCTCAGCCTATGAACTGCCCAACATCACGCAAGAAACCAAGTAAACGAGTGGGAGAAATGAGCATTAGGACCTACAAGCTGAGAGAGCCAGAAATTAAGACCAGATATCAGGGGCTTATTGCTGCAGCGGTGAGCAACACAGAAGAACGACCTGATGACTTGGAAACCCTCTGGATTAAATTCAAGGATATCATAAAGACAGCTGCTGCAGAAGCATGCGGTGAAGTCCGACTTGGGAACAAGAGAAAGAGAACACCTTGGTAGACAGAGGAAGTCATCGAGAAAATAAGAGAGAAGAAAATGGCATGGAAACAATACTTAGGAGCTAAAAACACAACAGGACAAATGGAAAAATATAGAGAATATGTGACACTCAGAACAGAAGCAAAGAACAAAGTGCTAGCAGCAAAACAGAAGTCCTGGGAAGAATTTGGAGAAAAGCTAGAAAAAGATGCACAAGAAAACAAAAAATTGTTGTAAAAGACCCTAAAGAACATGAGGAAGGAAAAACAATGCCCTCTCAAATTTATAAAGGACAAGCAAGGCAAATTGCTTACTGCCCAGAAGGAAGTAATGGAAAGATGGAAAGAATATTTCTCAGAACTCCTGGATGGTAAGCATGGTGAAGCATCATAAATGATAACCACTAGCACAGAAGAGAAAACCAATGATGGTGAAGATGACATAAAGATGGAAGAACTGAAGGCAGCACTGGAGAAAATCAAGATGGGCAAAGCAGCAGGGCATGATGGTATAACACCAGAAATGGTTAAGTACATGGGAGCATCAGGCGACCTATTACTCTTAAGGGTTCTACAGGCAGCGTGGTACAACAAGACCATACCAAAGGATTGGGAGATTGCCATCATAACACCAATTTTCAAAAAGGGTGACAATCGACAGTGTGGAAACCATAGAGGCATATCCCTTCTCAGTGTCCCTGGTAAAATCTACTCTAGAATCCTAGAGCAGAGACTCCGACGCCTAGCTGAGCCACAATTGGATGAGGTCCAGTGCGGATTCCGAGCGAACCGAAGTACTCAAGACCTAATCTTCACACTCAGACAGCTGAGTGAAAAGGACCTTGAATATAAGAGTGAGATCCATCTTTGTTTCATAGATCTGGAAAAGGCATTTGACAGGGTCCCCTGGAGCAAACTTTGGGACTGTTTGGCAGGAAGAACATTCCAGCACCTCTGATTCATGCTATACAGAGCTTCTACAAGTCTTGCAGAAATTATGTGAGGACAGCAAACAATAAGTCAGAAAAGTCCAGGATCACCACTGGTGTAAGACAAGGTGATATCCTGTCACCTTAACGTTTCATACTCCTCATGGACGATGTCATCAAGGCATGTAAGGAGAGAACAAGAATATTCAGTGGGGTACTGGAAGATGAGACAGGTCTGTATTTCGAAGCTGGCATTTGCTGATGATGTTGCCCTGATTGCTAAATCAAAGGCACATCTCCAATCCAACCTGCAAGTCTGGAAGGAAGAGCTGGAGAAGAGAGGGGTGGTCATAAGCAGCTCTAAAACAAAATCCATGGTGATATCACGAGAAGAAAGAAGACATCAGATTAAGCTGGGAGAACAGGTCCTGGAGCAGGTCGACCTCTTTAAATACCTCGGAGCTATTATAGACCGAAAGGGAGGCATCAAAGAAGAGTTGGCCACTCGAAAAGCAGCAGCTGGGAGACTTTTTCAGGCCATAAATCGAGGATTCCTCAGCAAGAAAGAGGTTGGTAAGAAAACAAAGATGGCTGTATACCGCTCCACTTATGTCCCAGTCTTGTCATATGGATGCGAGTCATGGGCAATGACTACAACCACAAAAGCCAGATCCAAACCTCAGAAATGAGGTATCTGAGGAAGGTGGTTGAAGTAACAAGAAGAGACATGGTACGCAACCAGACGATACGTTAAGGCCTTAAATCCCACCCCTGCAGACCCAAGTAAAACAGTCCCAACTAAGATGGTTTGGCCATGTCTGCAGAATGGGAGAAGATCGGCTACCACGACAAGCATGGGAAACAAAGAGCCAAGGATCCAGACCCCCAGGACGACCCAGAGTCCGCTGGGAGGACAACATTAGACAATCTTTGAAGGACCGAGGACTAGAATGGAACCAGGCCAGGAGGAAGACTGCCGATAGGATAGTCTGGCGCTCTCTCTTCCAAACCTCTACACCTCACGGTAGAAGGGGAACGACTAAGTAAGTAAGTGCCTTTTAACTTTAAGCAGGACTGCCGGAGAGGGAAAGAGATCGTCGCGTCCCCGTCCGTGCACATATAGAATAGTTGCATTTCTTTTTCATAATGTCTCGTTTATTTCTCGCAGAACTGACAGAGCGGCCAGCGGTTTATATTTTCTTGATTATTGTCTCCAGTTACTGATGGGATTTATGTTGTCGTCTTCGTGTCTTACGAGTCTCAAGTCCATGTTGTGAACAGGACTGGCTAAAAGACAAAGACACATTTAACTATTAAGTTTAACTGGACTATCAATTCCCAGTTATATTTTTCCAATTTATCAGCCCACGTGAGTGGTATATGCAATAATAGCAACATCTAACTTTTGACAGACGCAGCACTGGATTTATTCAAAAAGTTGTGCTGTTTCAAAATCGGCACTCACCACAGAGCTAGCCGATAGGATTTACCAATCACATCACGTACCATCATTAGTAACAATTTTAGCAACTAGCTGTGCCCAACTACCAGAAGTATTTGTTTTTCCATTCTTTGCTGTTAAAACTAGATCTCGGTTTTTTTTTCTACCATTAACTATTCGAGGTGACACTATCGATCCAGGATTAGCTCACCAAACTTGGCGTCCCCCTTATAAAGTTATTGTCAAGGCTGGACTGGGGCCAAATTTGGCACTGAATCCTGACATTCTCAATATCGATAAATATATTCAAGATAACTGTACATTCCAGGAAATATCACCAAGATTAGGTAAGGAGAGTGTGTGAGAGAGAGAGAGAGAGAGAGAGAGAGAGAGAGAGAGAGAGAGAGAGAGCGTGGCCACTTATGTCAGAGAGAGAGATTGAATATTTTCTTGTTACGGTAGCTTGTACCAAACTAGTTGTTTTGCTTTAACAATTGTTTACTTTACGGATTAGCACGTATTAGAAATTTTGTTTTTCTTTACTGTCTATACTGTAACCTAGTGCTAACCTTTAACCTTTGGGGTTATTAACTTATTGGGTTCTTATCTACTCTAGGAGGGGAGGGCACAGGTATTCTGTTAATTCTCTATATATGCAATTTTGATTTATTTGATTCTTTTAGATATTCGATGTTGTAAAGTTTAATATAATAAACAGCCAAAGAACTAAACTTTGTGTATTGGTCAGACCCATACCCATTTAACCATAGTTTTTTGCACGTTTGTGTGTCTTGTTGTCACATAGCTGTGTGTGTGTGCGTGTATAGTAAACTTATATTTCTCAATATAAGGGGGTGCAAGATTGTCTGATACCAAATTATAGTCGTACATATAGGCTGGACATAGAAACTACTCAGTCCAGAGACAGATCTTCTCCTTAACTATTCACTCGTGAAAATCTATTTCTTACACCTTACTTCTCACGTATTATCACCATCTCCTATACTCAGGCGGACCTTAAATAACTTTAAAACCTATCTAAGCACGATATATATATATATCTATCTATCTATCTATATATATATATATATATATATATATATATATATATATATATATATATAATATATAATATATATATATATATATATATAAAGGAAAAAGGAACCCGTTACACGCCCATTGAGGCATATTGGGAATATGGTGTTAGGCCCATATTATCTTGACCGTCGGCACACGAGGGGTGATGTGGTCGGCATCACGCCGGCCGCCTTAACCTTCCCAGAGTAGCTCTGGTACCCATTTGGGGCTGGGTCGACCCAGGAGCCGTTTGTGGCCTAAAAATTTTTCCGCCTCATCGGGGATCGAACCATAGACCACTGCGCTAGGAAGCCAGTGCACTAACCACTATGCTACCGCGGCTCCGTATATATATATATATATATATATATATTTATATATATATATATATATATATATATATATATATATATATATATATATATATAACAGGGATAGCAATAACCCGTCAATAATGACGGAAGTAAATCAAAAACTGTAATATATTTTTTTATTCAATATAAAAGTTATTTGATGACAACATGTTTTGTGAAAGTGCGTGGATTTGTTTCAAAAAATGTTCCCTGATAAAAAGTGTTTTTAACAAAAACTTTCAAGTTTTCATGATTTGTTCCTTGGGTGAGGGCGACATAGAGCTGGCCGAGTCCGAAAACAGGTTCAGGAAGGAGAACTCCTAAGTGGTCAAAAGATTGTCCTAGCGCCTTATTGATCGTTATTGCAAATGCTAAAATCACGGGGAATTGACGACGTCGCATCCTAAATGACAAACTGCGCTCGCTCGGTTCTAAGTCAATGCGAGAAATAAAGGCTCGTTCTCCCTTATTACTGCCAGTGATAATTTCTGCATCAATGGAATTCCGATGCAAGACTCTTATGACCGAACGCGTGCCATTCAATAGTCCGATTTTTTGCGTTCAGATTTCGCAATAGCATGATACATGCAGCAACCTTTAATTTCAGCAAATGCCGTGGCATTCCTGATGGGCACTGCTCGTTAAGGAACTCGGTTGGGAAATCGACTGCGTCGTTGGGATCATCGGAAATCATGGTATCTATGCTCCAATAAATCGTTTCATTTCCAGCGAGTAGCTTCAACAATAAGTCTGCAATACTTTAAATTAAAATGTTGTCTTGAAGAAACAATCAAAAACTTACATTTTAAGGTTATTTTTAACAAAATGATGAGTTACATCCGTTTCCGGAATGAAACTGGGTTCTACAATCAAAAACTTACATTTTATTCATATATCACTGTCACTCACTTTGTGTTGCACAATTCACCGACTTTTCTTCGTTGAGTGTTACTATTTTCGGGAGAGTACATATAAGGGAAACAATACAATTAATGTCTAACTTTCAACCACAGTTGCATCCCTTGGATGTGACCGACGTACAAACGGAGAGAATTATGGAGTTTGATAAGGGAAATAAGTCTTCCACAAGTGAATTGTTATCTATTACGGCTAAAAGTTAACAAATGCGCATAGAAGTTAACTATTGTGGATAAAACTAGAAACATAATCTATGTAACAAGCAAGTATCACTATTTTATTTCTGTGCCACATTTTTCCAAACCTCCGCCCTTCCCCTATTGTCACCCGTCAAAAAATTTTGACCCCCCCCCCCCCTTTTTTTTTTAACTGCGTGACGTCATATGTGATCGACCCATAAGACCGTTGTTGTCAGTGTCTTATTTTACATCCTCTCCCCCCCCCCTTCCCCCCCCCTCCCCCACCGGGTGCCCACTCCAATAGTTTCTGATACCGTACAAGAAATTCCCGGTCGAGAAAACAGTGGGTCGTTATCATGTAAGGTTTTTTTTTTTTTTTTCACTTTGACGAAGGTAAGAATCCTGTTATTGAGCCGATGACTTGGAGAGCATAACTTGTGTTTTTAGTGTTTCAGATAAGATATCTCCAATGTCATGTGAGACGTGCGTGACACGCCCACTGATACTATTATTAGAAACAGGAACTGTTATCCATTTCACTCACAGTCACTTTGACTATAATCTCCAAGTGTTATTTATTATTTTACTGTAATACAAGCGGGCACTGTTAGTTTACGACACTCAAGTCACAAAGAAAGAAGAGTTCTAATGCACCCTCAGGCATGTCGTAAAAGGCGACTAATATGAGGTTGTGCATGTGGATGGCAACCTCATCAAAACAAAAACAAATTGCCACAAACACAACTGTGTCAAGAGCATGTGACAGCTTGGTGCGGACTTCTTAGAAGGGTACCAGCTACAATGCTGGTGATGACGCCCAATTTATATTATGATTGAGTAATTGGCCGCCAAATGACGCGTGCACCATGAGGTGAGTGATGGTGCCCGTGGTCTGGTTTTGTGAAGTGTGTAGATGATGTACAGTCAAACAATGATCATACAAAAACAGGGCAATCCATACAAAGACGTCAGTTAACTCACGACGTATAAAGTCAATGATGCTTGTAACAGCTAGTGACGTTTTTCTGTATCATTTATTGTGGACGCCACAGTGACAAAATGTATACGCGAATATGTAGGTACATCAGACAGTCATTATCACAGCAACAATGTCAGTATAGCAATGGACGGTAGACAGCATCATAATAAAGGTGATTCACAGGCATGTCAATACATTATAAGGCTGTAATGTAGTCGGGAAAATTCTCCATCCCTTTCTATCTTAGCCAGAAGATAACCAGATGTATGAGATCAGTTCACTCTCCTTAATCTGACTTCAGCAAGACAGGCACGTCTGCCGAAGTATAAATAATGTCCTCAAAAATATCCTCTAGATAACAAAGGTTTTCCAAACCTAGTTCATGTAACAAAGTAGCAAGTAATGGTCCTTGGGACATGCATCAACCGATGCAGTACAATACAGCGACATGTGAGCTGGGAAAACATCTCGTGACGACGCCTTTCGAAGACAGGCTATGAATCAAAAATCGCTCACGACCAAAAATCGATAGAGTTAATGAAAAGTTAATTTACCTTGCCTTCAGGAAATACACAGAAATATTACGCCTCCCGGCATGTGGAAATACACTAGAGGTATTATCTCGAATAAACGAAATATCCATTAAGAGGACTTCACATTCCTGACAGAACAAAAAAATAGCGGAGATCCCCTCTCAGCGAGGCATCTTTCTAGCTATTCAAAATCGCTCACTGACTGGTGGGCGGAAATCGATCGACCAAGAAGCAAGACCAGTCATGCGCAGTCCAGCGCAAAATGACCACAGCTCAGAACTTAAGACGCAAGGACCTTTACTACGAACCAGCGTAAGAATGATTACCTTAAAAGGATAACCCAACAGGTTGCCAACCGTTTTCTGAGAAAACGGCCTAGCATAGCAAACTTAACTGCATTCAATACCAACGCGAGGAGACAACTGCTCACCGAGAAAAGTGACTATAAATTTCAAGCAGTTGTTGCCCTTGCGTTATAAAATATATATTGTAATAAAACGATGTTGCGAGAATTTCTCACGCAACATATCACCACCTCCTCCCGATAAAAAAAAAAATGTGGAACATATTTTTTTTTTTTTAAATATCAAAGAGCATGCGATAAGCGGCTCAAAACGCACGAATTATGCGCTGATAATTAATTAAATTGCCTAACATGAGGCTAAATATAGAGTGTCTGGTGAGGATATACCTCAACAGAAAAATAAATATGTCTCAAAAAATATTCACATCGGGGAGGTGTCACCAACACACATCACGTTAGCATGTAAACACAATATACGTATGCAAGTTACCATAGACATCAATAAATAGCATAATCTAATATTGTCTTTAAAAATGGATGTACAAATCTGATAGGAAAATTTAAATAGTACATTATTTGACATGTAATGACATAAGTACATAGTAAAGTTAAACTACATGACGATCCAGGACATATCCTCTGGCATTCCGAGGGTAAGTACACAATCTAGAACTCGTCATGCTTGATAATAGTAAGGTAAGTCCTCAGCTCATCAATGACATTCTGAGAAAGTACAAGCAATATAATGCTAATTAATAACTAATATGCTTCATAAGGTACAATACATTATTAATAATTGTGGCTGTTTAGTAAACTAACGGCCCTTATATTAACCACTCAGTCTTCCTCTATCATCTTAAAAAACGAACAGAAGAAGATGATAACAAAGCACGATAGTGTGTACATATAAAGTGAGTACAGATGTGCTAATCTATTGTAGTAATATAGGTGTGTTATGACTCTGTAATATATGGAAATATAGGACAGAAGTATTAGTTGGAGTCATGTGGGCATCTAGACAAAATGTCAGCCATCACATTATCCGCACCACGGATAGCTCGTACCGTGAAGTGAAAAGGTTGAAGAGCTATAGCATATCGAGTGGATCTCGAACTCTTCAAATTCTTAGTCTGAATAGCTGTAAGAGCTTTCTGATCAGTCTCTAGAATGAAATGTGCGCCCAGGAGGAATCTTTGTAGTTTTAGAATTGACCAAACCATCGCTAACAACTCACGGTCTAAAACCGAGTAGTTCCTCTCTGCCGCATTTAGTTTTCTAGAAATGTACATAACAGGATGCAGAGTATTTGCATATTCTTGCATCAGTGCTGCTCCAATCCCAGTGGATGAAGCATCACTCCGAAGAACAAAAGTCCTATCAAGAGTAGGTAATCTTAAGATGGGAGGAGAAGAAAATATATTCTTGATTTGGTCTAGTGAAGATTGGCATTCTTCAGACCAACGGACCAGATTAGGCGAACCTTTCTTCAACAATGTTGAGAGAGGTGCCATGATCGAAGATAAATTTGGAATAAATCTCCCATAAAATTGAATTAAACCTAAGAGACTCCTAACTTGTTTCTTCGTTTTAGGAACAGAGATGTTCAGTATTTTGGAAGTATTGTGGTCTTCTGTCTTCAAGAGACCATGACCAACACGATGACCCAGGAAAGAGATTTCACCAAAACCAACAAAAGCTTTAGAAGGTTTTGCTGTCAAATTATTCTCACGTAGAGTGGACAGTAAGTCATATAACCCTAAATAGTGATCTTCCCAGGTATCACTGAAGAGACAGATGTCATCTAAGTATGCGATGACATCCGAACGATGTGACAGAATTCGACGCATCATGCGAACGAAAGTGGCAGGGGCGTTCATGAGACCAAAAGGCATAACATTCCATTGAAATAGACCCCTAGGTGTAGAAAAAGCAGTAAGAGGTTTGGCATGCTCTGCTAAAGGCACTTGCCAATAACCTTTAGACAAGTCAAGTTTAGTGAAGAATCTAGAATTAGAAAGTCTAATCAGTAGATCTTCTAACAAAGGCATCGGTTCAGCATCGAACTTTGTGACCTGATTCAATTTGCGATAATCAACGCAAATTCGTATGTTCTTATCCTTCTTCCGGACAATAACCATGGAAGAAGAATATGGTGAAGTCGATGGTTCAATTATATTTAATTGAATCATTTCATCCAATTCCTTTTCCACTTGCGACTGAAAGTGTATAGGGATAGGATAAGGCCTAACCCTAATTGGATTATTGTCGGTAAGAATTATGTCATGTTCTATGACATCTGTGTGTCCAGGAATGTCAGTGAGAACATCCTGAAATGTTTGTAACATCGACGAGACTTGTCGATGTTCGTCACCAGAAAGATTAGGAGAAACAGAAACGTTTTTCCAAGATTCCGTGGAATGTAATGGAACCACTGGAAGGGGAAGATTGACATCAGAGAAGGTAGATTCCTCATCCTGTATGACAGACAGGGATGAATAATGACCGTGAGGTGCAGGAGCATCATCCGTTGCCTGGAAAATAGGCAGCAAATAGTCCGGACGTTCGTGAAATTCCGAAAGCATGTTTATGTGGAAAGTTTTATGCTTTCCATCAATATCGACCACATAGTCAACATCGGAAATCCGAGAGACTTGCATACGGACCTTTCCATGCAATAAGAAGTCTATTTTCCCTACTGGGGAGTAGGACGAATGCTTTGTCACCTGGACAAAGTTGTCGTAGACATCTATTCTTGTTAGCAAACTGCCTTGCCTTCTCTTTAGCAATTTCTGATGAAGCAGTTGCTAGCTTACATGCCTCAATGATCTTTTGTCTAAGAGCAATGACATACTCATATGAGGATTGAGTTTCATCGCTAATATCATCGGCAGTGATGAGATCGTGTAATAAAGACATAGGGCCGCGCGGACGCGCGCCAAAGACAAGTTCGAAGGGAGAAAATCCTGTGTGTTCATTAGGGACTTCTCTATAGGCAAAGAGAGCCGCGGGTAAAACCCTGTCCCAATCTTGAGGATGATCTTCAGTTATCTTACCAAGCAAAGTCTTGAGCGTTCTATTCAGACGCTCAACTAACCCATTAGACATAGGATGGTAGATACTACTGAGAGATCGTTCAATATGTAAGGTAGACATTACCTGTGACATAGTGTCCGATATGAGTTGAGTGCCATGGTCTGACAATATTTCTCTGGGGAACCCCAAGCGAGAAAATATCAACCAAAGAGCATCTGCGATATCTGTAGTAGATATGCTCTTAAGAGGGATAGCCTCTGGCCAACGTGTGCACATATCGACACATGTAAGGATGAACTGATGTCCTCTGGCCGACTTGACCTTAAAAGGGCCAATAATATCTATGGCCATTTTCTGAAACGGCCGAATAGGAATGTCAGCAGCCTGGATAGGCGCAGCATGTCGTGGTCCTCTAGATTTGACCTCCTGACATACCTTGCATGATCGGCAGTAAATACGAATGTCCTTGTTGACAAAAGGCCAAAAGAAAGCCGCAAGGACTCTCGACTTCGTACGGGCAAAACCCATATGTCCAGCACATTGCGAGTCATGAGCATGTTGCAATATTTGCACTCTCATGCTCTTGGGAACAAGAATTTGCGAATGCGCCGACGTAGTCGAATCTTGTACCATACGTACAAGTACGCCGTTTCTCATTGCAATCCAAGATTTTCTATTTGTATCCTGATTCGGATCACCTTTCTTCGCAAGAATGAAGAATTTTTTTAAAGAAGGATCTTCTTCTTGCAATTTTATGAAAGAGTCACGAGTGATTACTAAGTGACTATCTTGGCTATCAACTTCATTATCACTATTCAGTGAAGTTTCGGGTGTTTGTAGAGCTTGTGCTCTTGTAACCACTGCATTTGTAGCTTGCATGTTATTATCTTCCCAAGCAGCAATCTGCTGTGGGGTACACTCCCTAACTCCGTGAATACGACCAATAATAAGGTCCGTAATAGGATTAGGTAAGAGACAAGCATGCACATCTCCAGTAAAGAAAGGAGTGGCAATGCGAATTACAGCAGTAGGATATTTTTCTAGAGTGCCGCCAAATGTGACACATTTAATAACCTTTCCTGTAGCACAAGATGGATCTACAAGCGATTGTCTAACACCAATAGTGGTGCATCCGGAATCGAAAAGTAGTGAGACCGGAGTATCATTAACAAGACCCTTATGTAGGATTAAAGAACCCCTCCCGTCATGCGCAACAGCAGCAGGAAGAGCGGGAAGTGGGTGACCACAACTCAAAGTAGTTATGGTACCCGGTTCGAATAAAGTACTGCATTGGGGGCATTTGTTTGCTCTCTCAAAGTCAAAAGTAGAACCAGTGACAGCGTCAAAGTTTTTATTATCAACAACATGATTACAGGCTCCATCAGTTTCCTGTTGTACAGAATTAGCCTGCTGATATCTCTTTTTTTTGTGTTGAGACCTACCGCGACTATTATTACCTCTGAAGTTATCAGAGTTATTATTATCTCTGCAGTTATTATTGTCTCTATTGTAATTGTTATCATGATTCGAATTCCAGTTTCCACGATTACTATCATGTTCACATTGATGCGAACATCTATTTGTTTGGTTTTGAGGTCTTCGGCAGGAATAACCTCTATTACCATATCCTCTTTTGAAATGCCTATAATTATTAGGGTGATAGTAACGAGTACTATCAGGTTGTCTCCAATTCTTCGAAGAAGAATCACCATGAAATTGATTTCCATGATTTTGACAGAAATTACCGCTGCCCTTTCTATCAAAATTTTGTTGGGATCTACGAGCAAAGTTTTGACCATACGGTGCTGCCGAAGCAACTGGTAAACCTTCTTTCACCTTAGAGTTACCCATGGTTATGTGTGGGTGCGCAGTTACATATTGGCAACAGAAATCTTCCATTTCTTTTATTGTTTTAGGTTTACGTTCATGAAGGAAAGCAAGGAAAGACTCATTGACAGACGACATGACTTTGTCTCTAAGTATTAAGTCCATAAGTCCTTCATAAGTTTTTTCCGTCTTAGATAGTTCAACCCATCGTGAGAAAGTAATGCGTATTCTTGCAATAAACTCGGAGAATTCAACTCCATTTTCAGGTACCATGTTTTTAAATTGTAGACGATAGCCGTCTTCGTTAAGCTGATATTTCTTTAACAAAGCGGCCCTGACAACCTCATAATTGTTCTTGTCAGGTTCATCCACCATATTTAATATACTTAGAGCTTTACCTGTCAGTATCCCTGATAACTGATAAACATATTTTGCTTTGTCTATGTTATGAGCTGTACATGCTTGTTCAAATCTGTCCAGATAGAACATTATGTCATCACTGGAAGGACTAAATGTTGGTAACTTAATCTTAAAAGTATCATTATTAGCCTTACCAGAAGATGAACCCTTGTTTGAATCATTACCATTACTCATGTTCATCAATTTCAATTTTTCCAACTCTAAAGCTAAGACCTTTTCTTCATGTTCCATTTTTGCTTTCTCTTTCCTCTCATCAGACTCTCTCTGTAATCTTCTTTCCTCAGCCTGAGCCTCTATTTGAAGTCTTTCAGCTTCTTTCTCAAGTCTTTTATTCTCAGCCTCTTTTTCAAGTCTTTTTATTCTCAGCTTCTTTTTCAAGTCTTTTTTATTCTCAGCTTCTTTTTCAAGTCTTTTATTCTCAGCTTCTTTTTCAAGTCTTTTATTCTCAGCTTCTTTTTCAAGTCTTTTATTCTCAGCTTCTCAGTCTTTTATTTTCAGCCTCTTTTTCAAGTCTTTTATTTTCAGCCTCTAGCTGGAGTTTTCTTTCCTCAGCTTCTGATTCCCTTTTTTGTTTTTCCATTTCCATTTGGAATCTTTTTTCCTCCACCTGCATCTGCAGTTTCTTTTGTTCAGCTTCCATTGCTTTATCATATCGAGCAGTTGCAAATTCTTCTAACTTATCACCAGTCTTCCCAAGCAATTTACCCTGCTCAATAAAGTGCTCAAATGTAGACATGATGAGTAATAATATGAGTTCAAAAACCTGAAATAATTAACTAATTTATTTCAAACCTAAGTGTAACAAGTCTTAATTAAGCACTTGTATATTCACATCACATTATATTATCCCAGTCTCTGTGGGAAACAAGTCTCCAATCAAAGAACTTGTATATGAAATATCAACACTCAATTCTTGATCATAAGTGCACTTCTCATTCAATAGTGCACGACACTATTCATCATTCATTTATCATCAGTGTAGTAGTAACAGTGCATTAGCATAGCCCATTAACTAATTACTATAACTGTAAACAATGACTATGTAAACACATGCAGAATGTAAACATTGAAAATGTAAACAATGCAAACAATGTAAACAATAACAATGTAAACAATAACAAAGATCAGCAACAATACAAAAACGTTCGCAGAAATCAACTAAAAATAAAGCAGAAATTAATGAAATATCACAAAAAATGTGACGATATCTGCGATAGAATTAAACAAAATACATGACACCACAGTGTATAAACAAAAATGTTGTATGAAACTAAACTATAGTCAAGAGTAGGCTAACAAATACAAACAAATCAAAACAAAACTAAAGAATGCGAAATAATAACAAAAACAATATTAATACATGTCATCACAACTAACATAAATAGCAACAGAAGTCGCTTAGCAAATTCCAGTATCGGAAATTTGCTCACCCTACAGAAAACGCTCACAATAGACGACCTCTATGACGTGGCATGATCTAAGGGAGACACCACCCAACCGAGAACCCGCTGAAATATAAACATATAAATATACGAATAACATATAACAATAGAATGAGATGATACACAGAAGACTCAGCAGAAGTATAAGGGCACAGTTTACGTACAAACAGGCCACTTAACTTATAGGCTTCCAATCGTAGAACAGCAGAAAAAAACGGATGTCAATCAACGTCCTAAAGAGCGAAGCTCCAACGATGATGGCACATCTGAACTGCTTCCACTGCTAACACGATGGTACTAGAGCTTCTGAAATACTGTATGTTGAGTTGTTTCGGCACTTGACCCTCTTATCCAAAAGTAAGTTGATGGAAATCGGTACTTGGCCTTCTTCAGAAAACAACCCGTTTCAACCGGCACTTGACCTTCACAAAAAACGACAGCACTGGAACCTTGACAGCAGCAACTTGCTTGACTTGCGTAAAAGAAAACAGCAGTCCGAGTTATCCGGCAACATGTAACAACGCCGGGTACTGTCAAATTTCTGTTTCAGTCAAAAATTGCAATTTTGACATTTACCGGGCAACGCCGAGTACTTTGAAAATTTTGAAGATGTTGACTGTCTTGAAGAATGTTAATTTCTTGAAGGATGCTGATGAATTCTTGTTGAAAATGAAGTGGGTAAGGGACCCCGTGTTTGCTGGTACCAGATCAAACCAGCTTATGGCCACCAAATGATGACGCCCAATTTATATTATGATTGAGTAATTGGCCGCCAAATGACGCGTGCACCATGAGGTGAGTGATGGTGCCCGTGGTCTGGTTTTGTGAAGTGTGTAGATGATGTACAGTCAAACAATGATCATACAAAAACAGGGCAATCCATACAAAGACGTCAGTTAACTCACGACGTATAAAGTCAATGATGCTTGTAACAGCTAGTGACGTTTTTCTGTATCATTTATTGTGGACGCCACAGTGACAAAATGTATACGCGAATATGTAGGTACATCAGACAGTCATTATCACAGCAACAATGTCAGTATAGCAATGGACGGTAGACAGCATCATAATAAAGGTGATTCACAGGCATGTCAATACATTATAAGGCTGTAATGTAGTCGGGAAAATTCTCCATCCCTTTCTATCTTAGCCAGAAGATAACCAGATGTATGAGATCAGTTCACTCTCCTTAATCTGACTTCAGCAAGACAGGCACGTCTGCCGAAGTATAAATAATGTCCTCAAAAATATCCTCTAGATAACAAAGGTTTTCCAAACCTAGTTCATGTAACAAAGTAGCAAGTAATGGTCCTTGGGACATGCATCAACCGATGCAGTACAATACAGCGACATGTGAGCTGGGAAAACATCTCGTGACGACGCCTTTCGAAGACAGGCTATGAATCAAAAATCGCTCACGACCAAAAATCGATAGAGTTAATGAAAAGTTAATTTACCTTGCCTTCAGGAAATACACAGAAATATTACGCCTCCCGGCATGTGGAAATACACTAGAGGTATTATCTCGAATAAACGAAATATCCATTAAGAGGACTTCACATTCCTGACAGAACAAAAAAATAGCGGAGATCCCCTCTCAGCGAGGCATCTTTCTAGCTATTCAAAATCGCTCACTGACTGGTGGGCGGAAATCGATCGACCAAGAAGCAAGACCAGTCATGCGCAGTCCAGCGCAAAATGACCACAGCTCAGAACTTTAAGACGCAAGGACCTTTACTACGAACCAGCGTAAGAATGATTACCTTAAAAGGATAACCCAACAGGTTGCCAACCGTTTTCTGAGAAAACGGCCTAGCATAGCAAACTTAACTGCATTCAATACCAACGCGAGGAGACAACTGCTCACCGAGAAAAGTGACTATAAATTTCAAGCAGTTGTTGCAGGAGTGCAAAGGAAAGTTATTATTATTATTTTATTAGTTCTAAAAATGAAAGAAACATGACATTGTTTGAACACGATAATGGACGAATAGGTTCAAGCAGATGCTCCCAACATTTGTTAAACTGTGGCAGTCTACCCAGCTGTAAATGGGCACATGACTTTATTAGGGAAGGAAAAGGCAGTGAGGAAGGAAACTGGTTACCCCACCTATCGAAACTGGACCTAGTATAGTGAAGTCTTTAACACTCCCCTACGTCAGTATCTGCTATGAAACTAGCTTTACCTTTACAGAATGTCACATCTGTCACGTGATTTCGGGGATCGAAGACGCAGCAACAGTGATAAATGCAGTCAGCGACCCATAGCTGACTGCTTGCGTCAGGGTCAGCGAACCAGAGCTGACCAAGACCCTACTCCACCTCCAAGTGGTGATGCTGGAAACAGGCTACATCACAAATATCGCAGCTTTGCTGTAAACGGCGACACAACGTAACAAACGTCCTTTACAGGACGAACGCAGCAGAAGAAGATACATAACACTTCCGTAAGTAGTAAATAAATATTAGACAAACATAAAGGTATGTTTTCAGGCACTCGTAAAAAATAAAGAAGTAGAACACTAGACAACAGAAAAACAACAGACGTGAGTGGCTTACCCAGGACTCGAACCTAGGACCTTCCGTGCGACAACCCCGCCTAGCTATGCAAGCGAATCACACTATCCTCCCTGCCATCTAGGCATCACCAAAAATGATGCTTCGATGACGGGTCATTAGTTCGAACCGCAAGACATAACACCGGAAATTTACCACGGGCAGTCCAACCTATTAATGACGCAATCACTTATGTTGTTCCCCTATTATACAGTATAGGTCAGTCCACACAAGACAAAGACCTTAATACTGTGTCTAGTAAATAGTAGGTTTTGGTATTGTCTTACGGGTGCCTGAAAACATACCTTTATGTTTGTCTAATATTTATTTACTGTTTTTTATTTACTGTTTACAGGCCTCGGGTTTCCCTTCCTTATGTGTTATACATGTTTATACTTCCGTAAGCACCATACTAGATGGTGTAGGTGATCAAATTTCTACACATCTTCCTGTCTCCAGTTAACAGTTAAGAGTTGATTTCTTTAATGCCATGATGTCAAACTGTCCAGCACTTTCGTAATCATCTCTTTCTCCTTCAATTATTCTTTATGTTTACAACATATTTCAGCTTTCTTTTTTTCCTATAACGTGTCCAAAGAACGTGGATTGCTTCCTTTGCGCAACAAAGTGTCTCCACTTTGCTCGGACTGCAGCCATCCCTTATATGGTGCCCCAGCTCTGATTCACGCTTTGCATCTTTGCTTCTACAGTTCTCCGCAAACTAAATATGGTTCTTCTTATATAATGGGCCATACAACTATAATCAATATACGACAAATCTGCATACACATTTAACTACTTACATCATCATCGTCATCATCATCATCGTCATCATCATCATCATCATCATCATCATCATCATCATCGTCATCATCATCATCGTCATCATCACCATCATCATCATCGTCGTCATCATCATCATCATCGTCATCATCATCATCGTCATCATCACCATCATCATCGTCATCATCATCATCGTCATCATCATCATCGTCATCATCACCATCATCATCATCATCGTCGTTATCATCATCATCGTTATCATCATCATCATCATCGTCATCATCATCATCGTCATCATCATCATCGTCGTCATCATCACCATCATTATCGTCATCATCATCATCGTCATCATCATCATCGTCGTTATCATCATCATCATCATCATCATCGTCATCATCACCATCATCATCGTCATCATCATCATCGTCATCATCATCATCGTCATCATCACCATCATCATCATCATCGTCGTTATCATCATCATCGTTATCATCATCATCATCATCGTCATCATCGTCATCATCATCATCATCATCGTCGTCATCATCACCATCATTATCGTCATCATCATCATCGTCATCATCATCATCGTCGTTATCATCATCATCGTTATCATCATCGTCATCACTATCCTTCAGCTACCATAGAAGAAGAGATCTTCAATAAATGTGTACCAGGTCCTCCTGCCTTACACCACCAGCTCGAGAACTTTCCGTCCCTTCTTCTTATCATTTCATTTCTGTCTTCAGAAACTGGGAAGTTTAGCGCAGGACGAAAGAAAAATAAAAGGTCATATATGAAGGCGAAGGTCCCTTCTGAGCACTACTTTTCGAGGTTCACTCGGTGCTGGGGTGCCCTGTGCGTACTCGGTCTCCCCGAGCAGTAGTTACGCCACTGCTTTTTCCTCAAGTTTACGTAACTTGTACTGTTTTTTTCAGAACAATACGAGAAATTAAAAAATTGGCTACATGCTGCTGTGTGATTGGTCACAGGTTGGGAACATCTGGACTAAATAGAAATGAAGAAGAGGGTGATAGTATTTTTTTTTAAAGGAAAGGGGGGAGGTTGGAAGCAGTAAAACGATAATGGATTATTAGTTTGTCTTAGTGCGCTAACTCAGATGTCAAGGTCATCTTACTGCATGGCTCACAAGCGTGGAGAACAATAAAATTAACAGCTTAAAAGGTACACGCTTTCATAAATGGCTTTTTACGCAGAAGAGGTGGAATGAAATGGCATGACAAGATGATCAATGTGGAACTGACAGAACAAGACAAATATGAGTGGAACAATATGGCATGACAAGATGATCAATGTGGAACTGACAGAACAAGACAAATATGAGTGGAACAATATGGCATGACAAGATGATCAATGTGGAACTGACAGAACAAGACAAATATGAGTGGAACAATATGGCATGACAAGATGATCAATGTGGAACTGACAGAACAAGACAAATATGAGTGGAACAATATGGCATGACAAGACGATCAATGTGGAACTGACAGAACAAGACAAATATGAGTGGAACAATATGGCATGACAAGATGATCAATGTGGAACTGACAGAACAAGACAAATATGGGGAGGACAAGATGATCAATGTGGAACTGACAGAACAAGACAAATATGAGTGGAACAATATGGCATGACAAGATGATCAATGTGGAACTGACAGAACAAGACAAATATGAGTGGAACAATATGGCATGACAAGATGATCAATGTGGAACTGACAGAACAAGACAAATATGAGTGGAACAATATGGCATGACAAGATGATCAATGTGGAACTGACAGAACAAGACAAATATGAGTGGAACAATATGGCATGACAAGATGATCAATGTGGAACTGACAGAACAAGACAAATATGAGTGGAACAATATGGCATGACAAGATGATCAATGTGGAACTGACAGAACAAGACAAATATGAGTGGAACAATATGGGAGGACAAGACGCTGGTCATGCATAGAACACACATTGAGCAACAACAAAAAGTTGATAGAATGACAAGGTAGTCCTTGTCCTGTAATCCCCAGGGATATAGAAATACACGTAGACTAAAACACACATGGAGAAATGGAAAGAACTTGAAGGTACTGCTGAGGTCAGGAAGGCTTGGCATGCATTGGTCGAAATGCTTGTGCTCCGTGGCGAGCTGAATTGAACAAATGAATAAATAATCAGCTTAGTGTACTAAAACACCAATAGAGGGAAAATATTGAAAATTCCTTGCAGTCAATTATTCGATGCGGAGGCAACGCCTCATCTGATCTGACATATTTACATATATTACAAAATATGGTGGCTCCTTCTCCTCGTTATTATCTGTCTTGTCAATCTTCCTCCAGCCATTGTCACAAATAAACGCAATAAACATTGCAAACAAACACAGCTCCTTTCTGAAACCATCAAATCTTTTTAGTGATTCAACATAATACAGTATTTTGTTCTTGAGATGTCTGTCTTTTTGCGGCGAGGCACGAACTTTTAAACCATAAGCAGAAGTCCTTCGGTTCAAAAGGAGCGCAAGTGGAACTAAAAAGTAAAAATAAACCAGACAGACGTACGGACGGTCAGGCAGACAGACAGATAGATTAGATAGATTAGACAGACAGATAGATTAGAGTAGATTAGATAGACAGACGTACGGACGGTCAGACAGATAGATTAGAGTAGATTAGATAGACAGACGTACGGACGGTCAGACAGATAGATTAGAATAGATTAGACAGACAGATAGATTAGAATAGAACAGACAGATAGATTAGAATAGATTAGACAGACAGATAGATTAGAATAGATTAGACAGACAGACGTACGGACGGTCAGACAGACAGATTAGAATAGATTAGACAGACAGACGTACGGACGGTCAGACAGATAGATTAGAATAGATTAGACAAAAAGATAGATTAGAATAGGACAGACAGATAGATTAGAATAGATTAGACAGACAGACGTACGGACGGTCAGACAGACAGATTAGAATAGATTAGACAGACGTACGGACGTGTGACGTATGAAAATCGGGCCTCTCTTTCTTTAATCCCTCAGTCCCCCTTTTCTTTAATTACATCTAAACAACTCGAGTCATTCCCACAATTGCTGGTTTGGTATGCCATAAGTTATCTGGACATTCGCCCTTTTGTTGTCTTCTCTCGCGGAGGTATCTCTTACTGACATTCACACAGAGAGGCAGACCCCCGGAGATCAGGTTACAATGTCAAGAGCCGAGATCAGCACCCTCTGTTTAACACCTGATAATAGAATGGACGAAGAATTCGCAGGTGCGTTTGCCAGACCTGGGGACATCGGGGCGATTCAGTATATTTGCGCAGTTTTAGAAAATTCATCATCAGTCTGGCCCCAGGAATTGGTGATATCTTCTAGCGCGAATCTTGGAGTTTTATATAAAGATAATTCCTTTTAGATTCGTGGAGAGTGTCAATTTGTCCTTGCGTGGCGGTAATCATAATATATGTTAGAATTTTGAGTGCCTTAACGTGTTAATGTTTTAACTGGGATTTATGTGTTTATTAAATAAGCATATTAAATAGTTCCAGCTGTAATAAGTAAATTTAATTTCTTGCTATTCCCCCAGTAAGAGACGCTTTAAATTAATTAATATACGCTAGGCGACTGATAATTAGAGATAAATATACTTTTATTCATCATGCGTAATTTTGTGAATTACTAAAGTTTTGTGGGTTTTAAATATAATTTAATACCGGAGTGATCTAGCGGTCTTACCTAACGAGTGTAGAATATAATAATGATATCATTGTTAAAATGTTTGTTTTTTCTACATCTAGGCGATCAGCCCTGCAATCTAGCGGTCTGAATAGCTCCAGAAAACATTCTTAAAATATTATTGGGTCTTAAATTTGGACCTGTGTGGTTCTCTTGTCTTCTTACAGAGAGAGTCCCCACATATAAACATTTAAAGAATAAAACATCAGAACTGGACAAGAAAGTACCCAGATTGTTCACAGCAAATCTGATCCGCCTGTGGTGGCCAAATATCTATATATATAAACATTGTTTTCAGAATATTGACTATCGTAGTTTTTTTTTCTTTTCTCAAGTGGATTTATCCAGAAAAAGGAATACTTGGGTCCATAACCGGCACCCAACCCCCGAGTGAGAGATAAAAACAGATAGGAGATCCTTTGCTTATCCTTATTGGTTTTCTAACAGTGTACCCACCAGACATTTTCCTTAAATATCGGACATCTGTGTGCTGCCCATGGTGAACATTTTTTATCGCAATATATATTTACCTGCACTACCTGACGTGAACCTTTTGACACATAATATTAGCATTATTTAAGCGGACGTTCCCCATTAGGAAAAATTAATCATTCTTGGAGGAACTGGGGTCCCTTGGATAGCACCACCCTGAAATATGTCAAAGATACACAGATGTGTTAAAGAGTAGTAGGTAAGTGTGATTGCTGATTGCTTGTGGCCGCAGACTGACAGACTGTAAGAAAGAGAAATGAATATTTCATATTTTGTATAATCATTATACTCACTTCAGTCATTTCGGGTTCGCAAATACTGTTATATCATTTTCTTGTCTTCTTTGTTTCAGGATAGATTAACTAGAGACTTGGTTCTTTTACTTTAGCGTCTATCCCTATATATATATTATTATTAACTGTAATCTTTTGGGTTAATTACCTCTGTCAGGATCTACTTTGGGATTCCTTTACAGTAGAGGAGAGCCTATTGGGTTAATACATTTTCTTGCATTTTTTTATGTCTGTAAACTATACCTTCTGATAGATAATATTGTTGTATGTGATTTCTTTAAGATAATAAACATAATAAACCTAAGTTATCGTGTTGGTCAAACCCCTGCCCAGTATATGTTATCCATAGCTTGGTTCACGTCTGTACGTATTATGTCACAGAATTGTGTATATGTAAGTGGAGTGTAACTCGTATATATATGTACCAGGAGAGACAGGGAGTCTAGTTAAATATTGTCGTGAGATAGGCTGGGATTAGAGCAATTACTCAATCCAGAGACTGTCCTTTCTCTTACACTCTCACCCCCTTGTGAAAAACAAAGCTATTTCTTACCCCCTTATTCTCACATAGTTTACCATTATCACCTCTGCTCAGACGGGACCTTAAACATCTTCAACCTATCTCAATAAAATCTACGACAGGACGGTCAGACAGACAGGCAGGCAGACAGACAGATTAGAATAAATTAGACAGACAGACATACGGACGGTCAGACAAACAGGCAGGCAGACAGACAGATTAGAATAAATTAGACAGACAGACGTACGGACGGTTATAGACAGACAGATTAGAATAGATTAGACAGACGTACGGACGGTCAGACAGACAGATTAGAATAGATCAGACAGACAGACGTACGGACGGTCAGACAGATAGATTAGAATAGATTAGACAGACAGACGTACGGACGGTCAGACAGATATATTAGAATAGATTAGACAGACAGATAGATTAGAATAGATTAGACAGACAGAGATAATAGATTAGACAGACAGATAGATTAGAATAGATTAGACAGACAGATAGATTAGATAGACAGATAGATTAGAATAGATCAGACAGATAGATTAGAATAGATTAGACAGACAGATATATTAGAATAGAATAGACAGACAGATAGATTAGAATAGATTAGACAGACAGATAGATTAGACAGACAGATAGATTAGAATAGATCAGACAGATAGATTAGAATATATTAGACAGACAGACGTACGGACGGTCAGACAGACAGATTAGAATAGATTAGACAGACGTACGGACGGTCAGACAGATAGATTAGAATAGATCAGACAGACGTACGGACGGTCAGACAGACAGATTAGAATAGATCAGACAGGCGTACGGACGGTCAGACAGATAGATTGGAATAGATTAGACAGACAGACGTACGGACGGTCAGACAGATAGATTAGAATAGATTAGATAGACAGACGTACGGACGGTCAGACAGATAGATTAGAATAGATTAGACAGACAGACGTACGGACGGTCAGACAGATAGATTAGAATAGATTAAACAGACAGACGTACGGACGGTCAGACAGATAGATTAGAATACATTAGACAGACGTACGGACGGTCAGACAGATAGATTAGAACAGATTAGACAGACAGACGTACGGACGGTCAGACAGATAGATTAGACAGACAGACGTCCGGACGGTCAGACAGATAGATTAGAATAGATTAGACAGACAGACGTACGGACGGTCAGACAGATAGATTAGAATAGATTAGACAGACAGACGTACGGACGGTCAGACAGATAGATTAGAATAGATTAGACAGACAGACGTACGGACGGTCAGACAGATAGATTAGAATAGATTAAACAGACAGACGTACGGACGGTCAGATAGATAAATTAGAATACATTAGACAGACAGACGGTTAAACAGATAGATTAGAATAGATTAGACAGACAGACGGTCAGACAGATAGATTAGAATATATTAGACAGACGGACTTACGGACTGTCAGACAGATAGATTAGAATAGATTAGACAGACAGACGTACGGACTGTCAGACAGATAGATTAGAATAGATCAGACAGATAGATTAGACAGACAGACGTACGGACGGTCAGACAGACAGATTAGAATAGATTAGACAGACAGACGTACGGACGGTCAGACAGACAGATTAGAATAGATTAGACAGATAGATTAGACAGACAGACGTACGGACGGTCAGACAGATAGATTAGAATAGATTAGACAGACAGACGGTCAGACAGAGAGAGAGAGAGAGAGAGAGAGAGAGAGAGAGAGAGAGAGAGAGAGAGAGAGAGAGAGAGAGAGAGAGAGAGAGAGAGAGAGAGAGAGAGAGAGAGAGAGAGAGAGAGAGAGAGAGAGAGAGAGAGAGACCTGAAAATGGCTAGTCTTTAAATGTTAGCACGCCACGGAAGCATGAGAAATCTGGTCGGTAAAATTATTATCGAGGAAGTTGAGGGGAACTGCGGTAAGACGTGGAGTACAATGGATGGGTTTGAAAAAAATTATTATCACACATTTAGTGACTCAACGTCAGTTTCTCCATTCTTTCTATATGCCTCATTGTCTTACAAAGGACAATTACAGTTTCAGTTCCGCCACACACAAACTTAGTGGGAGTTTTGCAGGAACCGGTATATAAGTAGGTCTATATTTTAAACATTACTGCTAGCTGTTACAACATGTAGAGTAGAGTTAGTTAACAAACTAGCGTTTCTAATGTAATCGTATGTACAGGCCGTGACAAACAAAACAGGATATAAGTGAGCGCCTACAGTAAATTTTTGCCTAGGTCGTCGTTGTTACATACAGGTATAGAATATTTATCTGCATGCTATTTTTCTTAATTCCGTCTTTGTTTAAAAAAAAAAAAAATTGACCAAAGTGGTACGATTCTAAAGTTAGGCCAATGTTTTACGTCAAAAGAAATCTCTTAAACCTTGTGTACGTGCTTGAAAGCACACGGTTCTTGTTTGAAGAGGTTTATAGCCGTCAAGATTTTCGATCTTAGGGTCCTTGATTAAATAAAATATGGCCTGATTCAGTTGGACCAGGGATTCTTAAACGGGGTTCCACTGACTCCTGGGGTTCAGCGAGAGATCACACACACACACAAATAGGATAATAAGTTGGTCAAAATAAACAGATCTACGCAAAAGATCATTGATAATTTTTATTGGATTACTTTATTTACAACTTACTGATCACGCTAAGATACCATGAGCTGTATAAATATAATTTATATACAAGGGTTCCCTGAGACATGAAAATTACTTCAGGGTAAAAGGAATGAGAAAGACTGAGTTAGACTGTATCAAATCTATGTTTCAGACCATGAACGTCACTGTAGTTGCGATAGAACATGGCGGCAGGTTTCCGTTGTTATTTAACACACCAACAAATTAAAAAAATAAATAAAATAAAAACATACACACACAAAAGTTTGAGGAATCTGCAGTTGGTTTTTGTTCGTGTTTATCCTGACAAAGGGGGGTAGGGGGATGTACTTTTATTATCGTTACCAAAGGTACTGACAAAAAAAAAGGCTCAGTACATTCTACTTCACAGAATACTAGAGGCCTCGCCCGTTCTTCGCACGGGGAATCTGTAAGTAACTTCTTTTTTATTTATTTTTTTTTTCAAACATAAAATTAAATATATGAAAAAGTAACCATAGCTGAAATTCTTGTTTAAACATTAATCCGGTATTTATTTAAAAGGTGTGATATACTTTTTATATAACAGAATTTCCTATCTACAGTACTATTGATCAAATCTGTTGTTGTCTTCTTTCCATGCCACGATTTTTCAAATTGTCCAGAATCTTCTCTCTTTATCGTCCCTTGTCTTTTTTATTTCTATCTTTCCTATTGTGACGATATTATACCAGCTCCTTATCGTAACATGCCCAAAAGAAAGTTGATTGCTTGTTTCTAACCTGAGTAATACATTTCCTTTGTACATTAGCATCTTTCAAGACATCCACATTTTAGCTGCTCGTGTTATGTTTAACATTCTTCTGTAAAACCACATCTCTGTCGCATATGGTGCTTTTCCTACTTTTTTTTTACTAATTGTCCATAACTCACTCCCGTATGTCATGATAGGTCTTATATAAATCTCTTACTTCCACCGAACAAAAAGGTTGTTGCATAAGATGCTTTCCATTTGAGATAGAATACTGCCTTTATTTGGTATATTCTACACATCACTTCTGAGATTCAACATCCATCTGATTTTATTAAAGTGCCCAGGTATTTGAATCTATGGACCTGTTTTAAAATTGTTCCATTTACTTTAAAAAACACATTCAGGAGAAGTCGTTTTCTTGGAGATGACTATAGCTTGTCTTTTTTTTTTTTTTTTTTTTTTTGCTATTAAGACTAAGGTCTTTATTATAACTTTCTGTCACTTCTGTGTTAATAATTTCCTACATCTCATTTTCACTATTAGCCATTAAGAGTGCCTCATTGGCGCACCTCAAGTTAAATATATTAGGTCCACCCGCTGATATTTTTGGCTTGTCCTCTATGGAATTTTTTTTAATCACTGGGCACATTGAACGCATCTGATGACAGCACACATCCCTGTGTAACACCTTTTTACACGCTTTTCTTTAACTTGCCTTGTATGTCACTCCCTTGTCACCTTCAAATCTTGCAATCGATTTTTCAATCACTTCCAGATGAGCAATAGCTCTGAAACTTGGCATAGTTGTGTATTACCCATGACAATATAATAATCAGTCGTTAAAAATAATAAAATTAATACAATTAAAATTAATAATCATTTTTTTCTTGTATTGTATCAGCATGGAAATGGGCGATAACTGCAAATAATCTATGTGTATTCTTTCCAACAAGATTGTCTCTCTTCAGAGAAATGTTGAAACTTCTCCCCCCCCCCCCCCTTTTCCACATACACACACACACACTATCGCACGCGCGTGCACAGACACACAGACATACACACAACTGAAAAATACATTTAAAGAAATGTAATTTACAACTCTTATCAAAATTTTAAAAAAATAAAATATATTAACTTTCCGTGTAATATATTTGATAAAGATACGTTCTGAGCTGATAAGGAAGGTAGCTGCAGCTGATTCTGTATTTTGTTGAATCGCGAATGCGTGCTTCGTTCGTTTATAATCTTCAAAAGAGGGTCACCGTTATATGGACTCATTATATGTTGAATGTCCAAGAAGACATTGGTTCCTTACGGAGCTCATTATTATATTATACATCTTCTCATCGGAAGAGTTCTTCACTATCATAATAATAAACATTGTCAATTCAACATACAGCTGTAACGTATCGATGTGGATAAGTCTTCAACTTGGAGTCCATGATTTATTAAACAATTCACACACGAAGACATTTCACGTAGGTATACATTCACATACAGTTCACTAGAATTTACTTGCATATATATTCTTATCCGTCCGTGTCATAATGAATTCATGTCGGCAGAACATCATGGCTATATACATATGCTGCTGGCATTCAAACAGCCAAAAGTGAGCGCATGAGTCATGACGAAAATAATCAAATTACTTATCAACCATCCTTCCGTAACGCAGGTTAATCACTAACCTTATGAATTCGCCTGTATATATTATTATCTGGACTGACCCTGAGTCCTGGTATCACTTTACATAAATATGGCTATTAGCAAAGCCTATCAACCTTGGAAGGAGGCAAAAACACGACTTCACGGTTTGACGGACAACGTAACAAGGGTACAGTAACTAAGTCACGAAGCGTGACCTTATCGACGCTAACACGTCATAATTTGACCGTGTATTTCGCGTTCACTAATCCGTGAAGTATAAAATCAATTTATATTAATTCTATTGACCCCAAAAATGCGCACTGCCAATTCTAGCAGACGATATCAATAAAACTACCGTAACAATTCCCTGCCCGCCGGGGAAAAAAATCTATTAGATAGATTTTTTTGAACTATCTTACTCAAACATATGAAAAATTTAACAAAAACCCGACATATGGCCTACGATGTTCTTTCTAGAACAGTGTCGTGGTCATGTCGATAATATATCAGTCATATAACATTGTTAAACAAAGGGGTGTCAACTGTCGCTAAATAATTATCTACTGAACTTAACGACTGTTGTGAGTGAATAATGAAGTGTTATGTAAAGAAAATTATTCTAACTAATTAAAACTAAACTAATTAATCATAATAAGTATGTAGGGTATTAATTAATTAACATCTAATTAAATAACCTGAGAGATAGTGTCATAACAAAAGATACGAGAAGTAAGGACAAGTAAAGTAAAGAAAAAGATAAAGTATAAATTAATTTAGTTATGTGTGTTTAAACTTAATTATGTATGTCAAGTAATTACTAAATAATTAACTTAATGACTTAAAAGAAAAAATATTCATACATTTCATGTGAACATCTTAACTAAATGCATATAACAGCTGTCATATTCATAAATAAAATATTTAGAGTATTCGCTTGTGTGATATTATTTTCTTTTTTTCATCTTTTCTTTCTTTTGACACATTTCATTTTTTTATTTATCACACTTCAATTTATTATATTCTTTATTAATTTAATAACTATTAAACTTAATAATGTCGGATGTGAAGATCCAGCCGTCGTTATGTCCTTTGCGAATTTATGGAAAGTTCCTTTGAAAAAGAAATTTAATACTGTTCAACTAAGTTTCGTTCCTGATTGGATATAAACTTTTATCGTGTTGAATTAGTCAATTTCTGTAGCATAACGTTATATGTCCAGCTTGGATTTATATCATATTCCCGACCATATCGTAATGAGTTGTAGAACGATTGGACACTAACCAAAGTCCAAACGTTAGAAAAGAACCATCGAAATATGTCTCTTGCTATCACGAATCTTCTTTCGGAAACTGAATATATTGAATGATTCACTGCAAATTATTCGAAGTGTTTTTTCCGTATGGAGGTGGTTCATATCAATTTCGTCGCAGGATTAAGTGAGAGTTCCAGAGTCACTCTTGTTCAGTCTTAAATCTTTTAACTTGTGGACAATTATTATTCGACTTCGGTAGGGTGTCTCGAAAGTGCATCAGCAATTATATTTTCTTGTCCCGGTATGGCTTCGATGACAAAGTCATATGGCTGTAATAGAATCGAAAATCTGGCAAGTTTGCGGCTTTTGTGGCTAGAGCGACGTAACGATGCCACCGCCTTCTGATCCGTTTGGATCACGAAAGGTGCTCCCAACAAACAATTTTAGAGTTTAGTAATTGCCCACACAACTGCCAGCAACTCCTTGTCCACCGTGGAATATTTTGTTTCAGGTAACTTCAGTTTTCTTGAAATGTACATCGTCGGATGAAGTATATCGTCGTGATATTGAAGCAAACAAGCTCCGATACCGTAATTACTGGCATCTGTACTGAGAAAGAACTTTTTAGAAGTATCTGGTAATCTAAAAATTGGTGGATTTGAAAAGATGGTTAGTATCATGCGAAAAATTTTGTCGCATTCGTCAATCCAATTTACTTTCAACGGCATGTCTTTGTTTAACAATGATGACAAGACAGCCGTGATGGATGATAAGTTAGGTACGAATCTACTGTAGTATTGGATTAGACCTAATACACTCCTAACCTGTTTCTTCGTTTGAGGAACCGATAACTTTAAAATTTTAGATACCGTACTGGGAACAGTTTGAATACGTCCAGCCCCAATTATATGTCCCAGGAAGGTTATCTCCTGAAATGCTATTTGTATTTTCGTAGGTTTAGCGGTTAAATGGTTTTCTCTTCATATCTCCAAAACACATCTAAGCCCCGAAAAATGTTCCTCAAATGATGAACTAAATAAACATGTAATGTCGTGAGTAATCACTGATGTGCGACCAGGTACGTCTGTCAGCACATCTGGAAATGATTGTAAGAGATGAGCAATCTGATGATGCTGTTGCGGTGTAACCGACGAAGAGATGGTTACATCCCGCCAAGATTCCATAGGTTTAATACAGGTACACGTAAAGACATCTGTACCTCAGGAAAAGAAGATTCTTCTTCCTGAATCACTGATAGATTAGTATAATGACAAGTTGGTACTACTGTGTCATCTAATAGAAAAGCCTAATTTAACTCATATATTTAAGAATAGATTAGTAAGAAAGAAAAAAAAATTGATGATGACTGACTATGCTGAGTCATCAACGATGTGACGAACAGTGTTAATGTAACCTGTTATCTGCGTGACGCAGAATCATGTACTAATTGCAATCTCAAAGAACGGTGGTGAAAATAAACACCATTGTCAAGTTCGATAACCCTTCGAGCATCTCTGTTGGTACGAAATGTAACCAGAGCTTCACCATACCTGTTGTTGGTAGGTGGCAACAGACGCACGAACCTAACGTCTGCCGTGTAATTAAAGAAATTACTAAGTGCCTGCCATGTAACGTCGTTTGGCAGATTGCGCACTAATACGGTGCGAGAATATGCACCCTTCTCATTACTCTTAACTCCACCTATATGTTTCAACAGCTTACTCTTCTTAGTACAATCTTTTACACCGTTGACAATGTTAACAGTTTTATTACGATCAAGTATAATATAATCCTGTCGCCAGCATTTATTTTCAGAATTGGCAGTAATATTCTGCCGAGGAAAAGTATAACTCCCTCGGAATGATCTTCTACCTGCCACTGCGTGTGTAGACACCTTAGTATCACTCTTAGTGCTGACTACTTGTCGTAAAATAGGCTTATTATTATTTTGATGGAGAGTCTCACTATATTCCTCTTTTTCAAAAATAGTACCAAGACTAAAATTAGAAACTGCTGTGCCACATGTATTCATATTCTTGGCACGTAATGTAGCCATTGCAATGACGGCGTTAGCATTGCCATAAAATTGCAAATGTTTCATTTCCCATTCCATAATTTCTTCTGGTGTGCAATCCTTGCTGCCATGACTACGACCCATCATAAGATCTGCAATAGGATTTTTTAACATGCATACCTTAACATTACCTGAAAAGAAAGGTGTTGTTACGTACATTTATTACCTACGGGGGTAGTCTTCGGTCCTGCCAAATGTACGCACCAGTTTTATATAGTTATATTATTTGGGCGTTCGATTGATTCACGCACTGACGTGCACAATGCAGGGTGAGTTGCTTTGGACGCACGTGTAACCTAGTTGAGTAGTTTCTGACGTCATGAATGGGGCAGCTCGGACGATATTTATGTCCGCTGTGTTATCCTTTGATTCTTGGCAAATGTGAAGTAGCCATCAGTTGTATTCGTATCTATTGATCTTCATGGCGAAGTCAATAGTGGAAGTATAAAGTAAGTGTCGCCCCATTTCTTATGGCATGTTTATTTATGTACATTAAAGTATCAGGCCGCTCCTATTAATGGTCTAGCGGGAATTCATCGTAGATGACATTCCTAGAATTGGACACACGGAGTCGATAGCCTTTGAATCTTTTCGTAGAGGGAGAATACCTACAAGAAATCAAGTTAATGAATTTATATGCTTCACATGTTTAATATGCTGTTACTACAATGCCAGAAGCGTGGCATAGAATGGGAGAGGTTAGTCAACTGGAATCTCTAACCTGTTCGTATTATCATGTATGACTTTGTTTGAAAACTATATACTATATATAACGGGATGTATGGAGAAAGTCTGGGATTATGAAGTATGATATGGAAGAATTTTATCCTGGAGTATGAATATGTTACCATGATGTACGTCCTTGAAGGAAGGTCAATGGACTTGAATGAGCGGAATAGTATATGGTAACAGTTTTGTGATCCTCAGTCACTTGAGTCAGAGGACTTTATTAGTAGAGAATCTTCAGGAACTTTAAAAGTAATTATCAACATGTTGACGTATGATTTCTGCGCCTGTGACGATGTTAGTCTTGTCCACTCCGTATGTGCTGTGTTGAATAAAATCTATGTACAGTCACCACCGACTTCTGTACTGCCAGTACTTGCCCAGTTCACCCAGTTCAATACTACTTGTTGAAGTTCGTTTGAAGAATATTGTTGACATTCGTTCATTTTAACCATTCGCGTGTTAAGCTACCACTTCACCAGTATAAACTGAACTCAACGATAAAACGGAGTCAACAATAATTGGTATGCCAGTGTGATCTGGAAGTAATTTCATAGGAACGTACCCATCCAAATTATCGTTTGAAAAGAAGATTTTAACTTTCAAGTCACCAACATCTCGAACTTGGAACCCAGTGGGATGAGAAATCAGATTCAACTTACGTTTACCAAGGTCAAGGTCTTCAATCAACCTCCACGTCAAGTTTCACAGTGACTGATTACTTGTAGATCATCTCTTCATCATTATTGCGTGCGAGCTGCAATCTAGAGAAGCAGAACGAAGTATTTTATCTGTAGACGTACATCCACGGAGACGAGGCACATTGATTTTTTACCTGCACGCGAGATGAGTATAACGTGTTTCCGTTGTACACTTTATTACGCTTAGTTGTGCCTTCCGTGATATGTCCACATTCATATTTTTCGTGTTAAGTGTTATATGTTGTGTATTCTTCGTGGGAGGTTGGGAATGGCGACTTAGGACGGGAAATTACCAGTTTCACCACAGGTCCGTCTTAAGTGTTCTGTAGGACATTATTTTGCAGACTTCCCGCAGTGGAATGTTCCTATGCGTGAGCATAGAAGGATCTTTGGTCCACTGTGTCTGGTAGTCTGTGACACCTGACTGTTTTAGCTGTTTCGTCAAGTTTTCATTGTTGTTTTTGGTAGTTATTTTTACTTGTACCTTATTTTCATGATGTATTTTGTATGTGATTATTGTCCATCTTACCTGACTGTCGTTCAGTTTTTTACAAAGCATATGTTTTTACACTGTGTTGTCAATTGTCTTGTGCATTATTGGATCGTAGATGTCATCGTAATTTTTTACGACATTCTATTTTAGTTCCACATTTTATTTTATTTGATTTCTACGACTGTAGTCATTTGTCTTGATTATCGTGTCGTGTCAGTATTGTGCTATTGTCTGTCACGTTATTGCTTTCACACCATTTCATGTTATAAATTACATTATTAATTATTAATATTATTGCCTATTATATAAATTGATTTTACCGTTCTAGAACAGGAACGAAAACCACTAGTTGTAGTAACAATTTTAAGTAGTATTATTACATAATAAAATTGAATAATGGCTACCTTAGACTATTTCATTAAGCAAGCAAAAGCTCTTCAGATGGCTCCTGAGGAAGCAAAAGCATTTGCACTTGCAGAATATAAGAAAGCTCAAGAAATGGATTGAGGCGGAGGAGAATGAAAAGAAGAGGAAATTTATAGCTGAGGAAGAGGAGAAAAAAATGAGATTAACTGCTGAGGAGGATGAAAAGAAGAGGAAATTTATAGCTGAGGAAGAGGAGAAAAAAATGAGATTAGCCGCTGAATTAGAAGATAAACGATTTCAGCGAGAGGCAGAACAGAAACAAAAGGAAATGGAAGAAAGAAGATTAATAGCTGAAAAAGAGATGGAAGTTAAACAAAAAGAAATGGCAGAAAGAAGATTAATAGCTGAACAAAACACAATACGACTTCTGCTTGAGAAGGAAGAGAATGAAAGAAAACGACAGCATGAACTGAAATTAGCAGAGTCAGAATATGAGAGACTTAGGTTAACTCAGGAAGCTAATTCTCAGAGAACTTTTGAAAGCCAAACTTCATCCAGACATGATAATTTTAAGGAAATTCACCTTAAATTACCAAAATTTAATCCCCCGTCTGATGACGTGATATTCTTCCTGGATAGGTTTGAGGCCACTTGTGTGTCTTATAACGTGGATAAAGCTCTATACTGTACATATTTATCCAGATTACTTACAGGGGACGCATTAGCAGTTTATCATACCACCAGCATTGGTGAGAAAAATGACTATAATGCTCTTAGAGCGGCACTTCTGCAAAAATTCCAAATGACAGAAGACCAATATCGATCAAGATTTCATACATTACTACCTCAATCTAGCAGAAATTTTAGTGATTTTCTGTCACAAATACGACTAACATTAGAAAGATGGATCGAATTATCCAAAATTGAAAAGTCGTATGAAGGTCTCTTCGATTTACTGATGCGCGATAAGGTACTTTCGTCTGTAAATCCTACATTTCTCGCATTTTTACACGAACGGAAACCTTTATCTATGAAAGACTTAGAACAGCATGCTAAAAATTTTTGCACTGCTCACCCAAACATGGATCTAAGTAATGCACAGATTAAGAATGAATTGCCTGTTGCTTTTGCAGCACAACAAAACAATTTTTCACGCAATCGTTCTTTTAGTGCTGACAGATATGTCAAGAAGGGAAATAATGACAATTTTAACAATGGTAATTTTTACAAAGGGAAGCAATTTCAACAATCTGCTCCATTTAATGTTTCTTGGAACCAGGCTCACAGATCGCGAGATTTTGGTAACAATAATTTTAAAAATAATCAAGGACATTATAATAAACAAAACTGGAGATCAAGATCTCAGGGTCCGCAAAACAAACAATTTTTTGGAAATAAACCATTTTACCAACATCATAACGATAATTATACAAATTATCGGACTCATCCAAATTTTAACTCTAGCAGAAACTACAATTATGGCAATTTTAATGACAAAAATCAAAATCGATCGCGTCGACGAGATAGATCGTTGAGTAATACGAATAGACATTCTAATGTCGCTTTTAGTGATACACAGGCTAACATTGAACAGGGTAAAGGAGCTGAAACTCATAATGCTATGTGTTGTTCTCTTGATTGTACCCAAGTCAAAGATTGTTCAGATTGCTGCTCTACTCTTTTCCAGCCCAGGGCGATCACGACGCTGCGTTGCGGACATACCTTACCTAGTCTACCTGCAGTCTGTACGGCCACTGCTGCGTCAGTACACCAGGGACAGGGCTCTCTTAAGTTTAACAAGGGATTTGTCAACAATATTTCATGCTCTCTCCTATTTGACTCAGGTTGCAGCACAGTCGGCGTCCGGACTTCGCTGATCAACCCAAGTTGTGCCACGGGCCGGGTTGTCAAGTGTGTAACGTTTGGTGGCACAATTGAAACATTTGCCACTGCTATTATTGATCTTAATACACCATTTTTTTTCAGGAAAGATTCAAGCTTGTCTCCTTCCGAATCCAATTTGTGATTTAATACTTGGTCGCATACATGGTATTAAAGAGTGTACACCACAGCAAATTGCTGAATGGGAAGAGCGACATATTCAAACTGCAAATGCAGTAGTGACTAGAGCGCAAGCTACTAATATGTCGCATGATACACCTATGGAACCTACAGTTCATACCACTTGTGATGATGATGCTCCTATTTCACGGGAGTTGTTTGCAACATTGCAAAAGAATGATGATTCATTAAAAAAAATTTTTTCAGTATGTGAACAAAAATAATACCAGCAACAAACTTGCAAAATCTAGACATGATTTTATACTTAAGAATGGGATTTTGGTTAGAGTAATACGAGAAAAGGATTCATCCTTATGTTCTCAGATTATAGTCCCATCCTGTATGAGATCTCGTATATTACGACATGCGCATGACTCGCAATGTGCGGGCCATATGGGTTTTTCGCGTACCAAATCCAGAGTGCTTTCGGCATTCTACTGGCCAGGCGTCCATAAGGACATCACTCTCTATTGTCGGTCCTGTTTGATATGTCAAGAAGTTAAGGTACGGGGTCCATTTCATGCGGCTCCTATTCAAGCTGCGGACATCCCGATTAGACCATTTGATAAAATGGCTATAGACATTATTGGTCCTATGCTACCATCTGCTAGAGGGCATACGCATATTCTTACGTGCATTGATATGTGCACTCGCTGGCCTGAAGCCATCCCTCTCAAGAACACTTCATCTGCCAGTGTAGCAGAGGCATTGATGTTAATCTTCTCACGCATTGGTTTTCCACGGAAAATCTTGTCGGATCATGGGGTTCAGTTCATTTCTGAATCCATGTCTCAAGTTATGAAGACATTAGGTATAGACAGATCTCTAAGTTCTATTTATCATCCGATGTCAAATGGGTTAATTGAGCGTCTAAATAGGACACTCAAGCAGTTGTTGGGTAAGATGACTCAAGACCATCCCCAAGACTGGGATCGGGTCCTACCCGCTTGTCTCTTTGCGTATCGCGAAGTACAAAATCAAGCAACGGGGTTTTCTCCATTTCAACTTGTTTTCGGCATGCAACCACGCGGTCCGATGTCGTTAATCCACGACTTATTGGTTGACGAGAATATTGAAGAGGAAACTCAGTCCTCTTATGAGTATGTGATCTCTCTGAGAAAGAGAATCATAGATGCTTGTAGATTAGCTACTGCATCATCCGAACAAGCCAAAGAAAAAGCTCGTCTATTTGCAAACAAATATAGACGTCTTCGCCAGCTCATACCTGGTGATGAAGCTTTTGTATTACTCCCTGCGCATAATAATCGTCTTTTAATTACCTGGAGAGGTCCTTTCAGGATCATCTCAAGAATATCCGATGTCGACTACATCGTTGATGTTAATGGTAAACATAAAACCTTCCACATTAATATGTTGAAGGAATATTACTCACGTCCTGATTATCTACAATCAGTGTTCCAAGCAACTGACGATCCTACACCTCCTATTCAACACTATTCTAGTTTGTCAGTCATCCAAGAAGAGGAATCTTCTTTCGATGATGTACAACTACCAATACCAGTTGTACCACTCCATTCCACTGAGAAATGGAATGATGTTACTATCTCATCTACTCTTACTGATGATCAACGCCAGCAAGTCTCTAATATTCTACACACGTATGAGGATGTCCTCACTGACATCCCAGGTCATACGTCAGTCATCCAACATGACATTATTCTGACTGACGATACACCGATTCGAGTTCGCCCATATCCTATTCCTTTACACTTTCGTGATAAGGTTGATAAGGAATTGGATGAGATGCTTCAATTAAATATAATTGAACCATCTTCATCACCATATTCTTCTTCTATGGTAATCATTAGGAAGAAGGACAACAATATACGTCTTTGCGTAGATTACAGGAAATTAAACAAAGTTACAAAATTCGATGCGGAACCATTACCTCTTTTAGACGACTTATTAGAGAAATTATCTCATGCCACATTCTTTTCGAAATTTGACCTTTCAAAGGGTTATTGGCAAGTGCCATTAACCCCTAAAGCAAAGCCATTCACCGCTTTCTCGACGCCACGGGGTCTTTTTCAATGGAATTTTATGCCATTCGGTCTAATGAATGCGCCAGCTACCTTTGTACGCATGATGCGCCGCATATTGTCTCATCGTCCCGATGTCATTACTTATATAGATGACATCTGTCTTTTCAGTGACTCTTGGGATGAACATATTCAGGGTTTAAAATCTTTACTTTCTACCTTACGGGATTATAACTTAACAGCGAAACCTTCAAAGGCTTTTGTCGGTTTTCATGACATCTCATTTCTTGGTCACCGTATAGGTCGCGGTTTAATGTATACAGAAGACAGTAACGTCTCTAAAATTTTAAACATCTCAGCACCTAAGACAAAAAAACAAGTGAGGTCGCTCTTAGGACTAATACAGTTCTATTCTAAATTCATCCCTCATTTGTCTACTATAACTGCACCTCTTTCTTCGTTACTAAAAAAAGGTACAACTAATGTAATAAAGTGGTCGCAGGATCATCAAACGGCTTTAGATTATATAAAACAATTTTTTTCAAATAAGCCTTTTTTAAGGTTGCCTAACAAAGATCTCACCTTTGTTCTTCGCAGTGATGCTTCTTCCTACGCTATCGCGGCAGTTTTGATGCAGGAATACGGAGGCACCTTATTTCCGGTTATGTACGTATCCAGAAAGCTTACGACGAGCGAGATGAAGTATTCCGTTCTAGATAAAGAGCTCCTCGCTCTTGTCTGGTCAATCACAAAACTGGATCGTTATCTCCTCGGATCACACTTTGTGGTGGAATCCGACCAGAAAGCTCTTACAGCACTGAACACAGGGAACGTGAAGTCATCAAAGTCAGCGCGTTACGCTATTGCGCTTCAACCGTTCCATTTTGAGATACGAGCTATTCCTGGAGTACAGAATGTGTTTGCAGACTGTCTTTCAAGATGCCCTAGTGAACATGTCGAAATTAAACCACTTCCAGATGGTGAAACGTCCTCACAGAAACATGAATAACTTTGTACATGGTCACTGATTATACATCTGTGGAGACTATGTGTAGTTCTGCAGTATTCGTATATATATAACTTTCAGAATATACTTACGTATGGATTATAACATTATTTCTTGTGAAGTAACGTTTTGTTAGAACGGGAACAGTGATATTAAAGTAACATTTTTTTTTTAGTATGGAAACATTGGTAAGAGTGACAAATAGACATTCACTATTGTTATGGAACAGATTACACTACATATCGTGTTCGTAAGCGTATTTCAGACATGGTACATTGAGAACATATTCTTGTCGATTTAACTAGTTCTAAAAGAATATTAACAATGAGTGAAATTGAAATCACTTAGAATAAATTAGTAATTAGTTATTTGTTCATAAATTAAGTACTACTAATTATTATAATTCAATTTAATCAATTTGATTGATTATAAATCACACATCTACTAACTTTATTAGTGTCTCGCAATACGTGTATTCACGTATCCCACTACATGATATCTCACTTTTAGATAACTAGTCAAACTTACTAGTGTTAGGAAATAGTAAGTGCGTTGCTTCTTAAAGTGTTTAATTATGCTTTGTTTCATTTTGCATGTTGTATTTTAAAATTTTCTGTTTTATTGATTCTTTTATCATTGATCATCATCAGTGTTGCTGTTCATTTTCATTTTTGAAATCATATGTTTCAAATTTCTTTAAAAAAAAAATTTGGTTGAATTTTATTATCATCTTTTTTTTTATGGTTTATTTCATTTTCATTTTCAACTTCTTTTTACTTCGAATATTACCACATCGTTCCAAAGTAGGTCGATGGTGGATGTGTGCTTTAATGCATACTATCATTTAGTTATATTGTTTTCATTTAATATTCTTTTCTTAATATGATATAATTTTATGCATGTCAAAAATCTTGTTGTAGTTTTGACTCACCTCTCTCGAGTAATTAGTTCGAAAAAAATTAATAGAATTAATTTTTTTAAGGGGAGGTGATAAGGGAGCTGTTACGTACATTTATTACCTACGGGGGTAGTCTTCGGTCCTGCCAAATGTACGCACCAGTTTTATATAGTTATATTATTTGGGCGTTCGATTGATTCACGCACTGACGTGCACAATGCAGGGTGAGTTGCTTTGGACGCACGTGTAACCTAGTTGAGTAGTTTCTGACGTCATGAATGGGGCAGCTCGGACGATATTTATGTCCGCTGTGTTATCCTTTGATTCTTGGCAAATGTGAAGTAGCCATCAGTTGTATTCGTATCTATTGATCTTCATGGCGAAGTCAATAGTGGAAGTATAAAGTAAGTGTCGCCCCATTTCTTATGGCATGTTTATTTATGTACATTAAAGTATCAGGCCGCTCCTATTAATGGTCTAGCGGGAATTCATCGTAGATGACATTCCTAGAATTGGACACACGGAGTCGATAGCCTTTGAATCTTTTCGTAGAGGGAGAATACCTACAAGAAATCAAGTTAATGAATTTATATGCTTCACATGTTTAATATGCTGTTACTACAATGCCAGAAGCGTGGCATAGAATGGGAGAGGTTAGTCAACTGGAATCTCTAACCTGTTCGTATTATCATGTATGACTTTGTTTGAAAACTATATACTATATATAACGGGATGTATGGAGAAAGTCTGGGATTATGAAGTATGATATGGAAGAATTTTATCCTGGAGTATGAATACGTTACCATGATGTACGTCCTTGAAGGAAGGTCAATGGACTTGAATGAGCGGAATAGTATATGGTAACAGTTTTGTGATCCTCAGTCACTTGAGTCAGAGGACTTTATTAGTAGAGAATCTTCAGGAACTTTAAAAGTAATTATCAACATGTTGACGTATGATTTCTGCGCCTGTGACGATGTTAGTCTTGTCCACTCCGTATGTGCTGTGTTGAATAAAATCTATGTACAGTCACCACCGACTTCTGTACTGCCAGTACTTGCCCAGTTCACCCAGTTCAATACTACTTGTTGAAGTTCGTTTGAAGAATATTGTTGACATTCGTTCATTTTAACCATTCGCGTTTTAAGCTACCACTTCACCAGTATAAACTGAACTCAACGATAAAACGGAGTCAATGTTAATATGAATTATCGCAGTGTGATAACATTCTACATTCCCACCAAATGTCATGCACCTGACATATTCCCCTGTCGCACAACTTGGATGGATCAATGATTGTCGGACTCCAATGGTCGTAGATCCGGAATCTCTCAAAACAGAGACGATAGATCCATTTATTATCCCTCTGTTAAATATAAGAGAGTCTGTTCCATCGTTAGCCGCTAGACCGACTTCTGGGAGGATGTGTCCGCAATTCAAGACAGTCTCCTTTGCCTTCTGAAATACAAGATTACATTCTGGGCAACTATTTGCCACGTTATAATTCATAGCATAACATGTTGCAGAAGATTGTATTATTTTATCGTTTTGTGGAACATCTGGGGTTGTATTATTAGTAATTGCTGCCCCTGTATTGTGATGATAATGAGACGATCTACGAGACTGAGATCGATGATGAGAATGATCATTAGAATTATCCCGTTGTCCCCTGTAGTAACTGTTATCTCGATGTCTCGAGCCATGATTATTGTTATTCCAATTGTTACTAGTGTTATAGTTATATGATCGATTATGATTTGCGTTATGTTGACCATTGTTGTATCTCGACTGAGGTGAATAATTCCTATTTTGTGGTCTTCCTCTATTAAAGTCACTTTTATTGTTAAAATTATTATGTCCCTTATGAAAATTAACATTATAATTTCCTTTGAAGCGACTTCTATCTACGCTGTGTGTTCTTGGTTTGTCATGACTGTGGTATGGCATATTAGAGGCCACAGGTAGAGGTTCCCTTATTAGCGAGTTAGAAATGCTCGCATTCGGATGAGCAGTGCAATAATGTATTGAAATTTTTTCTAATTCATCGATCGTGGATGGTTTTCGTTCTTGCAAAAAGGCAAAGAACGGTGGGCTGACAGAGGATAACACTTTATCCCTCAGTAACAAATCGACTAACTTGTCGTATGATTTGTTGACACCTGCCAGTTCCACCCATCTGTTAAAGGTATTGCGTATGTTCGCAATAAAACCTGTAAAGTCTTTATTAGAATCTGGTAGAATACTCTTAAAACGAAATCTGCAACCCTCTTCGTCCAAATGGAAACGACGTAATAATAAGGCTTTAATGGCGTCATAGTCACCAGCTATTGTTGGGTCAACATTCTGAACTGCACTTAATGGTTCCCCGTCCAACAATTCACTAAGTTTTAAAGCCAATGCTTGGTTTGCTAGGTTATAGGTTAAACATACCTGTTCGAAACGTGCCAGGTACGATCCAAGGTCGTCGAAGTTCAATTTGAAATGTGGTAATTTAAAGTTGTAATAAGGTTTATTTTGGTTGGATGAATATCCATTTTGTGAATTATCATTCTGGCTTGTATTAGCACTTTGTGCCTGTAATTTTGCAGTTTCAAACTTAAGACGTTGCAATTCCATTTCTTGTTGCCTTATAATTTCCTCTCGTTTCATTTTATTCTCTTCTTCTTGTCTAAGTTCTTCTTTTTCTCGTCTAGCAATTTCTCTTTACTTTTCTAATTTAAGTTCGCGTTCTTCTTCTTCTCGTCTAAGTTCTTTTTCTCGTCTAGCAATTGCTTTCTGTTCCTCTAATTCTGCTTTATATTTTGCAAATTCCGCCACTGCGTATGATTCGAGAGCTTCTCTTTTTTTTCCAAATTCTTTCCCGTTTTTAATCAAATGATCTAAGGTAAGCATCTTGACGTTAATTTTGTAAGTAATTAATAGTCTATCGTAATCACCAATAGAATTTATGCAATTATTTGTACTTACTCAATGTATGAATACTCAATATAAACAATTATAATACTCTTGTATTATTAGTTGTAAGTTCCACAACTATTTTGTAACTAAGTAATTTATATCAATAATGTATAACCATTACATTATACGAATGTAGTATACCCTTATTAATCCATGATGCTGAATTTATATCATGCATCTAATATTATCGTCCAATAATTATTAGTATTGTCCCTCTATAATTATGTTATTTAATTATATACATGTGCCCAGTGCACACTGTAGTACTATGAAAATGTACTAATTATTATCTAATATGTTTGTCCTATTCAAGGCAAACCATAAACCAAAGTTATTTATCACTATATATTATGCTATTGTGCCCTCGTCATAATCTACAATATGCTTCAATAGTATATTGGACTACTACTGCAACTAGATGACATCACCTAAGTCATCAAATGATTTGGTAAAAATTAATCAAATTATTGTATTATTCTATTAATAATAAATTTATAACATTATTTATATCATTAATATATGAAATGAATAACTAAGACAAACAATAAACTAAACTGTACAGAACATTAGCACATCACAAACTGACAATTTCAGACATAAAATGAATATATAAACTAAGGAGAAAAAATCGGAAGTACACTAAGAAGGTCAAGGATTGAACTAAGTCAAGATGAAACATGTACTCAAAAATCAGTGACGTCACAATGGACTCATAACGGTCAATACAAAATCTATGAAATAAGTTATAGAAAGATCAGAATTGACGAGATAGATTACGAACATTATTACAAAACTGAATAAAAATGAAATTAGTACAGAAAAATACACCAGTTATTCACAGAACTGCACAGCTAAAACACTTAGTATCGAAATCTTGCAATGTCGAGCAGAACAGTTCCCTGGTTAATTTGTTAGGGGGCTCCCGTACAGATTGCAAAACTTCAATAAACCCTAAGAACGACTGAAATCTCTGTAGTCAGCATTNCGCGACATTCCAGAGGTGTCAGCTCCCTCGCCAACCAAACCGCTAACATGTATTAATACAACATAATATATATGAAAATCACAATCAACATTAAACAATGATTTGCAAAAGACATGTCGGCGAAATAGCAAAGAGGACATGACAGCGTAAGAGCGAAAACAATTACTTAGCTTTTAGCCTAGATAAATTCGTACAGTGCCTGCTTCGCCAACAGACTGAAGAGCTCATATTGCCTGATAATGCTGGTTGAATCTAGTTTTCAATGGTAATTGAGCATGCAGAAATTCTTTTCTTCAACGACGTTGAGATGTGGCTGCCATTGATACTGAAGATTTGTACTGTTGCTAAGGGCGTCTGACGTCATAGGTGTACACGCAAAAAGTGTCCATTTTCGCTCGAATGGAATTTTTTCTTCTGAACTCGGTATTCTTTGATAATTTTGACAATTAGATTATAATTCCACACGACATCTGGCCTCCAGCTGATAAAGATACGTTCTGAGCTGATAAGGAAGGTAGCTGCAGCTGGTTCTGTATTTTGTTGAATCGCGAATGCGTGCTTCGTTTGTTTATAATCTTCAAAAGAGGGTCACCGTTATATGGACTCATTATATGTTGAATGTCCAAGAAGACATTGGTTCCTTACGGAGCTCATTATTATATTATACATCTTCTCATCGGAAGAGTTCTTCACTACCATAATAATCAACATTGTCATTTCAACATACAGCTGTAACGTATCGATGTGGATAAGTCTTCAACTTGGAGTCCATGATTTATTAAACAACTCACACACGAAGACATTTCACGTAGGTATACATTCACATACAGTTCACTAGAATTTACTTGCATATATATTCTTATCCGTCCGTGTCATAATGAATTCATGTCGGCAGAACATCATGGCTATATACATGTGCTGCTGGGATTCAGACAGCCAGAAGTGAGCGCATGAGTCATGACGAAAATAATCAAATTACTTATCAACCATCCTTCCGTAACGCAGGTTAATCACTAACCTTATGAATTCGCCTGTATATATTATTATCTGGACTGACCCTGAGTCCTGGTATCACTTTACATAAATATGGCTATTAGCAAAGCCTATCAACCTTGGAAGGAGGCAAAAACACGACTTCACGGCTTGACGGACAACGTAACAAGGGTACAGTAACTAAGTCACAAAGCGTGACCTTATCGACGCTAACACGTCATAATTTGACCGTGTATTTGCGTTCACTAATCCGTGAAGTATAAAATCAATTTATATTAATTCTATTGACCCCAAAAATGCGCACTGCCAATTCTAGGAGACGATATCAATAAAACTACCGTAACTATATTGAATAATGAAATCCGCCTCCAGTGCTCTGGACTCGTTTATCGCAAACTGATGATGTTATTAGCGGATCAATTACATTTGACTTAAATTTTTTTTCAAATATAACACTGACAAAGAAGATAATAAAAAAATATACAAAAAATTGTATGTGATTTATAATCTTAATTTTTTTTTTTTTTACTTTTACCAAACAGCTTTTAAAAATTAAGCAAATCATTTTAGAATACAAAATTGTAAAAACAATATTTAAGAGTTTAAATTGCTAATATTAACATTGTTGTATAATTATGAAGTAGTTAAAATAGCATAACAATCACAAGTACGTTTTGTAGTGTCTGTGCTTGAATGCATATGTACATGTGTAGTTTTTCTCTGCAGAAGTGTGTGTTGTGTGTGTGTGTGTGTGTGTGTGTGTGTGTGTGTGTGTGTGTGTGTGTGTGTGTGTGTGTGTGTGTGTGTGTGTGTGTGTGTGTGTGTGTGTGTGTGTGTGTGTGTGTGTGTGTGTGTGTGTGTGCGTGCGTGCGCGAACATATTACGTGTATTCTCTTTTCATTTTTGGTTTGATTGATGTTAAATAAATAATGTAAGGTTGCACGAAAGAAGGTGTATAAATGTGTGCGTACGCTGTATACAAATGTATATGGTGTGCTCTCCACTGGATGAACCGGGACTCGTTCTTTATCGCAGGCGTCATTCATTCAGATTACATTTCACAGCCCAGCACGAATTTATGTTATCTGAGCCGGACCTGAGATCTTGACATCATTAATCAGCGAAATCGGACACCTGCGTTTAGGTGAAGTAAATTTAAGTACCCTTCGTTTGATTATTTTCCAAGGAGACGGACATTTTAACCTTCGTGTGTGTGGTTGCTTAAAATTTGCACCTGAGTCAGTTTTACTGGCCACAACAACCGTTATCCACAATTCTGTGAAGGTTATTAGTTATTTACACAAGGAAGTTACAATATATCTACATAGTAAATGAACACTACCATTACCCCCAAAAAATATGCAACGTATATCTTTAATAATAATAATAAATTCTTTAAGAACCAAACACGGCGCATAAGGCAGAAACCAGTGCTCTCCAGGTTGTACGTTGTGACGCCACTCCTCTTAGCTCTTGCACATTATTTAGGCCCAACGTTCTTCCTTCTCTTATTGTTCTTCTGAGTGTTTCTTTTGGTCTTCCTTTTTTCCTCTTACCCTCAGGAACCCAAGTGAGCGCCTGTAGTGGTATTCTGTTGTTTTGCATTCGTAGGACATGACCGATATATGACCATCGTCTTTTCCTTATATAGTTGGAGACATATTTCTGCCTAGAGTCTTCTCTTATTTGTCGATTAGTCTTGAATTCTTTCCAACTGATGTTCATGAGTTTTCTAAGACACAGTGCCGGTATATGCAGTATTTTCAGTTTACTTTACAGAGAGCAGATGTTTAACTGGCCTAATCACCAGAGATCTAGATTTCTCTCCTAAATTTGTGTTACCAGGTTCGATTTTCTTCTCTTAGGTGTTGATGTAGCGAATTTAATTGAAATGGATAGATTTCTTAGCTTAATCTCAAAACTGTAGTAATTCACCTTTTCAACAGCGTTCGATTTCATGCAAAACTTTTAATATCTTTCAGCATGAAACTTAAAATTTCAACAAAGTCTGGAATTCAGAACATTTTTACAATAATAAGCATAATAAAGTTTTAACATCTCATCAGATGCTTTCATCGATGCAAAAATCCCTTTTTGCATCTTTGTCTCATAGGCCTACTCAATTGTCAAATATGGCGAACTTTCTCATTCCACCGTGTTCCTTCCTTTAAGTTACTGTCTTATCTTAGGTTCGACGACATTTACCCATCTCTTCAGATTTGTCCTTGTTTTCCTTATCATCACAAGTATTCCTTGAGCTAAATACTTTCCAACACAAGGATATTTTCTGCTCTACTCGATTTGAGGTGTAAGACTAGTTTTTTGCAAATTGACTCAAATCCTCGAACCTAGTTTTGCTGCGACTAGGGTTGGGAGCTCTATTCAAAATATACATTGAATGATAGTCACTACTTACGCAAGTAAGAAATATAAAACCACTCAATGTCCTGAAATGCACATTTTATAATAAATGTTGAAGTTGACTTCCTCAAACTAAGAAATATGTAGAGCTGGACCAGATACGACCTCTTGAGTTGCGCTCTTTCATTCTACTGCCAGATGGCGTCCTGTTCTATATTCCCCGGGGTAAATCTGAGCTATCCGATTGGTCAGGGGAAATCACCCAATTATTAGAAATAGCGTGTAGAAGCGACTCTACCCTAAATATGTGACACTATAATTTTTTTATATTCTGTTTCTCATAAAATATAAAATTATGGGGTAGTCTGTGCTTCCTCCGTCTTGTTGGAGTATAGCCTGTTTCCAAAGGAACAACTATGTACACGGCCACATATAGATCCCGGGGCTCCGCAAATGTATCCCGTAGGGAGACATTTGAGTACTATCAATAACAAAAATTCATCCCCAAAAATTTCTAAGTTCAAAAAAATTTTCAGAAAAATTTAAAGTTCAAAAATTTTTCTAAGTCCAAAAATATTTCCAAAAAAATTTAATTTAATTCCTATACTGGGGTCCTATGTCTATATGAGGTCGTCTGCTATGTAAAAAAAACTAGTAGTGGACATCAACTTCAAAAAGTGTAACTTATTCATCACATCATAATATTTTTCACCAAATTTACAAATTGGCAACACTGCCCAACAAAATCTGCAAAACAATCATAAGGTCATCACTAAAAAAAAAATGTGACGAGTGGCAACACTGGGGAATGAACAATAAACTATCTTATTTGCCGAACTTGGCTGGATTATCATAATCTATTACATTTCATTCAAAAATATAGTTGATTACATTCTCCTAGATATGGTGGGGGTGTTATCTCTTTTCTTTTCCTGTTATTTGCTCCATATTAAAAGCCTGCAAGTACTTAAAAAATCTTTTTTTTTTTCTGGCGTACTTATTTATTCTATTTCCCAAGTACTCTGCAATATTCCAAGAAATGTCCAAAATCTCTAATTCCTATGGTAATGGCAATCCACTTTCATAGAATAGCCAATGTTCTCATGGGTACTCATCATGTTCTCTTTTTTTTTTTTTTTTTTCAGTGAATGAGCCACTTGCTCATTATTACATGTAGAAAACATCTCTAGACATAATATGCATATTTATCAGACGATAATATAACTAGCATCATTTTTATAAGTAATCATTTTTCACAATAAAAGCATTAAAACCTCATGGCTTATCCTTATTTATTTATCTGAATGTTTCCTTGTTATTGACATTTTTCAAATGGTAAGTGTATAAATTCGTTCTAAGTCCGTCACTGTAGAAAATGTTCTATATTACATTTTTTTTTTGTTTTTTTTTTTTCAAAATATGTGATGTTTGTCTCCAATATCCGTGCGTCTGGTGGTGATCCTGTCCATTAGTCAGTTATTTCTAATCATTCCTTCTTTTCTGTCAATACAGTATTTTTTTTTTTTTTGTGAACTCTTCCCTAGAAATATTATTTTATATATATATTTATTCTTCAAAGATCTTCTTTGACTTACCATACATCAATTTTCAAACATCAAATTATTCAGCAACCAACAGACGAATGTGTTACTATCATATTATGAAATATAAGGGAAAAGAAAAATATAGTTTCCAAATCATCATGAATTTTCTACATTGGGTTCCGTATTACTTTATTTTCTCTGTTAAGACAACTGCTTATACTCTTGACAATATGTATCCATGTTGTCACTCTCGAGGCATCCTTGTATACAATTTATATTTGTCTCCTTTTTTTTTTTTCTTTTGTATAACACCAATGTATCATTTATGGTGTTCCAATATCATTGTATCCATTCTAGTCCTCCTGTTATCTTGAGAATTCATCCTTAGTAACTCCCTATGTACCTTATCTAGCAATACCTTTATGCAAAACACATCAAACAATTATTTATGGAACTATCAACTGAGATGTAAGAACTGTTTGACAATATGAGATGAAAAAAAAAATTTTGGGGTCATCACTCAAAAAATGTGACATAGAAAGGAAGAAAATAATCAATTGATCGTGAGGAATCTACAATATTCTGTAATTCGTGATAAGGAATAGTCATTTGTTATACAACCATGTTCATATTACAAAGGCAATGAGCAAAAATCAAAGAGATATCTTCTCCGAAAATGCGGATGCATCTCTATTTCCCTTACCTCTGGGCGTAGCAATTATTCAGTCATTATTTTTTTTTTCTCCATTATTTAATCTCCATTTTGTGTCCTTAGTACCTGTGGTTCCATGGGATTATCATAATTCATTTGTGTCTCTTGTCTACTGATAATCCTTCAATAATGACTTCAAATATGGTCCTCATATGTGCAACAATCATCTGCTCTGATTTGTTCCATGTCCATGGTATTCATCAAATATTCTATTATATCCTTGTCTTATCTCGTAACCACGAAAGACTAAGATTATTCCTCCTCCAATGTTAATGTGGGGGATTTTGTGCATAAACATTACAACAAAATCTCAGCTGTGACAACATAAAGTTTCACCTTAATATAAAATGTCATCTTCATCATACATAACCTGTTGCTTCTTCATCTCATGTGTCATTAGTGGTTATCATGTGGTAATGGGGTATTCAATGTGGGTTCAGCATATACAAATGCTGTAGAGGGGTATTTCATTTGCTAGGTCAGCATGTGCAAATGCTATTTCTTTAACATGGGCAAAGGCATCATCAACAAATAGGTGTAATTTGTTCAATCTGGGGTTAGCATATACTAATGCTCTCAAGGGATTCTTCATTTGCAGAAATTCAGCATGCGCAAATGTCATTGGGGTATTTGTGATAGGCAGTATCAACAAAAATTGTTGGAGTATCAGAGATCATGCTGGTGGGGGTATAACTGGTATAGGGTGATTTATTTTCTCTTTTTCTTCTTCAGCTGCTAACCTCAGGGCAGTCAATGTTTTACAATATTGGCTTATCATCATCAAAATGTGTGAGGGTGGCATATAAACATATAGCATCTTATATAAAAAAAAACATTCTAATTGTTTTTTTTTCTTTTGTCTTTTCTGTTTTCTTGTGATTCCTTTTTTTTTTCTTGTTATTTCTTTTCTGTTTGTATCACAAGTACTAAAAAATGATAAAAAATCAATTTACTAAACACTAGATATACTATCAACATTTCTAATAGTAAATCCTAACCAATAGGGCTGCAAGTAATAGTTTAGGTTAGAATAGAATGAATGTTGTAGCAGTGTCTGTTGTCAATAAGTGGCGAGGAAAGGGTACATCAAGGATCTCCTGATTACAACATGATTGTAATTCCAAGGAATGAATATGATTGGGATTTAAAAGATCACAAGTCTAGAATGTCGTCTCAATATAGTGGAATGGAAAAATAGTAAGTTAAAGATGTTGTAACAGTGGGGTGAAGGAAATCTTATTATAGAGAGTCAAGGTTGGGATATGAAATCTCTTTAGGAGAATGTTTAAAATTTTTGACAGTACTAATATACATCTGGGTCTAAAATAATAATGTACATTTGAAAATAAATAATCCTGTGGAGAAAAATAGCATAACATACAATACTGGTTTTGGGTATGAATTATGTGCTGTTAAGAGATGTCATAGTAGGAACAGTATGATTGATCAAGGTGATAGATATAAAGGAGTTTAGCATAATATAGATCAAAGAAATATTAGTATGGGGTAAGAAAAAATATTGGTGTAAAGTGTCTGCATGAAAATGCTGGTGAATGGAGCGTGGAATATGATCAGTTACAAAAGTGGAGATGAATGTTACAACAGAATAGTATGACACATGTGTTATAGGTACGGTTGTGTAACATTCTAAATATTAAGAAAATGTCTGTAACTAAATGAGGGTGTCTGTAAACTCGTAACACCGTGTGTTATCAATTGTTTTGTTATTTTTTTTTATTTCACAACACTATGCTATCTAATGAAAATCCTCCGTGGGCTGGCCTTGATTGGTCTTGATGTATCAGTATTTTAAGGCTGGAAAAAATAACTTTCTCAGTGAGGCTTTGACATCTTAGTCTGTAAGCAAGTCATTTGAACTGTCAAAAACTGAAAATAGAGTACATGGGGAAGGTTAGTACATTGTTAAAAAAGGTTTTTTCACATATGCGTTGACCGTGTTCGGATTTGCGAACACATAAAACACCTGGGCGTGTTTTTAGAAAAGCCTTGTGAATTCTTTCGCCAACTCCAACATTGCAATTTCCCGACTGCTTAGGCGAGAATCATACTGAGTAGCAGTGGTGACGGGTGTGATAGGCGACGACACTGCATTTGCTGATTGTTGGGACACTGAGGACATTGACGAATGCGGTGCTGGCTTAACATCATTTGATTGCGGTGATGGTTTCACTGTGGTTAGGGTTTGTATGGCTGGAACATCTGTTGGTTTTGAGGCAGGTATATGTTTCGCCTTGATTTTTCTTCTGACCTGGTTGTGCTGAACGTTAGCACGGTTTACAATGGGCACAGTAATTTGCACACTGTTGTTTTTGACTAGTTGAGATGAGGCTAACACTTCTCGGCTTGGTTTTGGAACATTATAGCGTTTCTTCAGAATCTTTCGTCTGATATAGTTGTGCTGTATACGCGGAATTTTGTTGCTAGGGATTGAGTCATCTGATTCTGTTTTATAGGCGCGTTTGACACTGGAGCTGACTGGTACAAATAATGTACTATCCGCATCACTGGTTTCAATAGAACTAGCTGTATCAATGTCTGTTTCTTGTTCATATAATTCTACCATTTTTCTGTCATTATGTTCGTTGGGGTCTGACAAAGCTGTGCTGGGGTTGACACTGTCTTCTCTCATGTCTTGTTCTGTTTCGTCTCCATAAAGATCGCTGGTATATGGTTCAACAATCTGCTTGGGTATAGTTTCTTCAGGATCTGATTGTTTTGAACGAGCAATCTTGTTCTTGTGGTATAGCAGTGTTTGGTTTTCACTAGTGTTAAAACTAGAACTGCCTGAACTGGGGGTGTGATAGGTATCAGCTGACGATTTATCACTGCGGGAGTAAGTTTGAGTGTGGATATAAGGTGCTTGGTTGTTGTCATCGTGTGACGTCTGTGGCATGATTTCTTCATTTCTAATGCGCAGGTCTCTGTCTTGTAGTCTATTACGTAATTCAAGTGGTGGGATATCTTCTTCGCTTTCGGACGAGTCTCGTTGTTGTCTTGCTCGATGTATTTCATCTGTGGGTGGTCTGGGTATGTGGTCGTCTTGGTAAAATTCAGAGTCTGTCGTCTCTGACTCTGATATGTCAGACGAATCTGTGCTGGATGGATTATAATTTAGGGTGGCCTTTCTGACTGGTCTTGTATTTGTCGTCAGAGGCGGAATGGGCCGGTGATTATCAATTTTGATTTGTTTTACGTGAGCTTTTGTTTGGTGTTGTTTCTCTTCATTCCAAATAATGAAGTTTACAGGCGTAGTTTGTTTCATGATTTTGTAGCCATCTAACCATCGGTCATCGAATTTTGACTGCGTACATGTTTCTTGTAGTATACTCTGTCTCCTATTTTGTACGTTGGTAGCTTGGCTGATTTATCATGTTGTTTCTGTTTCTTGTGAAATGCCTTCTGCGTATTTCGTTGTGCAATCTGGTGAGCTTTATACTTTTCTTGAAGGATTATTTCGATGGGGGTCTTCTCCCATGTATTTTCTTTGTGGGCGAAGTAGGTTGTCTAACGGAAAGTTTGGTTCTCTTCCGTATAGCATGAGAAAGGGTGACATTCCTGTGGTATCGTTCACGTTTACTCGGATGGCTTCAAGAGCTTGGTTAATGTATAGGTCCCAGTATTGGTGGTTCCCCTTGATATATTTGCTAATAATATCATGTAGGGTGGCGGGCATGCGTTCATTTCTGCCATTTGCATTTGGGCAATAATAAGTGGTTGTAGTATGCTCAATATTCAGCTGGTATAATGTGCCTTTAAATGGGTTACCTATAAACTGTTTACCGTTGTCTGAAATGATTCGTTTTGGACAGCCATGCCTGGGAATGAATTCTTGTAAAAAAATTTGCGTGATGGACTGCGATGTGGCATCACTGAGTGGGTAACTTTCTGGCCAAACAGAGTATTGGTCAACTATGTGCAGGAGGTATTTGTTGCCTGACTGGGTGAGTGGGTAAGGACCTGATAAGTCAATGCTTACTGTTTGCATGGGGTAATGGGAAGGCTGATTGCATTTCTTGAAGGGGAATTAAATGTGGCTAATTTCATGTTTAATATACATGTTTACCAGGTGGCTAAATATTCTGTAATGTCCTTGTAGAGAGTTTGCCAATAATACCTTTTCTTTATGACATCAATTGTTTTGTCTCTTCCCATGTGCCCGTTGTTATCATGAAACTGTAGCAATACTTTCTATGGGACTCAAAGATGTGCTGGAATGACTTTTTTAGTGTCCCTTCTTGTTCTAAAATCAATATAGTATAGAGCTCCATCCGTTGGGTATACTGTAAAATCTTTACTTTTGTTGGGTTTTCTTTCACGTATGTGAGCAGACTTGACAATTTCTGCAATTTCTGCATCTTTCGCTTGTTCTAACTCTCATGTCAAACATATCTTGGCTTTCTTCTTCTTACTTGAGTGGCAGAATCTGAGGTACTTCTTCGACTTGAATGAAGTAATTTCATTTAATTTCTGTAGCATTATCGTCAATCTCTGAGGATGTGCCATCATTTTTGACTCTATTTGTTTTCACTTCAGTGTCATCATCATGTTTAATCCTGGATAAGAGGTCTCCACAGGTGTTCATTTCGCCTGCGATATGTTCGATAGTGGTTTCGTAGGACTGCAAATTCATTGCCCATGTCTGTAACTTCTTTGGCATGTTCTTGTGTTTTGGGGAGCCAGTTAACCAAAGGTTGATTGATCACTTCCACTTATAATGAGTATTAGTTCCTCTGACATAAAAGTCAAACTTTTGTACTGCATAGTGAATAGCCATATGCTTCATTTCTCAGTGGTGGTCCACCGTTTTTTGTGACTTTGACAATGCGTGGTATAGGAATGCAATGGGTTTCTCATTTGGAATTTTTGGTAGGATGGGTTGTTTTATCTTCTAGTACCATGGTTGTACCAAAAAATGCCACCAATTGCGTTATCTGAGGCATAACTATATAGTATCATGGGCTGAACTAAATATCTGGATGTCCAAGCAGTGTTTGGGATGGTAGTTAGGGCAAATTTTTAAGATTACTCAAAGGATCTCTGGCAGTCTTCTGTCCATTTGAAAACGTGCAAACTTGCGGGTAAGGGCTATCAAATTCAATCTTGCTGCTCTGTGAGAAATTGATCATTATCTATAAATTCATACCCCCTATAGTACCCTATTGTACCAATAAAATGAGCGTGTTTCCTCACCGTCTTGGGGCTAGGCATTTCTCTTATGGCTTTGACTTTATCTTCATCAGGTCTGACGCCATGTCTATTCAACCCAATGACAAAGCCTAAAATATTGTTTCTGTTCTTTAGATAACAACTCACACTTCGACAGTTTTAACTTTATTTGGTGATGCCTGAGTCTATCAAACACTGTTTCAACCTTGCGGAGGTGGTCTTCCATCGTGCCTGCGGTCTGTATCAGGATATCGTCTCTGTATGCCAGGGCAACTAGATGTAGACCCTTTACCACTTCATCCATGAGTGACATATATGTTGCTGGAGATCCTTTTAGACCAAATGGCATAACATTCCACCATCCAAAAACTTCCCATATGTGAACAGAATGTGGATTTCTGTTTTGCCTCAGGTGTCATGGTGATGCACCAAAAGCCTGACCTTGCATCAAGTGTGGTAAAGTATGTAGACTTTCCTAACGTCGCAAGTAGATCGTCTATCCTGGGGAGGGGGTAGGAAATGACTTTTGTGATTTTGTTAAACTTAAATCATCACCATCAAACAAGTCGCAACAAAAACCCTATAGCCCATAACATTTCTTTGTTACGATCACAATGGGTGACTAGGACATTGGGAACGGGGATCTTTCCCAATGATTCATTCCAAGACTGCCTGTAGCATCATTTCAAATTTAATTAACCTTTCCCACGAGTTTCTACTAAAACCAAACAGGGCGTATGATACCTTTCTTTCATTTATTGGCTCCTCTAAAATGGCAACATCTAATTGAATGTCCATTGTGGACATTTTAGTTCTATCCTAATTCCTCAACCACATGTCATTGAGTTATCTCCACCACACATACACAAACAAACCCCCAACTAATGCTTCCCCCCTATCTATACAACACAAATATTCCAATCCTTTAATCTACCCATCTCAAAACACACACATACAAACATCACATCAACATCACACACATTACATACAATCATCACCACAAACCAAACCCCACCAAAAATTTCCATAAAACAATCCACAATATCCCCACAATCACCATTACATATTCAAACAAAAATCTACTAAAATCCTAACCAATTTCATATAATTACCATAAACCACATCCCATACCATATATCCAACCCAAATACCCATCCAAAAACCATACACCAACCAAACAACAACACAAACATTTTACTACTAATAATACCCAAAAACCCCTTCAAACAAACAAAAAAAAAAAACTATTAATCCCCTACCCACATCTCACCACCCTACCTAACCATAACAAACCCAACATAAATAATCACAAAACTTTCAAAAACCCCCCTCCCCCCACCCCCAAAACCACCCCCCCCA